>OX457116.1:4817754-5417754 GCA_949752805.1 Deilephila elpenor
GACACCAACAATTCACCGAGCTTATATTCGACCCAATATGTGACAGCGGATGAGTCTATCAACCGGGCAAAAGTTCCAGTCCTGGGTAGCTGATACAACATGTTTTAAATCGAAGTATCAAATCAAGTTGGATGTTCGATTTAGGAATTAAGAGGCGATACTACAGACTTCTTGATTGATTTAAAAAAAAAATGGCTTTTGCGACTTACCCTACACAGCTTCTTTACCCTACCAAACCAATGGTCACATTTTTTAACTAAGTTGTCACGTAGATGTAAATTGCATCATTTGATACAGCATAAACATACATAAACACAACAATCTTCATAATAATCCCCATTCACATCCATAAACTCATACATAAAACTTGTCAATCCAAACCCATATAATTTCGTGATATACGTTTTCAATAATGGCATGCGATTGAAAATACTCGCTGTGTTATTACATAGGACAATTACACCATGGACTTTTATAGTTGGTGTATTTATTGAGACATTATTTATGTCTATATCGTTGTGAAACAGACTTTATTATGACCGTGACCACTTGGTACGTGTCGGGCTGCTAATAGTTTTGATTTACGTGTTTGCACGTCCTCTAATTGGATATTTTGTTTCAAAGCGAAATGATATATGATTGTGAATTGGTAGGAAAATGTGTGGGATAAAATGAAACACATTTATTTAAGGAATATCGGTGATATTTAACATAGTCCTGTGCCGTATTGTACACAGGAGTTTTAAAAGCTCCAGAAGTTTAAGCTCCTTAAATTGGCCACATTTTATTCCTAAACTGAAACCTGGTTCAATTTTTCTATGAGAACTTTTAAACTCTCCATGAGACTTCTGAATTTTACCTATAGGGATCAAGAGTACAACATCAATAAAAAATCTAGTCCTGGCCCATACTTGATCCTCGAAATACAACAAAACAGCATCAAAGAATTAAACATTCAATAATATTGCACTCTGATTTTGATATTTGTGTCATCATAATGATTTGTACGAGATCTAGTTTTGAAGCTAATGTCACGGTCGGATCAAGCGATCATATTTTGTTTAACCTTTCCCGCACAACGCTAAACGGTTGCCATCTGACCTTCGCAACCCGATGGGAATAGAACTTTGCTGGCGTGGAATCATACGACTGAACTTAGCTTCAAAATTTAGATGAAGGTATCTTTCATGTTTGAGTATTGGGCATTAGTCCATGGCGTGATGGACTGTGAACTCTTAAGTCTCCCAATGTAAGAGATTTTCGTTTACAAATACATACAAATCGTCGGGTGCCAAAAGCAGCATCGAATTTTTAAACAAATATCTGAAATGTTAGAATATGTTTTCCTAAAGTAAATGCATTTATTACGAAAATATGGTATATTATGTTCTGGAGTAAAAGGTTAGAGGCAAAAATATACTTCCGTGTAGTCTTTGCATGCCGAATAAAAATGAATGATAAACTATTGTTTTGAATTTTTCACAAGATCTTTAAAGTAAGACTCCTGGTTTTGTTTTGATGTTGCATAACTATAAGCTAAATCCGCATTGCAGCATCCACAATGAAGGCAAGAAGAAAAAGAGCTGTTTATACGTCTCGATCTCTCCCAGATCATCCATTACAGAGTTTCCGTGTTCTGCGACGTTTATGCCATGCTTATTACTGGCATCAAGCTCAACAGCTCGCACAATAGCTGCCATTAAATTTCATGATGCTATACATCTCGCTTCAACAGTTGCAAATGTCTTTATATATGAGGTTAATTCTATTTAGCTTGACATTTCAATCCCCAGTTTTTCAACAGAGATTGGGCGATTCCTAAATTTTAATTTAGCTTCCTGTTGTTACTTTTTATTTAATTTGAATTAAAAAAAAACCGGTTGATTTTGATAGCTTTTTCTTCAGTGCCACTGATGTCGTTACTGTAGAACTTTACACATCGTTCAACCAAAATTGAATTAACCAAAACCATGAACCGGTCCGATTTATATTTTTATGGTGTAACGATAATGTGTGAAGTTGGTCCAAAGCGTGAGTATGCGTGGACGAGCAACCGTTGCATCGGAATAGGTGTCTACAACACGCGAACGCCGCCTATTACACGTGGAACTGATACGATTCGGTAGACCGACGATAATACTTATGCAGAAAACATTAGTCTCGAAACACATGTAACTGTGTGACTCAGAGCTTCTTGTATAGTTTTATACATACTTGTATAAATCACGCGCTAAACATGCTTAATGCAACTAAAAACAATATTTGTGGTTACGTACAATATAAATGCAAAAACTACTATCAGCATAAATAATTCTGTGAACACGTGCAAAACTTGTATTTAACTCATATACAGCATACAGAGATTTCAATTTGGTCCTTCGAGCCGGATTAACAAAGGGTGCTCCAACACATTTATAACAAGTTTTTTTCCCACGACTAGCATTCAGGTACGTTACAGTTTTGAAAGTGATCCCCCATGTTCAGTATTGTGTAAATGATAAACGTTGAGTGGAGTTCGTGCATCATTTGGCACGCTCGTATTTATTTATGCCGCCGGTTAGTGAGCGGTTAGACTCAATTTAATGCCTAATCTGATTTACGGCGCACATCGCAAGAATGAGTAACATGATGCATTGCTTCTTCAGTTGGGCAATACCTATGCAACCAGCACACTCGGCTACATCTTAATGCTTTACTTGTCTCTCGTTTAATTAATATTTGTTGTTTATTTAGTATTTTACTGTTCCGTGGTCGATGGGTATGGAGTATGCTCAATGTATTTTTAGAGTGAATTATTTGTTTGCAGTTGTGTCAACTATGAATTATAATAATAAAGACACAATAATATCATGATTTTTAAGCAGAAGCACTTAAAGATGTAAATTATTTACTTACAGATTTACGACATTGTCTTGAACGATATTGTGATTCTTTATTTAATACCTATACATTCATATTATTTTTGGATTCTGTGTCACAATAAAGTATGATATTTTGATGGATTTGTATTTCTACGAGTATGTCATGAATTACATGCCAACTTGAATTGCAATCTTCAAACCTGAATTCCAATAATTACGCGTCTCTGAAGATTTCAACCGAAGACGCATAGTTATCGGCTTAAGCGGAACATTTACAATTTACATTAATATCGGAATCGTTTCGTACCCTTTCGAACTATATCATTGCAGTTGGCCTATTGTGCAACTATTGTTCATTCGAGATCCACCTTCATACATTTAAAACATCTATTCCGTTCAACACGACAAGCCGCGAGCATCCTTGAACAACAAATCAACGAAACAAATTCAAGCTCAAACATTGCACAATGTGACGTTGGCATAAGTCAAGCCGACGAAGCGAGGCGATGGGCCGCGAGCTTGACACAACACACTCGCGGATTTCGGTGCACTTCTCATTTGCGATGTGGATTTACGACGCGATGCCGCCTCGGCGGGATGGAGTCGTCATTCGCATGTAGTGCAACACTAGGCAATAAATTAGACGTGGCAAGAGAAGTGTTCCCACGAAGCGAAACCGTATCAAGATGGTGCGGCGTCGAACAGCGCCGGTGACTCGGTGCACAGGCACTGCGAAATGGGGACGCGGGGCGAGATGCTTTATTTTCCCGCTCGATTTATTTCCACTCAGGTGACATTTTGTTACATTTTGTTAGATGTCACTCGTTCGCACAAACATTGTACCTACGGGATTTATGTTACCTCCACTGTAATATTTTTAAAGAATTACAATTTTGAAATTATTCATTATTTGTGATATTATTAGTTTAAAAAATATTTACGGTCATTTCCACAATTATTCAATTTTACAGCTATAAATATACTTCTTCCAAAATTCACTAATAAATTTGATTTATATTCTACACCGACCAATTTTTTCGTTATTGCTGGCTTCGATACAACTATTCGAAGTTGGGTTAATTAATGTCAAAGCGTCAGTTGAAACTAAAACGTGCAAAAGCTAAACTAACATATTCGATAATTTCGTTAGAACTGTACGTTATCGCGATCTCATCACATACCGATCCAGAAGACAAAAGCATCAATCAATGTAAAATCGAATCCGCCAAGGTCTAGTTCGATGCGGAATCAGATAAAACATTAGTGGACGCTAACAATCTTGCAGAAAACAATACAATTCACCTTGGGCTTATTGAAATTAATTAATTGAATAAATATGATTAAGCACCACATCCGTAATTGTGATTGATCGTGTGCCCGCTGTCCAGACAATGGCATTTGACGTAGGCCGACCGGATAGAGATTACATGGCTATTAATATCCTTGGATCACGATATGAAAGTGGCTGGTGATTTGATGAAATGACAACACCCCTTGTACAACAGACACCCACTGGCGTCAGATTGGTGACAACTCAACTAATGCTCGATGTGGTGACGAAACTTATGTATCTACTGTGACGACGCAATAGTTGTGGTATATGGTCTTGTGAACATGTTATGTACTGCTTGTATTGGTAATCAGCGATTGTCATTTGAAATAGTGAGTGTTTTATATTGAAAGTTATTCGTTTTCCTCCATTTAAATGTTTACTTTCTCTTTTAATTATTCTTCATATAGAATTTCTATTACTTTGCGTTCCTCAAAATGGATTCGTCTAAGATTAATTTGCTTTATGCATTTCCTTTTTGTTTTTCGGCTACAGGAAGAATACTTCCATGTTGAATATGCTTAACATAGGTTACTTCCAAAGATTTAATTGCAGACTTTACCTCCCCCCAAATTTTTTCATAAGACCATGGTCTACCATATCTTCCTCGACATCAAGAAAGTTAGTATTTTCTTTAATCTACAATTTAAGTATATTAACGAACTAGTGACTAATCCAGCGCATGAATTGCCAAGTTCCATGTCCTTTGAACCTCTCAGGATTTACGAGCTATTGTCAACGTGACCCATTGACAATAACACAGAACAGGCTGCAGGTACTTAATCGAAGACGATGCTGTATTAAAAATCAAAGAAATTGATGAACAGTTCCAATTTTTGAACTAGAGCATGTTATGTTAAAAATTGTTTTATTTTCCGAAAATAACGAACTGTTTTGCAAATCTCCACTCGAAATGAATCCAACTGATTACAAATTTGATAAAGTCATTGTTTGGTAACAGAAAAAACAAATGCAAAGAGTTTATTAAGTTAGTATTTACTCGGTTTATTTATAGAAAATACGTAAATTGGTTCGAACATAAATTATATTTCCACATTCCAGCTAAAGTTTCCCACAGCTAAAGCTTGTAATATACCGTACAAAATAGACGTTGATCATGGAGTAAGAATGTGATTTAAATAAGTAACCCTGTTGGCTTGGCTCCGAGCTCATAGGTAGCTTGTGACCCCAAAACTGGTTCGTCAGTTCGTGACCCGGCCCGACCCCGATCTACTAACCGCCCGGTACCCATTGTCTTGTATTTGGTGTGTGCCACAATTTGTAAGAAATCCGTCGATGATTTGACAGATGTTGCAATTTGTTACTGGGTGTCCTGAGTGCACACGCCCCATTGGCTTTTTAAATGTGCTGAAGTCCTTGATAATGAAGGTGTTGGGATTCATTGTGATGTATATTGTACACTAATAAATAAGCATATACTTATACTAATAATTAAGATTTTTGGTTGTGTATACTACAACCAAAAATCTTAATAGACATTAAAAGTTACTGCACTAGGATGTCAAATCCTTTCTTGCGCTAAAAGCAATAAAACGGATTTTGGAAAATTTTGGATAATACCAAAATTTTCCAAAAAGGTTGAGGTTAGGCAGCATTCGGTCGTAATATCCTAATCTCAAGCATCAAACACTACAATCATGTTAGAACGTATCGGAATTGCATTTATTTGTTCTCAATGAATAATTTGTATCGATTCCTAAATATTTTAATATTAAAACTTACATTTTGATAAAACCATACTTAAAACTGTGTCTTAATTCTGTAGGTATAAATCGTCACCAAAACATTTATGGTCATCGATAAAGAAGACGCATGCCTGTGAGTTGGTGTAAGTGGTGGTAGGTCTCTCATATGTGAGAGGCCGACAGGGTAGGTACCACCGCAATGTTTATTTCCCCGCAAAACAGCAGTGTAAATGCACTGTTGTGTTCCGGACATTGTAGCCAGAGTAACTACTGGACATAACGAGACTTAACATTTTATGTCACAGGATGGCGAGTGCAGTGGAATGCCAAGCATTGTTTCGTATTCATGGTTTTGCTACTGTCTATGGGCGGTAGTTTCCCTTACCAGCAGGCGAATGGCATGTTCGTCTCGCCATGCATTACAATAAAAAAATAAAAAAGACCTATCAAACCCATTTACATAATTTAGGAGACAAAATTCAGAATCATTAAAATAGAAATAGCTTGTAATTACGCAATCAAAAGTAAACATTGCAATACTCTGGAAGATATGATAATGATCCAGTTGGCTTAGATGATATTATTATAATCAGACATTTGAACCAGAACACCTAAAGCGATTTCAATCAAATTCTTAAATGACAGTTCCAAAAATAATATGTACCTAATATGGTTGATAGGCAGAATCAACGGTAACTATTTGTTTCTTAGCTAACAATTCCAAAATTGATAATAAAATACCTATTACGGCTGATACATATGTGATTATTTATAGCTAAATACCTATCTTTCAGATATCACCTACCGCTTCTGCTTCCACCTCAAACCCCGAACCTACTGATAGCGCTATCGGTCGGATAAAGCTCGTATCTGTAATTGAAATGTGTTGCTGTGACAGTCAAGTCATGCGTGTGCGCGTTGCATAAGGATACCGGCGCAGCGCCGATATAATCTAAATACTTACATGCTAAATAATGCACCAATTTTAAGACTGTGGAACTTTAATTCTGCTAATTGTAGTCACGCTTGCAGTTTGTATTGGAATGAGGATAGGCTGTCTCAAATTGGAAATATTTCTGGTGTAGGGGAGCGGGGGGCACGTTGTTACATTTTTTAGATAGTTGTTAATATGACAAAAGCTATCAAATAAATTATACATTTGATTACTTGTAATGTTAGTATGTCTATTTAGCTATTAAAATATGACTGAAAAATTATTAAAATTTATGTATTTTTTTCAGAATGGAGAATTTAATTAAACAAGTAGATTGTAACATCTTACCCCGGAATTGGGGCTAGTTGTTACATCATCGGGGCACGATGTTACGGTAGATAAATAAACAAAATCATCAGTGATACATAGTTTTTTATTAGTATTTCAAAACGATATAAACAATAGAGATCACTTTATACAGTCTTCCAACATTTATGAGTAATTATAATATCTATTATGGTAATTATTTAAGTTTTTTTTTTGTACAAAATCACTTTGGCAGGAACATTTTTAAATCTTATACAAAAACACAGACTTAGTCTGCAAATAACAACTTGTAGTAAATAAATTATTCACTTTCACTTCTTAATTAGTTATTTTAATAAACTTTTGACAAACTTAAATACTTTGGATTCTAAAATTTTTAAGGCACTTATATTATAGAAAGGTATATAGTATTTTTATAGAGGTAGGTAACAATATCACATACAAATATTAAATCAGTTTTCATCAGAATTGCAATTAATACAAATGAATGAGCGAACATTTCCCGCTACACATTTGACATGGGCCCACATTTTGCATTCTAAACATTCTACCCAATCTTCTTTTATCGAGCTGCTATAACTTTCGCTACACACTAAACAAAACCATTCATCGGTATCAGAATCTGAATCGGAAACCAAATTTTTTTTCTTCACCCTTTCTTTTCCTTCTTCACTCATTTTCGAGGACTTTCCTTTACCTTTTCCTGTTCCTTTTCCTTTACCTTTGCCTTTTCCTTTAGTTTTGTCACACGTTTTTTTGGTCTTTGCCAGTTTTTCTTCATACTCTCTTCTTAGTTACATGTAACAACTTACCCCAAATAATTGTAACTACTTGCCCCATGGCACGTTTTTTAATATAAATTGAAGTCATTATTATTGGATATCGATAGTAGAATAAAACAATATTGTAAATTAAAGCTAGATATATTATGAACGTTCAAGGTTAACAATTTTGATAAAATAAAAAATATAGTCATTAGGAATCAAAAATTTCGTAAAGGATTTTTTTACTTACTTGGTTGAAATCGGGATACACGCACAGAACCTAGCAGCTCCGCGCTTGGCGGGTCACTGATTGTTTTTATCTAATACGCGATGTTATAAGTAAACGAATGAGTCCGACTATGTCCATCAAAGAGTTTAAAATCCCGGTAAAAAACGCGTGTAACTTCTTACCCCTGTAACAAAGTGCCCCCCGCTCTCCTACTAACCGGAATAGAACAAAACAATACTGTTGGGGCATTAGTTAATGATACGGATGATATAAAGAATCTTGACGTAATTTTTCAAAAGAATGCACGGGTTATGCAACGTAATCTACGTTTGTATAAAATTGACAAAGGCGAAACCGTTTAACTACTTATAACCGCACGTATTCACGCACAACTTTCGAAGAGATAATACCTTCGGATATATATCCTTGAGGACGGTATAACAATTGATTCTCTGTATGACGTATCTTGCACATTATGATACGCTACAGTTCACCAAAAGGAACCAAAACTTCAACACCTCCCACATCACCAAACCCCAAAGAAGGTTCCGCAAAAGTCGATTAGCCAATCAATAAATGGGCTCATTTGGCCGCCATTGTTTCTGCTCGTGGCCCAAGCTCACAAATTAATGATATTACCGTCTGTTGAGACACCGATTGCGTTCAACCACAAAGATTACCATCAGCGACTTATCTACGATTACCATTGTCATAGTAAATGAACTTTTGTTTCACTCAGCCGATATTAAATTGATTTACGTTGACCGATTTTGAAGAATCGATAATCGATAGACAAAAGATTTTTAACTACTGCCCGGTGATGAATTATAATCGTTTAGTTTGAGATTAGATAAAACGATTAAAGTATTTCTTATGCTTTAGAATTTGGGACAGTAAATGGATATTGTGTATTCTTAGTTATAATGATAATCCGTATCACTCTCACAACCAATGGGTTTCATTTTCCTTTATTATACATACATACATACATAAACTCAAACCTTTATCCCGGAAGGGGTAGACAGAGGCACTACCAGGACATCCATATTTCGCCTTGTATGTTCCTTCCCATGATGGGATAATGAATAGAAAAATCAAATATCAATTTGCCCGACCCGGGATTCAAACCCGAGACCTCGTCTTTGTTATCGTACTGTAGTTACTACGCCACGGAGGAAGTCGATTTTTCAACATGACAGCATCCCAACTAATTGATTAAAATTGGCTGTGATTTTAAATTTTATATGACGTCGTCTCTTCAAGTTTCCTTTAGCACAATAAATCCTTATTCCCAATTTATGTTCTCAAGAACATTTAAAGTTTTAAACCAATATGAAAAATTCCTTTAGACTCAAACTTGACTGCAATTAGAATCAAATAATGATAAAAATAAACTCAGGTCTAAGTTTCACGAGCATTCAAAATTAGAACAAAAATAGACAACAATAAGCAAATGCTATAATTATTATAATGGCTTCTTAGATTTACGCGAATGTTACGTATTGTAATGAAACAATTTTTACGAATTTTATGGCGGATTTGGTTAATTTGGTTAAATGCTATAATTATCTAAATTTCCTATTGCTTTTAACGGTCACTCCAGTTATTTCGGTGACAAAAGACCAATTCGTGATATTTACATGCAACTTTCGGGTTCAAACAATAAATGACTTTTCTAAAATAACAATCAGTACCGTGATTGCACGGTTAGCTGCTCAGCGGTGTGACTTCAACGCCTATTATTGAAGGATCAGCAGTATTTTTTTGTATATTTTTAGGGTTCTGCATTAAGATTGTAAATTTGGATTTTTATAGGTTCACTTCGTTGCACTCCTGTCTGTCTGTCCGTTAAGAAAACCTATAGAGTGTAGGATAATTTTAGTTGACCTAGCATCATGTTGTTGTCCTATAATCGTATTATTTAGAACCAAGGTCTCATAGCATAAGTGTAGGAATAAGTCTGAAAATACGAATAATATTTTAATGTTTGGGATATTATGAAACTTTTTTTTTTATAAGTACAAACTTTCAGTGGCATATATATTTATTTATTAGGACAACCAGGTTACATATTTTATTTACACTGAAAAAATACAAAATATATTTAAAGGAGAATGCCCATTTAAGGTATCGGTAAAAAATATCGTTGGCCCCGATACCGATACTGCTTAAAATTTATTATAGCATTTTTTATGGTTTGTCCTTAAACGTTTTCCTGTTTTATCCCGGGCGACAGATTTTTATAAAATAAAGTTATTATCATCACATTTTACGATACGGCAGTCATTACTACAAATGGGGCTACGAGAGTGACTGGACTTCCAGTTCATTTGTCCACGAACCTCCAGACCTTTATTTTTATTGAAAAAAAATTTTTTCCATACACAAAAAAGTAGGTTTCATCGAGGGACAAAAATCTTCGCACCGATACCAATTTTCATAGTAAAATGGGCATTCTCCTTTAAAAAATTACACTTGTTTAAGGCCGTCACATCATGCACTGTTCTTTGTAAAACATCAAATCAGGTATAGTATGGAACCCGAAGGACAGGACTCCAACTCACACTTCCCAAGTTTTTTTTCGGTGGTGACCGTTTCATTGAGGAGTTGGGAACGATGCGACTCCGTGACCAGCGCCGCATCAGGTCACGACGCGGGACGACCCGCGACCCATCCCGTTTCCATTGCATTCATGATTCAATATTATAATATATTAAAATCCAGTGAACGGTAGTCTACTTGGCTAATATATGGGCTGTCAAGAAGCTCACATTGCTGACTTGGAGTTAAGTATGTGTTCGCGTCTAGTTTTGAAATCATGGTTTAATTATTCCATAGAATGCAAAGTCACATACATCCATTGACTTATATTCTACCGATAGACGAGACACGTCAAAGAAATAAAGTGCCCCCGTATTTTAAAAGCACATAGCAATATTACATCACTTTCCTGGTATTTTATTAAAATATTGTAACTTCAGACGATTTGCTTTCGCTTTAACAGCAAAACATTCATTTATTACTTTTAAACGTATGCGATAAGGCGTACTGCACTGTCACTGTCACGAAGCAAACTGATTCATGTGTGGTGCATGCACCGCAAGTAGGTGGGACACATTTTTTGTACTGAATGTCTTATCTAGTGTAACTTTGATATCGATGCATACATCCTATTTGAATGTACAAGAGAAAGAAAATGGTTAAATAGATGGATTTATATTGTTTTATGCTTGTCTAATAGCCAAATATAAAAAGACTTGATTGGCCTCAGAAAAGTTATATGATATTATCCTGCTTAGTTGTTTCTTCGTACTATGATACATCTTGAAATAAGTACCCACAATCCGTAATCCTTATTCCAAATCTTATGACTAAATTATGGTTTGCACGCACTAAAAAGTTAAATTATTTTCCCCATCAAAGTTCACGTCAATTTATAATATCGTTGTACAATGGACACAGTTCCGTCCATCCGACCTGCGACACGGAAGGCAAAGCGTCACGACCTCACAAAAAAATGGTCACAATATCAACTCGTGATCCAGAAACGTCCCATTCATCCCATGAGAACGGTGCTACGTGTCTGAATTCAGTCATCCGAGGAATTTAGGAAAATAGTTTTTGTTCTATGCGGTTTATGGTCATTAATAAGAGGTAAAAAGGAGTATCCGCCACTTAATTTAGGAAAACTGTTTTTGTTAAATTATGTTATGGTAATTCGTAGCTATATAGAAAGTAACCTAAGGTATAACTCAATAACCTATCTATGTGAAGAAATAAAGATAGACACCGTTATAATGATTGTGCATTTTATTTTTTATAAACAAAGATGCATTTATGTATCGATCTATATACAAATGTATAAACCATACAAATTCATCTACAAGTGTAAAAATGCATTAACATGATAATATATGTAGATATAGCCATTTACAGGTTTTTATAATCGTGAAATCCTATAAATAATTATCATTTTTTATATTCTTTTAGTTACTTATTCTGTTGTATGTAAGCTGTCTGTTTTCAAATAAATATAAAATAAAACGAATAGTACATAAAGGACATCTTTACTTCTTGCTAAAGATAGATAGATAGATAAAGCAGCCGTTGGTAGATGGAGCATTAAAATATTAAATTATATATGTAATATGTATGCCTTTTATTACTTAAGTGTCAAAATAAAAAAGGTAAAAATATAAAAAAAATTTAACCAAATCCGGAATAACATCCGTAAAAAATAGTTTTATTTTAATAAAAAAATCAAGAAAAAAATATATTCCAGTTTCCGCCAGGATCCGCAAGATGTCACTACTGTCGAGATTATTCCCGTTCCAAGATAATAATAATATGATACATACACGCTTCCAGGACAGTTATAAAATGCAAGCCATTACAATATTATTTTGTTACCAACATGAATTTAATAGTTAGTAAAAATCTAGTTAAATTAAAACAAAAGTACGAGTATACCGCATGATGTATATAAAAACACACAGTGCTTGTATGTACATTTTCGTTTATTAAACAGTGAGCTTACAATCACAATAAGAAATAAGTCAAGAGCAATTTTACAATTATCAGCAGACAAAAATAACATAAAAAGAAATACAGAAAAGCATTTAATTTTCATTCTCATTTTTCATTGTGAGTTTCAAAATACGTTAAGAGGTGGCGCCACAGTCGAATTAGATCGCGGTATGGTTTCGTTCACATCTAGAGTATAAGTAGTCCCGGCCGAACACGAAATGTTAACTTTGCGCAGAGGCAATATCGTAACCAATGAGGTTTATCCGAGGTGCGATTATTGCTAGTTGAAAACTTTACCAATACCCCGCCGTGTGGACGTGAAATACCGTCCGCTATGGCAATTTTTGAAAGGCTGTAATGGCTTGATATTCCAATAAAAATCTTCGATTTCCTCCTAGTTCCATAACATGTGTCGTGTTTAAGAACTTAGATAGGGTGATAAATTTGTTAAAATTTTAAAATTTCTTAGCGAATCTCCGAACATTCTATTAATGGCGTATCCGCGATTTCTATGTTTTCTTTAATTTTATTGTAGCTTGTAGGAACTACGAGTTGGTTCGCAACGCGGACGGCAGAGGCGCTGCAATCGCATGCCGCGTGTACTTACATTTTCTTAAATAGCTCATTACTATTTACCATAACATTATTCTAATAGCATCTATTATTTTGGATATGTGGGATAAACAGTGTTTTTGCAATATTTGTTAAACGTCACTGTTTCATACATGTTTACATATTTTCCTGCAATATGTATAGTTATCGCAACATAATTATAATTATTAAAGCTATTGCGTGACCAATAGAAACCATTAGAAAAACCCCAATCATTTTTTGAAATTGGTATAGTTGTCATATTTTTGAGGATATCATTTTAAATTACCTATTTATACATTGACTTCCTCTATTATTTGAGAAGCCATGATCATAGAAAAATGTCTGATTATAATGAATGTAAAACACCAGAGATCGTGCAATTGGCGAGGCCAATACGTTGATAATAATTATAACAAATAATAAAGTCAGTAGCTGGAATTAAAATAAATGAAAGAAATAAATAAATTTATTTATAAATAAGTATAAGTAAGTTTAAAAGTAAAAAATGGTCCATAATTCATCGATTACGCTATCCTTATTACAAAAGTATTTAAAAATATCCCAATACATATAACATGTTTACGAGCTGTAATCGATACAAAGTACTTAAAATAAATGACCGTAACTGAGAGGATTAAAATCAATCCACGGACAGGGATTAAATGTTGATACAGATTTAATAATGTCACCGCTGCATGACATTCACACTCGAGTGAAAGTGAGGGGTTTATTAAAAATCGAATCGGTAATCGATAATAATCGATTGTACGGTACGCGTAATCGTATTACCGATTCACGGGGGGTCCGCACACGCGTGCCAATTGAATGAGTTTTCGATTAGTGTTAGTGTTAAGTGCGGCTTAAATATTTTTTTATTGGTTAAGCAGCGGCCACATGCAGGCAACAACTAAATAGATAAAGTCGCAAGTCATCTATACGTTTAAATTGCCCGTTAAGTCAATGATATTTTAATTGACGGTAAAAATTATCAGAAATAATGAATAACGATTTTATAAGCGCCTATTATTACCTTTTTTGAATAATTCATCTAAGTGGTGTGTATCAAATTTATATTCGTATCATAACATTCCGAATAATATTTCTTTCTATAATATTAATAACTAAATCAACTGAAGCTACATAAAGACTTCACGTTCTCGTTTGTTTTAAGATTTTTGGAAAGAAACGCCCAGTGCTTTCCTCGGCTCAGATGCAATAGTTTGGCTGAGGAATATACATACAGAGATACGCGTCAAAAGCATAACTCCTTGGAAGTACCTACTTGAAAAATTCACTTACAAATTTAAATAACCTTTTCTTAGGAAAAAAATATAGTTATGAACGTCCCCTAATAGATCAGTTATCTCAGTAGACCCAGATCAAGGCTGCGAGATTTCCGACTGTATTATTGATGTAATTACTTGTCTCAGCTGATTTAAATGGTAATAAAACAAATGACAGCTGATTTGTTTGTACAAAACATTGGCTAATTGCTCCGTACAAAAACACGGATTGTGAAACTTAAAATCAATCAAACGCTTGGTTATCGGAAGTTAAGGACGTTTCGACCACGATCGCTTTTTGAGATGTATCGCCCGTGGTTTTGGGCTAATTATGATTTGAGAATTAGTTTTTTTTTTTTTGTGGTTCCTAATGCTTTGAGTAAAATCGAAACTTTTATTAACTAAGTTTTGCACTTTGTTGTATTGTTATGAAATGGATTTTCCTCTTCTATTTTAGAAGTTCCTACGTGCAGCTATTTTAGGGACAGATGCGATTGCAGTTTAATAAAGCAAGATAGTATGCGGTTTAACGATCGACAAATGACTCACAACACCATAGACGATTGCGTCCACGGACAATACGGAAAATTTCGAAGACGTGAAATTTGCCCGTATTGGACCAACGAAGTAGAGAAATGCTCATACCTTCCTAACTATAGAGATACCATGTACCCAATTGTACAATGTTACATAATTATTATTTCAATATTAAAATAAACCTAGTGTATTGGGAACCCTAAATAATTAAACGCAATAATATGATTTATAAAGACAATATCTGCTTCAAAAATCGGCATCCGCCAATTACAAAGCCGGATGCATAATCACGTTGATAAGTATTATGAAACCTTAACATTTATACACAGTGCAAAGGATACGTTAAGTGGGTGATTTTAATACTGTCGAATCATTAGGAGTAATTTGGGCGGCTGAGTGGCGTCAAGAAATTTATTCGTGATAGGGGTGGCATTTAATCAGGAAGTTGCTGGATGCAGGCCACTTCCAAGGGATCAATGTGGTGATCCATGGCGGAGGCCTATGTTCAGCAGTGGACTTCCTATTGCTGAAAAGAGAGAGACACAGAGAGAGAGGGGAGGCGCGAGTATCCATAAGAATGGCGATTGTCAGTTTAATTACGATATTTTAATGAAATTTGTGACTAGTAAGTAACCATCCTCTCTCCTCATAATTTGTAACAAAGAAGTATATAAGACTACAAAGTAGGTATAGAGAGAGTTTAATTTATAAATCCAACTGAGAGAATTTGTGTAAGACCGTAAATCGCGCCACACAAGAACTACATCATAAATACATACGGAGCAGCATTTTCTTATCGTCATGAAATTTGTATGCGTTGTAAAGTGACAATCTACCCCAGAAAAAAATGGCAACCCGCATATTATATATATATGTATCTAGTTACCATTCCTACTTTGCCAAGCCATCATTTACAGAAACACATTGATGAAATGCCTGTATATTGGCAGCCCTATCGGAGCGGTATGTCAAGCGAGGAATGTTGAGTCGGTAGCGCCGGCGGCGCGGGTCCCATGAGACGTGTTACTAAGCTTTGTGTGCAGTGTAGGCTAAGCCCTAGGCATCCTAGATACTAGACTTGCTATTGTAGGTTTATCTCGTATCTGTGCTAATGTTTGATAGTTATTGATGGTGACCAATGAATTGTCAATAATATTGCCCTTTGACTCATTCTATCACATACTTAGGAATAGAAATGATTTGTTAATAGAACCTCGTAATTATATGGTTTAGTTTTGGACCGGCCTTGATGAATTCTCGTATATGAGTTAGGTATATGAAAAATGATGGGTACGGAAAGTTCATTTTCACAACGCTCTTTCAATAGTCCAAAGCTGAATTAATTGATGTAACTTATTCAATGAAAAGAACAAATACAAAATTATATGTATATATTGTGACATCAGTAGGTATATATCCAGTTATTCAATGGTTGTAAAATTGAAACTAATATAAAATTTTACACTGTAGTTCAAAAAGAAACATAATAATATTCATAGTCTTAAATAGCCCGATTACAAAGTGTTCAATGAGCAGACCCTGGACGTGGCGAAGTGCAAGCGAAACTGTCAGGCGGTTGGTCGGCGTTGACGCGTGGAATGTTACTCCCGATATGCAAAGGAAGCGTGAAATTACTGCCTCAGTGTGTTACATAATTCATACTTACATAATAATCTGTACAGATATCTTTGTGAATATCTTTGAATTAGAATATATCTAAGTAAGGAGCTCACTGTTACTTATACACGTTGCCTCTAAACCATTGACTGCTTAGTAATATGACGATGACGCAATTATCTAATTAGCATATTTGATATTTTGATACCAGGACCCTACCAATGAAACCGGAGATAGCGAATTTCATTCCCACATATAAGTTGCAGGTTGGTGTACAATGAAACCGAAAGTCGCTCTTCGTTTAAAATTCCCACGAGACGAGACGTAACTTATTTGATATCGGCACTCCACTTGTGAATATAAAGTTCGAAATTCAAATCGCTCCATAACCTTTTTGGGCCGGGTGATACATAACCACGTCAATACGTCGCGGGCCAGTCAAGCGCAGAAGGGGCGCGAGACCAGGCGCGTGATTCATGCGATCTCGTTATTGACAGACGCTGATGGCGGCGTAATGGACCGATTGATTTACGATACGTATCGATCGATTTAATCGTTGCGTAATCGATACTCGATCGCCGATGGTCCTGTCTCCCGCCGCGGCACAGCTAATCCGGCCATTTTGTCCTTAATAACGCGGTAAATGGTTGTTTAACAGGATTTTGAGCGATAGTTCACCTAACTTGTTAGAACATAATTGATATTTTCATAATCATAGCGTGTTCTACGGTCTCTATAATGGTAAAGCGCAATCGAGTGGGAGTGGAACTCGGTCGCCGGGATCTTAATAGTAATGTTTATGGCGATTCATCGGTATGATTAGTCAAAACAAAACTGCGACTTAGTCCCAAATATTATGGAACTACATCGTGCATGTACTTTACAATATAGTGGGCCTTCAAGTGGAACAGTTTGATGTATTTATTACCTATCCGCAAGAAGGCAATTTAGTCCCAAGCGTCTGAAGCTTTGAGCAAACGGTGTTCTCATATTTACCATAATCCACCGAGTTGGTAGTTAGGAATCTTTTGGTCACTTTTTGCGTCTGGCTTTTGGGAGTCATGTATATTGTAAGGTAATTACCAAGGTTTTACCAGTACTAAAAGTACGTTCAATAAAGAACTCTTCGTAATAAGTCTATAGCATGTGAAGTTCGCTAACCCGGACTAGGCAAGCGTGGTGGAGTATATGTAGCTCCCGCAATTGATTGGGATCGATTATAAAGGAGTTCGTGCCCAACAGTGGCCCAGTGGGTGAGACCTAACCATGATCTGCCGGTGGATAGGTACTGTTACCCGCGGTATAGGTGCATACTGCATAATCTTTGTAAAGCCAGTTAAACAAAACTTCATATCTTCAAAAACCCACCCGCATACCTAAACACATCAAACACTCAGCTACCGACGCATTTTACGATATCTCCATTTTATTTCTCGTTTATACAAGTTTTGGATAAATGTCTAAATCTCGCGTTATCAGCAGACGACAGGCGTGGCGACAGTATACATGCCTCGCTGATAAGGACCAGTACGGACTCAACAATTTGGCACTTCTGACAATTTATCGATCCGTCGACGTCATTTGCATACGCCGCTCACTTCTGAGAATCGATAATCGCGAGGAAGAACGGCTGTGATATTAACACTTAATAAATCTTTGCATTTAGAATAAAATAAAATAATGTATTTGTTTCCTAAAGTAAAAAAAAAATAAAAATATCGACCAACTAACAGCCGACACATAACATTGTAACCGGCCACTTAGATACAAATATTAATATGTTTTTATTATTTTAAAAATTAGTATTGAATTGAATCCTGTGATTATGTATCTAACGGCCGCACTCAGAGACGTTTAATGACAATTAAATTGTTCTTTAGTATAGATTCTCATTATAGAATCTACACTAAGTAATGATTTAATTGACATTAAATGTCTCTGAGTACGGCAGTATATGGAGCAACAAGTCCCATTGAAAATGATAGTGTCTCATTTTATAATAGATGTAGTTGGTAATGTGTTGAAAGCGCCTAGCGAGTGTCGACGTCGTTGTCAGTGTACATTACAGAGTCTGTTGTAAGCAGTTAGATTGATGCGGCGGGGTCTTCGACACTAAACCGAGCACATTCGGCACGGGCCAACCGGCAGGTAATTATTTTAAGTGTCAATAAATAATAAAGTTGGCCGCGCGCCGTTGAGTGCTCGTCCATCTCGCTTATCTCAATTCTTAATGCGCCTCTTTGGTGTTGTTCTTTTTTTTCTCAAATTTTATTTCCTTTTATGTTTATGTCATCCAGTGAAAGGCTAAATTCTGTGTTGACAGCATGAAGGTTTTATGTTTTAATCTGGGCTTTATAGCCATTTAATCGGATGTATTAGAGTTCCCGGCGCGTTTGTTTCTTTTTGTTTGTTATAAAAATATCTTATCTATTTTATGTTCTACCGGGTGGGTAAAACGGTTTCTATGTTATACGTTTTTAATATATTCAATCTGGAATATTTGGTTTGGTAATAAAATGCGAGATACGCTTCTGAAATTGACAAAGCAATCTAAATAATGGTGGCTGAGGTAATAAATCATAAGGGTAACAAGTGGACATGGTTTTGTTGTGTATCCGAACGCAGTGGTCCATCGATCACGGCACGTTCCAAGTTTGAATTTATGTTAGGTAATTGCGGTGCGTGCGGCGCGCGGCGTGCAGTGTTGGCCGCGCTTGCGCCGCACATTGCCCGCCTTGCCCGCCGATGCCTTCAACGTTGCGTTGTTTTTGAACGATTAATGCCTTGATATCTCTGTTAATGCAGCGCAAAATACATGTTTGTTATTTGTTCACAAAACGCCCGCGCTCCGGCGGAAAAATTATTACAAAATTGTGGGAATATCTTTGGGAGTGCATTAATAAAGCATTGTGTTCTGCCATCATTGGTGCTCGCTACATACCAATATGACATGATTGGGTAATCTGATGTTTATTTCTTGGAGTATATCTGCTTACATATATTATTTTGTATTTCTTGTTAGCCTTTAATGTTTATTTTATTTTTACCTCACACGTGTAAACCTGTAGTATGGTCAGTACTCAGTACAAATAGACCTATTGCTTCAGCAATTAGGCCTTTTGTGTCAGTTTTAGGCTTAAAATTTCAGTCATGAATAACAGATAAGGATCGATTCCTATCTCTCGCTTCTGAAGGCGGGAAAAAGCTCGTCGAAATATGGGTGTCACTAGCGGGCCTTAGACGCATCTCTGACCGCCCTCTTCCAAAACCAACTCATGAGAATTTGTGCATATGTATGAAAGAAATGCTATCAATTATAATTTGTTTGTTTAGCATCCCTGTTAAATCTACGTTTGGATACGCACACGAAAATTTTCCAAAAAAAATCTGTTCTTATGCCTCAACGACAATGTAAAGCCGTACTTTTTAACTCACGGTGCCAAGGTCATCGTGCTAAGTTCACATTGCGGTTAAATCAAAACACCGCGCAGGGTTGGATTAGTGTAATCTCACCGCAACTCTGTCAAGGCTCCCAATTATACACGTATTACTCGATACTCCGTACCGAGTACTCTGTATACGTGCCTTTGTGTACGCTATTACACGTCGTAAAGGGTAGGTTAGGTTAGGTTCGTATTAGGTCTTCTTTGTTTGTATAGGAAAGGGCTTTTTGCGAAAATAAATCTTCAATAGCCCAGTGGCGAAGGGTGACTTTTTTCAAAAGGGAAGCCGATACTTCTGGTGACTAGTTTTATTAAATTAACAAGTACTCATACTTATATTTTTACTCCGTTATGTACGTAAGATATTGAGCGACATATTTGCTTAGTAATACTTACTATATTTTCATACAACACTTGCACGGAATAGCACTGTGCCCGTTAGGTGCTTTTTTTAACGTTTTTAAAGTAAATTTCGATTCAATGCAAAAGACAATATTAGCCTGTTTTGAAATTGATCGACAAAAAATTTTCAAACGTTCCTTATATATAAAAAAAAGATGAAGAGATTGATGTAAGTGGACGAAAGTAAAACGATGCCAGTATAGAGCTAACTGGAGATCTATCGAATCTGCCAACCCTCATGGGATGCAGGCGTGGGTTATGTTTGTATGTCCTATTTTGAATCAACGCTAACAAAAATACGGCATTACAATATTTATTAAATAATTAAAACTTGTCAGTTGCCGTTCTTTCTCTGGTACCTACTTAAATGTATTATCAAATTTAATATAATTTCCAGTGCGTTTTTTAATTACGTAAATGCAGCATTTTTAAAATTACCTCTTATTACTGCAATTCATGAGATAAAACGATACATACGACATTATCAAGTTTCATTCATCATTAAAGTTTTGCTAAATATATAGATCTGTTTGCACTTCGAAACCAGTAAAATTTCATAAATTACCCACTAATTATATACAAACCTAAAAATAGACACCGCATTATACATATACACTGAAACAACACAGTAGTAAATAATATTTTCTAATTATTATAAACACGAAATAAAAGAGGCGCGACCTGGCAAATTACTTTATAAGCCGTAGGCCCACCGGCATATTCACAAGCGAATACCGTCGTATTTCTACAAATAAATTTAGACCTTAAAAGCTAAGGGTTTTAAGATGCAATTTTGCATGCAGTTCTGAGCAACAAACGTGTAACAGAGATGGCAAATAATGCGTTGGAAATGAGCGCGAGAGCAACGGGAACTCGTGCTGTGTCCTTGTAGCCTGACGTGACGTCATCGGGATCTAGGCGGCCGCGTGTTTCGTATGCATGTACTTACGTTGAACATCGCGCAATGCGTTTGTCGTTGTGTTATTAATTGATCGATAATATTTTGTTTATTAATATCGAATAACATTTGTTTATTGTTTATATTTATTTTAATATTGTTTATTATTTTATTTGATTATTTTCTTCATATAACTTGTTTAAAAAAATGTAAATAATTAATAATTTCCTTTAAATTATAAGGCGTGCTGCTGGGAATCGGCTTGTATGAACCCTTCGCCACTGCAATAGCCTTAGCCTAGCTTAATTGATATTGTAATTGACTTGGTTTCTGAAAAATCCTTTTGCAGATGCAAAAGTCTCGGTGTTATAATGGACGGCACTGATTTCAATACATCTCACTCAGACTAAAAGCTACTACGATGTCCTCCCACAATACCCAAACCTGAAACTAATATTTCATCATCACCTTCAGCTACGAGACTATGCTTAATGCCTGCTCCATAGAACTTGTAAATATTAGAGATTTTACAAATACTCGCTACGTTTGGCAGGTATTGACGAAATACAAAATATTAATTTATCTAGCTGCTGCTAAAGTTCTGCGTTAATAACAGTGTCAAGTTTGGGTGTATTTAAATATGTATGCGCATGCGCCGGCGGTGTGGTTAAACATAAGGCAATGTGCAACCGCTAAATAACATAGCACTTGTACTGAGGCACCGATTCTTGTTCTTTCGACACATATAGATCCAAAATAACATTTTAATCGATGGTGAGAAATAGAAGACCAATCAATGATCGGTATTATCACATATAAACCCATAAGGTGCAGTAAGTGTCTGTCTTCGAACAAATTAAGACAACCGCAATTATGTATTGAATCATCTCTTAGTCAATATTCTTACTGTATGAAGTATGAGTGTGACTGTTGGGTCAATTAAAACAAATTAAACCAAATAACGGAATAGAACACAATATGTATATTTCAATTCTAAATAAAAATGAACGCACAAACGCAATTCAATGAAATGTTACACTAAATCAACACAAAATAGCTATCGAAAGGATTACATCGAGCTAGTTAGGTTGGTTTATACCTCGGCTTATGAAATCAAAGTGTGTTATACTCTTGTTACACCCACGCCGTAATCAAATGATTTGTGCATGCGTAGCTTTCCACTGCACCGGCTCAGATATGTATTTTTATTGTCAAATTTCTGGTGCGGGTGGTGTATTGATGTATGGGCGTCGATCGGTTTATTATGTTATAAGGCATGCAAATTTTAGATAGGTATTATGTAGTATTAGCCTATATCTTGTTGGAATTTTTCAACGAAATCATTCAGATAAATATGTGCATTTTGTTGAGAATTTCTACAAGGTTATATATTCCGCCGTATATATTCCGTCCCACAATAGGTGGCGAGCCTATTGCCATATCGGGCACAAATTCCTGACTCCGGGCTGATAATGAATAGAAAAATCCAATCCTCCCGCGACCCGCACTCGCTCACCGGCAGCCTAGCCGGCGGGTTAGCTTAGCCGTAAGCCGTTGCTGTGTCATTCGTCCCTATTTTATTTTGTTAATAAATACCGTACGGGTCGAGCTAAATAAAACCGTTTAAAAATATAGTATTTTTTTAGAATCCGGGACAATAAGCTCTAATTACTGGACACGGGACAAGAGGCAAATTTCCGGGACAATCCCGGAAATCCCGGCCGTCTGGCAAGCCTAGTCGGGAAACGCTAATATGAAAGAAACATAAGATGAACAAGTTGACAAAGTTGCCATTTGTATCCTAAAATTCTACAAAGCATGCTGAAAACACTACCTAGCTTATTTTTTGTAAACTGACATGCCCAATTTGAATTCCATCTATAATTCTATCAAAGTCGAACACTATCACCAATAGTGTCCTAGCATTTAGCAATGCATGTAAATGAGAGAGCACACAAGTGTTGTCGGCGCTGTGATGTGCGCCGGCGCCACCGCACCGCGAGCCTTGTCATCTCGCAGGATTACTACGCTCTAATACTGTTTATTGCTTCGCTGATGAGTTGTCATCTAACTCTGCTTATGTCGTCAGCTTTCCGCCTTTAGTTCCACTGCTATAACCTCACTTTTTTACCTATAATATCCTACAGCTATGGAAGGTCTCCTTGAACTCCTACCTTGACTGCATTTGTTGCTGTAACTATCAAAGCTGATGGATTAGTCAATAACGTCGCGCCATTATTTCTGGGGCCTGCTTTATTACCCTAGGCATCAATTTTCGACCACCTTTATTGCGCTCACTACGCTTGGAAAATTTACAAAAAAATAACTTATAATAATTAGATATAGAACCTGAAATTACTGATCACATATTGGAAAAGATATTTTTTTTTTATTATTAGTGGTTGTACCCTATTTAAATTGTAATTTGAATGTTTGTAGATGTCAATGATCGCTTATTTTTAGATGAGCCGTTTGACCATTCGGTATAACTACGCTATAAAAAATTAGAACCTCCTCAAACATCAGAACTCTGTTAAAAACACATTAATCATACTCAATTAGCATAAGCATGCGTGTAATTGCAATTACATCATGAAAAAGTCAGCGATTCGTCAATCGACGCATAATACGCATCACATTACTCATAAGAAAACCTTCGCGAGAGGGTAAAGTTCAATTGCATTTAATTACGTGCGGTGGTGAATGAGCATAGCACTCGGCAGCATTCCCACAGATGAATAAACACAAAACAGAGATCCTCAAACTTACACACATATTTTTTTAATTTCTAATGGATATCTTTGTTCATACTTTACGAGTATACAAATATTTGCTTTGCAAAGGCAAATTGAAATCAGTCTTTCCCTTATCATGTCTTTTCGTTGCTGATAAGCACTTTGTTTATCCCTGATGTAAACTATTATAAATTCATTCAGTTCTATAATTGTGTTACTAACAAGTATAAGAGGCAAAATTATAAGTAACAAGCTGCTAATATATGAAGATCCCCTAACATGGATCTCTAATTTCCTTTAGAGACATGTACACCTCACTGCTCCCGATTGACTATAGGGAATCAATATAGACCAGTTTTCACGGTCACAAATCCCCAATTTTCTTCAAGAACATGGATCCTTCACAGGCCCTACCTATGCTAATAATATAGTCCCAGTTTGGGAACCAGTGGCTGTAATGGTACACTAGTGCTTGAGATGCGCCTGAAGGACGCGTCGAGAGCTCGACGTGGCTCCTAGCCGTGACATCTGTAATTACGCTGCACCCTGACCCGCTTACTATACTATCGCTCACACAAATCTTTACTGTTCGCAATCTACTTATATCCGTGTATTCCTAATAGTAAAATTGCTTTATTATGGCAATTCTTAATAGGACTAGAGTTACGTGCGTATTTGTAGTTAATTATGGACATGTTGAGTGGAAAGATGTGTAGGTACATAAGAATTTTAAACCAAAGGCTTTTTTTCAAAGGTATGTGAAATGGACCACCTATGTTAGCGTGGTGGAATAAAGACTACACCCATTTTGATGGCCTCCGCTAGATGGACTGTGCCCAGTAGTGATTTTTTCAAACTAATGTCTTAATAAAAAAAAAGTTATTGACTACAGTCCAAACTTTTCGCTCCATGTACTACAATTTCATTTATATTTAAAATGACAATTTCATGTATATTTAATACAGTAGGTACCGCCACTTTAGACTGCCGATAAAATAAATATTATTGACAGCTGAGGGTAGTTTAACTATGTCTAGAGTGGGGATTGTTATAAAGTCTGCCGCACCCTGTGGAAGGCTCAGTTTATTTTTAACAGTGGCAGTGAAAACAGTGACGAAAGGGTGGTATTGTAGTGATTCAGCTATAGCGAGAGTGATGAAACAAATGTGAGTACATTTTGTCAGCTTATTAAAATTCGGTTCCTATGTTTTGCTCACAAGAAGTAGTCTTAAAATGGGGCATTTGCATCATGGAAACGTGCTCAACATCGGTTTTGAACAAATTGTAAAAGAAAACTTAATTATTTGCACGAATGTGTAGATGTAAAATTACCCTCTGTTTTTAATCATTGTACGGCCCGTTCCAGCCCTTTCTAAAGTTGGAAAAGAAAACTACATACTTAGTTGTCGATTTTTGTAACACATGCAACATAAAATCAAACAAATGGCAATTATGCCTAATTAGACTTGCTGAATGGTTATAAGTTATAACCTATTTTTAATGTATTGTATCGGTGCATGATAGTCCACTGTGGAGCACGGGTAGCCTCTATCTAGGTATCTAGATAGATAGATAGATTAGTCAGCCTCCGTAGCGCAGTAGATTAGACACCGCCTGTGAAACAAGAAGCGGCAGGTTCGATCCCCGCACCAATATATTTGTCTGTACCACAGGTATTTGTTTCGGGTCAGACTGTGAGACCGAAAAGTCTCTCGTAGTTCCTGATACCCACAACACAAGACTCGATCTTAGTGTGGGGTCAGGACTATGTACGTGACTGTTGGGTGGAATTATTTATTTATTTATTTTATTTATTCTATATCTATATATATATATATCTATATCAGCCCATATACGTCCCACTGCAGGGCACGGGCCTACTCTACAATCGAGAGAATCGATTGAGAGTGGTTAGGCCATATAGTCCACCACGCTGGCCTAGTGCGGGTTGGCTAATTTTATTTATTACAAACTTATAATTCCGACTGTACCCTGTCAGACACGTACGCGGCAGGTGCGTAATAGCGCATCGTTCACGTCTGTCCATCGTTTACTGTGTAGTGTTAGATGAGGTGACGTCACATCGTTTAGCAGCCACGCTAATGACTCATTTCGGTAATTACCTACCTCTCAAAGTGCTAAACCGCACCGCAAATTGACGGCGCTAATTCGATTTTCAGTAATTACGTGTGACGCAATTTGAGGGTGAAATATGTTTAGTATACTTGGATGCAATGTCATTTGTGTCATTATTCAGGTCGTTAGGAAGTAAATATAACGGAGTAATGTGCATTTATTTTTACTTTAGTAGTCTCTACAGTCTACACATTATTTGAAAATATGGTGTACCTAAAGGTGTTCTATATTTCCTTACACCAAGACATTTTTTTCTAACAGTATGTTTTGTAATAAACAGGGACTGGATTATATGTATGCATTTGCAAAATTTCTTCGATTTACTCGAATGTTACACATTGAATGAAAACTAATTTTTACGGATTTTATCGCGTTTTGGTTTAATTTTTACATTTTTTAACTACCCGACGTGACCACGAAAGCTGTAAAACAATCGAAACGTCGAGAAGTAAAAATTAAACCAAATCGCAATAAAACCCGTAAAAAATTGTTTTATTTCAATGATATTATACAGATTTAGATTAGAAATAAAAACACCAAATACAGCACTCTTTGTTGCATATTTTACTGATCTTCATACATTTCACATTTATCATGCATATTTAAACTTATGTTGTATATGGACCAATCCATGGTTATAAAGTTCATAAATACATGTACAAATACACCCAACATCGTCGCATACATAATCTTGACCCCCACAATAGGATAAGTCTTAGGTCGTCCGTCGTCGTCGGAAACTAGGAGACAGTTTTCGCTCTCGCAAACACCTGAACAAATACTCTTGAGCGGCGGGTTGTCGTATCAAATAGCGAGACCCTAGCCCTTTGTCGGGTATCACCTCATATGCTCACGCACAACACTCAGCAGCAAAACTTATCACTCCCCCACAAGAGAACACTGGAGAAAAAAATAAATAAAAAAACACTCTTGAGCGTACAAACATTAGTCTCGACTCTTAATGTGCGGATTCAACCCTCTGCCTCGTTTTAGTTATCTAACCTACTCCATGGAGGCTGTCTAAACTATCGACTAACCTTGTGGTCCGGGAGCCAGCGACAGATTTTCATGACCAAGTTCCTCTCAAGCGGTAATTAGTAAAATGCATCAGAGTATAGTATTATGAAGCCTCGTGAACGTCAGCTGGCACTCGGTTGGGGGGATGAGCGGTTGTAGCCTCCCACGCACGAAGAAAATAAAAATACATTCACTCATTTCCTCTCAGCTAAAAATTTGTCAAATTGTAGCTTATCTAATATCTCAACGAAAAAAAATAATCAGCTGGTTCCAACATAGTGTATTGTACGTCAGCTGGTGTCTCGAACATGAAATTTTTTTTTTTTATTTTCAGTGATTTCCTCTCAAACAAAAATTTACCTGATGATAGCTTATATGTAATTGTGGATAAATATATAGGTCAGCTGGCTGTATCTTGGTGGAAAAACCGTCAGCTGATACTTTGAAAGTTATTACATAGGAGTTAGGCAGGAGCATCTACTGTCAATTTAAATGCATCAGCTGACTAGCTTATCCTCGACTTATTGCTAGCTGATTTTTTTTATTTATCGCATCAGTATATTAACAATCAGCTCACAAATTTTCATCTGGGAAGAAATGACGCATCTTTAATTATTCGACATAGCGCTGCATCAAAATGAGATTTGAGTTGAAATAAATATTCCGTATCAATGTTTTTGAAACGAATAAGTATGTAATCCAATGATATTAGATATATATAAATAATTAAATAAACAATTAGCTTAGTATAAATTAACGAGTTACTCGATAAATAATATTTATTATATAAACGTGATGAAAAATGACAATGAGAATAACAATGTGATTTATTCATTTTCGTTTTCGCTCTGGCTTGAGTCACTTTCCTCTCTTTCCGATTCAGCGTCAGAGTCGCTGTCAGAGCTGTCTGCTGTTATGTCTTCATTGTCATCATCTGAACAAAAATTTAAAAAAAATATTAGGATGCGTATTTTAGCATAATATAATCAAAATGATAAAAAAAATTACCTTTTTCAGGCTGAATACTGATTTCATTAATCGATGATGGTAACTGACTTCCAGAAAACCAGATGAATTCATACTTGTTGTCGATTTCTGCCCAACCATAACCTACAGGATCATCAGAAGTTGGAACCTTCAGGTGTGCATGTGACCAAATTTGAGCAATGTAACATGCTCTTAAAAATTGCTGATATAGCTCTGATCTGCATGTTGGTAAAGAAGAGCCATCAATACCTTTTTTTGGTAACTTGAAAGTTTCAGTATCCAAAAATTTATATATTTTTTCAAACGACGCTACTCTTGCCTCATTGATCTTTTTTAGACGATTAAATCCATACATATGGCAAACAAACTCTTCTATCTTCTCAAAAATATTTTCTCTATTTCTGATGGTTTTGACATTTGGATGAAACACTCGATGAAACTTTTCAATTTTGCCATTATTGAAAAAGGACGTTTTTTTCCTTTTCGAAAAAAGTCCGGGTTAAAATCACACCCTGTGAACGCGTGAAATGCCGCGAGTGCTGCGCTCAAATCAGATCCTAAAGCTTCATATAATTGAGTAACATTGATAAATCTTGTTATGGTCTCTGCATTTAAATGAGCTTATATTCTTACGATCGATCGATGAAAAAATATGGTTTTCTTCCTTATTTGATTTTATTTTTTTAGTTAAAAATGCAATTTTATTGTTCAATGCATTTAAATTGACAGTAGATGCTCCTGCCTAACTCCTATGTAATAACTTTCAAAGTATCAGCTGACGGTTTTTCCACCAAGATACAGCCAGCTGACCTATATATTTATCCACAGTTACATATAAGCTATCATCAGGTAAATTTTTGTTTGAGAGGAAATCACTGAAAATAAAAATAAAAATTTCATGTTCGAGACACCAGCTGACGTACAATACACTATGTTGGAACCAGCTGATTATTTTTTTTCGTTGAGATATTAGATAAGCTACAATTTGACAAATTTTTAGCTGAGAGGAAATGAGTGAATGTATTTTTATTTTCTTCGTGCGTGGGAGGCTACAACCGCTCATCCCCCCAACCGAGTGCCAGCTGACGTTCACGAGGCTTCATAATACTATACTCTGATGCGTCTCACGAATTATCTCTTAAGAGGAAATAATTGACCAAATTTGCACCTGGCTCACGGACTATTGGCCTATCTACACATGTGCGAATACTATCGCTGACTCAATCTGACCACCAAAAAAGGTCTGAAAATTATAACACGTTCTCAATTGTTCCAGAGTTCAGAGAAGCCCGTAGAGGAGAAGCCGAGCGGCGAGACTAGCTACATTGTCGGCGCGTGGCCGCAGGCAAACCCGGGGCACACTGGGTACCTCACCGTCGCTACGTTACCACCTGCGTTTGTACGAAGTAAGTGGAACTTTTTAGTCTTTAATTTAAAGCCCAGTTGGTCTGACCATTATTTTAAATTTTAAAACGTGGTTCCCGTACATTTGATGCCAAGGATATTTTTATTCAAGTAAAGGTTTGTAAGGAGTATTTAAGTAGGCTTTTGCTTATTTAAGGATCCTACGATCCTTCGTTTCAGAGTATTAAAAACAAGATTAGTATTGCTTACAAAAATCCAGGGATTTTTAAGAAAACTTTGTATAGGAATGTTTTTTTTTTTTTAATATTGAACCCGAGTATATCTTATAAGAGAATTTTTTCAGGTAAATCGAAAAAAGCAAAACTAGAAACAAGCGAAGAGAAAACAGTTACAAAAAATGATAGCCCGGGTAATGAAGAAAAGTATAATTCCAATGCATAGTGGCATAAGTACAATTAATCAATTTGACATGTTTTATATGAAACTAGCTTTTGCCCGCAACTTCGTCTGCGTGTTTAAAATAATGTAGATGTTATATCGCTAAAACTGTTTCATTGTAACCTTTACATAAACTTTTAACAAAAATCAACGTGCAAAGTTTCTATTTCCAATTCTGACCATGAATTTAGATTATCGGATCAATGGTTTCTTCCGGTTCCATCAGTTATCGATTCAGAGACCAATCGGATCAATATATAAACGCCCTTATTCATATACAGTTTTAAAACCTATTTTAGGTATCGAATGTTTGTTTTCTCGCTTAAACTGAATTGAAAAGTCGTTCGAAAGGGACAAAAGTTAAATTTTCACACGAATAACTTCAGTAGTTTTGATTTCTATACAAACTTTCAACGCTTATTTTTACTCCTTTAGGGTTAAATTTAAGTAAACAGAGTACGCACTTATTTTTGGTCTTAGATGAGTAATTATAGTGTCAAGTTTGAAACCTGCAACTTCAACGATTGGGGTTTTCCATACAAAATAATTTTAACCTTTTCATCCCCCTTAGGGGTTGAATTTCCAAAAATCCTTTCTTAGTGCTACTAATCTGTGTGTAAAATTTCAAGTTCCTAGCTTCAGTAGTTTCGGCTGTGCGTTGATCCGGCAGTTCGATTCTACAAAAGTTCAACCCTTTTTTTCGTCCTTTTAGGGTTATTTTAGATAAACAAAATATGCAATTATTTTTGTCTTATAATGAATAACTTAAGTGCCAAGTTTGACAATTGTAACTTTAACGGTTAAAATTTTCCCTATATCAGTTTTTAACCCTTTACACCCCCTTAGGGGATGAATATCCAAATATCCATCCTTAGTGCTACCCTACGTCACAATAGGAACCCTTGTGTAAATTTTCAAGTTCCTAGCTTTCAAGATCCAGCAATTCGGTTTTACAATACTTCAACCCTTATTTTCACCCCTTTAGGGTTAATTATAAGAAAAGAGTGTATGCAGTTGTTGTTGTTTCTAGATAAGTAACAAAAAAGTAAAGTTTGATATCTGCAACTTCAACAGTTTCGGTTTTCCATACACCAGTATTTTACCCTTTTCACCCCTTTAGAGGTCGAATTTCCAATAATCCTTCCTTAGTGCTACCCTACGTCACAATAGGAACCCCTATGTAAAATTTCACGTTTCTAGCTCCAGTAGTTTCGGCTGTGCGTTGATCGGGTAGGAAGGAAATCACCCAGTTTCTAAACATTTCAACCCTTATTTTAACCCCTTTAACGTTAATTTTTAGACAAATTGAGTATGCAATTAATTTTGTTTTTAAATGATTTATTGAACTGCCAAGTTTGACAATTGTAACTTTAACGGTTTAGATTTTCCATACAACAGTTCTTAACCCCTTTCACCCCCTTAGGGGTAGAATTTTCCAAAATCCCTTCTTAGTGCTACCCTACGTCACAATAGAAATCCCTGTGCAAAATTTCAAGTTCCTAGCTCCAGTAGTTTCGGCTGTGCGTTGATAGGTCAGTCAGTCAGTCAATCAGGTTCCTCTTTTATATATATAGATAAAATGTAAAACTTAATCCATGATCATTTTTTCTATTCCTATTTGAATCTCCCTATATCGGCAAAATTGATATTGTACGCACTTTATTCATATTTTGCAATAAATAGATTTTCTTTCTTAAGGTAGAGGCAAATGAAACAAAAAAATAGATTGTATATTAAATATTTTATTAAAGATAATCTAAAATAATACACATAAAAGAGAAATACGTTGAAGTTAAAATGGTTTTTATAGTTTCATAAAGTCTATCGCAAATTATCGATTTATGACGTTTATAAATTACATTAAAATTAAAATTCGACTAAATTAAAATCAATATTTCAACGTTTCGTGGATTTTGGGCGATATTTATGTTGAATATTGGCGATAATTTGCGATAGTGTTTAATAATTTTAGTGACGCCTCCTCAATATTGGAAGTACGAGGCAGTGTAAATAATATAATTTGGCAATAAAATCCAGACATCCTCAAAAACCTATCACAGAAATTACAATATTTCGCCTGTGGCTATAGATATTATCTTTCTACATACATTATCCTACACATTCCTAAATATTATGTATTTTACTAGTTTACGTATTCTAAATAAATATAAGACGAAGCGAATACGTAAATAACGGATGGAATGACCATAAATATTGTTTTCATTCATACATCAATCCAATTTGTAAGAAATTGACGAAATAATATGAATTTGAAAATGACGTGTTTCTTAAACATTAATAAAACGGTACGATTGCCAACTCTTAAGTGCAGTTTTCCATAACTGAGGTATTTAAATTTTTTAATACTTTCATTACATTTCGTTAGAATTCACTTCTAAATATCAAATGAACTTTGCTCATAATTTTCAGAGATTATTCGATAAACATGTGCAAGCAACCTACTTTATACTACGAATTAAAAATGTTTCTTTTATAAATAAACCAAATATCAGACTTTGCGAACGCTAAAACTGCAGAAATATATAGGAACTTCGTTAGTAATCTATTTTCCATATTTAGAATTCAGTTACGATCATTATTGAATCTCTTTTAGGGTTTAATCTATCGGTATAACTTACAACCGTCTAAATAAGCTAATTTGTAGTCCATTTGTCTCAATTATTTATTATATTTTGCATGAGGTGTGAATTCCCAATCACGTTATTTTGAAATTGCACGGAGTCTATAATTTAGCCTATTCATCCGAAGATATGATACGCTTTTTAAACATATTCGTAAAATGCCAATTACTTTTTTTTATTCTAATTCATACCAATACAACTCGACTGGAATAAATCTACGAGTATTAAATTTATCATGACAAGATTCGAGATTGACATACATATTAATTTAGCCATATTAATTTGATAAAACTCTTAAATTATTTTACAACTAATTCATTACGATAGTAACTTCCTAGACCAGTGGACAATTTAGAAGCACCGGTAAAATTATTTATACTAAGAAAAATAATTACTATTGTTAAAAATAAAATTTAAAAGACAAAGAGAAATCAATAAATTAATTACATGTTACACAATATTTATACTGTATGTATTACATATTATTTTGATGTTACTTTTTTTAACATACTATTTTAGTATGCAACACATGTTCCAATAATATTTTACTGAAATAGAATCTGTTACTAAATATGGTAGTCACCTAAAGATATTAAAATTCGTTACTGCATTTTAATATACAACAGATCAGTGTATTAGAACAACATATTGTAACAGTTTACATTTAAATGAAGATATAATTGGGCAAATTATATTATACCTTTTAAAATATATAGAAATCGGGCATTGAAACTACTTGTATATATTAACATATCTTTTTTACCTTAGAATTGGTAAATGATTGACAATTATCAATGTTTTACCTATTGTTAGTGTTGTTTCCATCCATGTATTATTAAAAGCCTCATTAGTTCAATAGCGACTTGCATGGGCTGTGAATGTTTAGACTTTATTTTCATTTCAAGAAATTCAGTATACGTTTTCCCGAGCATTTATCAGGAAGGTTTCCAAAAACATCTGCGTGGGGTTGGCTGCCCAATGTCTTCCCATGTATTCGTGAAAATTGTTATGTGCCTTAGCGTCATTGAGTAATGAGGGCAGGCCAAAACGAGAGACCCGCCTGCACAACAGAATTAATTAAAAGGCTATTATAGCCTTTCTTTCTGCATTTCTTTCTCGTGTACAAACGCGCTGGTCTACTTGACAGCGTTCCATGTTCGTAATTCATGCCAAGAATGTTTGACACATTAATAAATGTGTTATTATCCTACATTTTAGTGTGCAGAAACCCTAAAATATTTGTTGTCTCGCCATGTTCATAGTTCCATAGCGTACAAACATTGTAGTTGGGCAGAAACGCTAAATGTCACATTAAAAGACATCAACCACGTTAGGTATAATAATTAACTGCGTCGTATCTTGAATGAGTCGTACTAGTGAATGTTTATCTGAAGTCGCTGAAGTCGGTCTTGAGTTGTATGGTGGGCTTGGCGGGCTTGGCGTCGAACACGGGGCGGGGCGGCGGCTTGCCGCGCGCGCTGGCTTGGTTGGCTTTCAGCGCGCTTTCTAGCTTGTTGCGAAGTTCTGCTGACTGCTGCATCATTGTTTTGAACTCCTGGGGGTTAATGTAAGTACTATTTTTATTATGTTTGTTTATGGGTGTTCTGTGTGAGATGTAGAATAATTTAATAAAATATAGGTGGCAAATGAGCGAAAAGTCGTAATTGTCTTAGCAAAATTTGCCTTATTTACATATTAATTTAAATCACGAATCCGGGAGAGACGTAATACTTTGTCATCTTTGGACTGCAGTAACAAAAATACATTTCTTTGCTAACATTTTTTAAATTTTACTCTGTCTAAATATACAAATTGATTCTTGAAGGATACGTACCTGTGGATACTTAGGCCCGACTCGTGTGAGCCACTGCAGCGCGAAGTCGTGCAGCGCTCGTACATGCGGCGGCGCACGAGATAACTCGTTGCTCTCGCGCAGGTACGAGATCACTATCGGCACCAGAAGCCATAGCAGTTGGATACCTACGGAGAATACTACATTAGAGCCAATTTGTTTATGGTAAGTTTATGAATAAATGTAATATATATTTTTTAATTAAAAAAAATCTTTTAAACTAATCTGGTTACTGTCATACAAGAATATTATTCAAATGGCGAGTGGTTACAATTAAGGTAATTTTTTTTTTCATGTTGATGTTAATTATTTTAGTAAGGATCATTAAACTAGTTTACCTTGTGTAGTATCCTCTACAATAAGAAAGCATGAAATTATAGTAAATATGAATATGTATGTATAAACACACTAAGTAGTTCCATTTTGTACGTCGTCAAATGGATTTTTAACATATTTGTTTGCAGGAAATTGTTTGCTACCTTGAACAGATAACCTTTGAAGAAATTCTTGGAGAAACACAATGGTGCACTAGAGGTAAGAACACATAATGCTTTTAATAAAATACTGTGTAACTTAATATTCATCAGATATTTATTTCATACATACTCAAGAGTTTTGCTTGGTACAAGACGATGTTCAATGAACTGGTATAAATTCTTAATTAATTTAGGAGTAGTCAGCAAAGCTATGTTCTACGAGTGAAAGTCTGCGTTTCCCTTTATAGTATGTTACTAGGAATTGAGTTCAGTGTCACTGAAGAGTTGTAGTACTAATGTCGGTTCAAGTATGAGATTTTGTTATGATACTAGAGCCCGATCCTTGCCTATTATATGCAGTAACTACTTTCTATATTCATCATTATTAACGTGCGCATGTAATATGTAGTAAATGAAGTCAGCTCAGTTGCATAAGCTTTGCCCATAAATTTGATATTAGCAGTATCATCTCCATACATTTGCGACGTATCTGACATTGCTAATGTATGGGATTGACATTATAAACATAAAGTTAAGAGCAAAGTTATTTTGTAATACAGATACTAACGTGCAGTAGCGGGCGCGGCCGCGACCAGGTCGTCGAGCGCGGCGAGCGCGGCGACGGCGGCGCGCACGTGCGCCATGTCGGCCGGGCAGCGCGCCGCCGCCGCGCCCCCCACCACGCGCGCCGCCAGCCCGCGCGCCCACCACGACACGCGCGCCGCCGCGCCGCGCGACCACACGCCGCGCAGCACCGCGCAGCAGCGCGCGAACGACTGCGCAGCATGTGAGTATAGCTACTTGTATATCTCAACCTTACACATTTATAGTATAGACTATAGAGGAAGCGCTGTCATACATTTACGTCTTCGAAACCGTAGATATTTTTTTGTATTGCTATAAATTCCGTTACAAACCGAAAGTATAATTAGTTAATATCCATCTAAAAAGGTAGCCCGACACCACCATTTTCACCTACGTTTTTTAAGTACCAGTGCTCCCCCGATATTATAAATACTCTAAGATTGAACAGTCGAATGTGCTGCCTCAGCGTGTTTCTAATCTTGTGCTGTATGCGCGGCCTTGAGACTGTGCCGACCTTGAAGGCTGCGAATACAGTATGAGGGCTGAGGCAGCACAACGAGCAAAGGCGACCTGTGAGGTAATGCAATAACACGAGGTGACAGAGGGATGCCTTGCGACAGTGCGACCGGCGAACTGTACCAAATCTAGTCTATGTTTACAAGTAAACAAAATTTTAAAAAATCTGCAACGCACAGACCCGCATTTATTACGCACGTACACGAACGTTGGTCACATTGTAGCGACGCCGGACGCGCCTCCCTCTGTTGCGTGGTATTGTATTCCTTGCAGATCACCTACGCGTGCCGCGGTTGTGTTATTTTGACTAGCTTCTTATGGTCTCTCTAAACAGCAGATGGTACGGCAATGATGCCAGCGCGTCGCTGACGAATCGTTAGAGCCGTCACCATATTACAACTCGTCACGACCCACCCGCCAGCGTCGCATCGATATCCTATCCCATCCCATCCCATCCCATCTCATTACGTGGCTGTTAAGCAGACCATAAGAAAGTAGTCATGGTGACACGGCCGCGGCGAGCGGAGGCAATACGAGGAATGGCTCGCACCGGGGGCGTGTTCGTGCGTCCAAGTCTCTCGTAGTTCCTGATACCCACAACACAAGACTCGATCTTAGTGTGGGGTCAGGACTATGTATGTGACTGTTGGGTGTATTTATTTATTTATTCATTTAATTGCGACTAGCAGATTAGTGAGTGCTCGCGCGTCTTGCGGAAGATCTACACAGATAGGAAAACCGGCAAAACGCGCATCTGCTAGTCGCAATTGGACGCACGAGCACGCCGCCGGTGCGAGCCCCCTCGTACTGCCTCCGCTCGCAGCGCTAATGCCAGCATGGCTACCTTATGGTCTATGTTCCTAGATTCTGTATAATACATGAAAATATTATTTGTTACAGAAAATCCTTACCTCATGGTCGTTGGTCTCGAGGCACTGGCGGAAGTGGTTGATGCAGGGGTAGTGCAGCGGCGCCACGGGCTCGGCGTTGTTCAACAGCACAGCCATCGCACGCGCGCCGATGATCGGGTCAATGCGCTGCTCCGGATCATCTGGAAATTGGATGAAGTTTGTTGACTTCGCCCATCGAGCCTCGGGCGAAACGGGGGTGGCGACGCGACGCTGACTAATCGTTTGGAGCTGTAGTGTATATGGATCAGGTCACACTGAGCCCAAACACACGGCGGCGGTGCTGCGTGACGTGTAACATAAAATAAACTATTATTTTGAACAGTCTTGTATTTTATTTCCTATCCTGGTTGTACTCGAAGTAATAAGCGATTTCTCTAGCTCAGTTATCTTGTCCACTCTTTTCCCTTTCACGATATGTACCGTAACTACGGAACACGCCGGCCCCCCACACACTGGTCTGTGACGTGTTATCAACCCTACGACTCCAACCTACCAGTCACCGCCGCGCATGGGTCACGTCGCCGTACCGTCCCGCCCGCAATGTGCCGAACCGTCCCGCCCCCTATGTGGCAAAAGCGTTATTACTTAGTCACTTACCGCTCTTGACCCTCTCGACAAGTTTGGCGAGCGCGCTGTGTAGCAACTTCGTGTGTTGTTCCCGCGTGTCTTCATGCAGTTGTACCGACTTGCATTCAGCGCCGCTCTGCAGTAGCAGGATGCCCGCGTCCGCCACCGTGGTAGAGTCTGTGCTTTCCCGCAGGACTTCTGTGGCCAGGTACAGGATCGTGGGCAGGATTGAGAGTGCACCTGTGAAAGTAATGTTTGTTAAAAGTCATGTTTGATTTATAGTGAGTGGTAAGGTTCTAAAGTAAGAAAAGGACACGGTGGGATATATCGCACATGCACACAAACACGCAATCGATTATTAATTAGGCATCTCCACATAAGTTTACCTTTGCCTCCCTTTCACTACAAATCTGCAAATGATACCAAAAAACCAGTTATTGCTTAATTGGTGTCTTGAGTAAATTACAAAACTCGCACAGAAATGAAAGCAATCATTTAAAACTTTCCTGATCAAAGCGATGTATGAATTTAGTGCACCATTAAGAAATAAGTCTTTAGTTTTACACCAAAATCTACAGTAGCAAACATATTTAATTACAAGCAACATTATGTAAATACAACTAACCTTGAGGACTAGTCAGCGTGGGCAGCAGCGCCACAGCAGCCAGGCTCTTCACCAGCAAGGCGTCGCCGCGCGGGCCCGTGGGCGTGGCGTGCGCGGACACGCGCGTGCGCGCCGCCGGCGCCAGCGCGGGCGAGCGCCGCGCCGCCAGCCACACGCACGCCTCCAGGCACGCGAACACCACGGACTTGCCGGGGGCCAGGTCGCCTGTAGGACCTCCCTCGCCCAGGGTCTGCACGGCGGCCACGGCGGCCGCGGGGGCTCCCTCGGTGGTGCACTCGTCTGGAGCCAGTTCTGTGCAATAACAATTTAAATCAATGTGTTATGTTGGATTATATTTTAACCAAAAGGAATCTCAGGCTACATTAATTTAAGTAAAATTAAACTTTTTATCTCCCCAGCCAGCCACATCACAATTTACACACTAACTGCGTTTTTACAGTATATCTGCCAGGCCGTAGCCTCCAAAACTATTTATTTTAAGTTATTCTGCAACGTTTACAGTCCTCGACACCCCCACTAACATTTAAATTCACTAATATAACAAGCTGTAATAATAATCCCTTTTAAAAGCGATATATAGCCTACACACTTCCATAATATCCTTATGTCTTATAGGCCCATACCTTTAATCTTAGCCTGCATGGCTGCGTGTAGTTGCTCCCGCGCCGCTTCAATAACCAAACGCAGCACGTCAGCGGCCAGCAGCAACACCTCGATGCTCGCATGCGTGAGTCCAGTGCGGTGGATTATTTGGCACAACTCAATTGCCAATGATCTGCAAAAACAATGTAATAAAGTAAGAGGACAGTGAATCAGGTGGTTATGATTCTAAGCTAGAGTCAGACAAACAATTTAAAGTAAAAAAAAAAATTGCCGACGATTAGATAAGTTTCCAAAAATTTTAAGTGACATAATCATGCAATAATGTAAAGAACTCGGAATAAGTGCGTGGTAGCCTGTTGGTAACGGACCAGACGCGGCTGCCTAGATGTTCACGGTGGTCGCGGGTTCAAATCCCAGGGCACACCTCTGACTTTTCGGAGTTATGTGTGTATTGATAGTCAATCACCATGCACTTTAACGGTGAAGGAAAACATCGTGAGGAAACCTGCATACTGTAGCGATTTTAAAGAATTTCTACGGTATGTAAGACCGCCAACCCGCACTAGGCCAGCGTGGTGGACTGTATGGCCTAACCACTCTCAATCGGTTCTCTCGATTGTAGAGTAGGCCCGTGCCCTGCAGTGGGACGTATATGGGCTGATATAGACTCGGAATAAGGAATACTTTAAAGCCAGTTCTGAGATAAGGTAAAGACAAAAGATGGGCTGAATTGAAGTATTATAAATACCTGTCTTTCATTAGCCTGGCTCTGTTCTCCGGAGCATCAAGCAATGTCACCAATGACAGCAACACCGATATTGTGTTTTCAACACTCATGTCGCGTTGGGCACACAGCGCCTCCATGCAGATACCTGTAAACAAATACACAATTATAATAAACAATATTTAGAAATGATTATGAATTTTGTAAAGGCCTGTGTTCAGCATTAGATTCTTCTCGTGGCTAACAATGATAGATGATGTATGTAAAACAGGTGTTTTTCTTGAAATAAATGCGTTTAATTTCTAAACTTTAATAGAATTTAAGAAATTAAGATATTTCAAAGAATTATTGTGATTGTAAATTAGATAGAAAGTCGGATAAAAGCAAGTATAATACAATTTATTACTTACCAAACAACAAGTGGAATCGTTCATCAACGGGCTCGAAGAATTCGAAGTTGCCATTTTCAGTTTTAGCCGATCGGTTATCCAGCCCGCCGTCGGTTTTATCTAGAACAAAGAATTTCAAATGAAACTAAAGTGGCTACAAACTCTAGATTTAAAAGTCAAACAATGAAGTGTGAAGTTTACACATGTTTTACTTATCTAGACATTTAGACATAGTTTACTTATATTAGTACCACAAAGTGACTACAGATGGTGAGGAGTGCAATTCAAATTAGTCTTCACCGACAATGATATGATATAGTTACCTCTCTCTGGTACACAGATATTTATTTATTTATTTATTTATTTATTTAATACTTTTTTGCACTAAATGGACATATACAAATGCAAACTTATACAATACAAATAATAGTACAAGTGGCGGCCTTATCACACTAGGTAATTTCTTACAGGCAACCATGGGATGGATATATAAATAGGAGAAAGAAAGGGCAGTCTAAAGCGTAAAATAAATAATAATAATGTATTACTCTAAATATATATAAATATAAACATAAACACATGTAAAAATATATGAATACACACATACTTACAATACATACATACATACATACATACATACATACATACAAACATACAATACATACATATACGTAAACATATTATATACTTATCCTAACATTCATTAAAGGAATAGTACTCAGCGACAATCTTGTTGAGAGAGGAAATAACTCTTGATCATTTTTTTAAATGATGGCAGTGTTCTTGCCCGTCTTACCTCAACTGGAAGTGAGTTCCACAGTCGGACAGCTTGGACAGTAAATGATTTGTCCATGAATACTGTGGAGTGCATAGGCATTCTCAATTTCAGGTTCTCCGACGACCTCAAAGATCTCGAATGTGAATCATGGAGAAAGATGAATCGATCTTTAAGATAAGAGGGCGTGAGAGGAATATACAAAATATTGTACAGAAGTGAGAGAATATGAGTATTCCGACGAAACCGGATGGGTAACCACTTGAGCTTAGCACGAAATTCAGAAACATGGTCATATTTGCGGAGACCAAATATGAATCTGATACAAAAGTTTTGGAGACGCTCAAGCTTATTAAGTTGGTCCTCGGTGAGATCTAGATAGCTGACATCGGCATAATCAAGGATGGGGAGAAGGAGAGTTTGTGCAAGTGAAATCTTCGTTGTGATGGGTAGAAGATTGCTCAACCTTCGCAGGGACCTTGCCGAGGCAAACAGCTTCCGACTAAGCTCACGAAGCTGCGGACCCCAAGTGAGTGATCTATCAAGAATTAAGCCTAAATTCTTGACAGTGTCACTATATGGTATAATGGTGCCATAACAGGTGACGGGTGGTAGTATATCCCAATTTATTTTAGAAATCATCTTGGGGCTGCCGACTACGATGATTTGGGTTTTAGATGGATTAACCATCAATCCATAAGTCTTGCTCCAGTCACAAATCTGTTGAATATCGGAGTTTATAATTGCAATAGCGTCAGCCATCTTATCCAAGGGCGCCTGGGAGTAAATTTGGAGATCATCTGCGTAGAGGTGGTAGGAGGAACAAAGATGATTGGTTATGGAATTTATAAAAACTGCAAAAAGTAAAGGAGATAACACGCCGCCCTGTGGAACGCCAGCAGATATGGAGCACCAGGAGGAAAAGCTTTTCTCAACACAGATGCGCTGCCGGCGTCCAAACAGGTAACTACGAAACCAATCAATTGCCAATGGAGATATGTTAAGAGAACCTAGTACACTAAGCAACACATCAAAATCGACAGAGTTGAAGGCGTTGCTGAAGTCTAGCAGTGCTAAGACTGTCAGCTGACCTTGCTCCATGCCCGATCTGATGTCATCCGTAATATGAGTCAGGGTGGTGGTGGTACTATGGCCAGGACGAAATCCAGACTGGAGAGGATTTAGGAGGTTGTTACTAGAAAGGAAATCATTAAGTTGGGTATGGATCAGACGTTCGAGGACTTTTGAAAGAAAAGGTAAAATAGAAATAGGACGAAATTCAGATAGCACTGAGGCCATAGGTTTTTTAGGAATGGGGATTATATGGGCTTCTTTCCACGCTTTAGGAAATATCCCTGAGGAGATTGAATGGTTCAGGATGTGACAGATGACAGGAAGGATTTCGTCAAGGATAGGAATAGTAGGCATATCATTGATTTTATTACAATAAAACTGGTTCAAACTGGATATTCACAAGTTCAAACTGGAGTTTTTGACGTGTTTTCGTCTTAGCGTTAGTAATAGAGTATTATACAGGGTGATGTGGAGATTCTTGGGGAAGGCCTATCATAGCATGTCTCATCGGAAAATGGATATATATATAGGCTGAGCTGTAGTTATTACGTGTTTCCACTAGTTATATGTAGTATAATGTACCAGTGGAGTGCCTCGGTGGCGTAGTTGTATTACGGTACGGTTACAAAGCTGAGGTCACGGAATCGAGTCCCGGGTCGGGAAAGTGATATTGGATTTTTCTATTCATTATCAGCCCGGAGGCAGGAATTTGTGCCCGATATGGCGATAGGCTCGCCCCCTATCACATCATGGGACGGAACATACAAGGCGAAATGTGGGTGTCCTGGTGGCGCCTCTGCCTACCCCTTCGGGGATAAAGGCGTGAGTTTATGTATGTATGTATGTATGTATGTATGTATGTATGTATGTATGTATGTATGTATGTATGTATGTATGTATGTATGTATGTATGTATGTATGTATAATGTACCAGTGGTGGGTGGCACGTAGTGTATGTTGGCGTTGAACCGCAGCGAGGCGGCGTACAGTAGCGAGGGCCAGGCGCGCGCGTAGTGCATGCGCGACGCCTCCGCCGTCTCTGCGGAGTAGAACGCGCCGCCGCCGTGGGGTAGTTGTGACGCGAACTCTACAAACACAATCATCCTATGAACTCCGAATACAATACAGAGTGTCAAGAAAACCGAGGGCAGAAGTATGTCAATAAACTAGCAGCTGTGGTAGGCCACAGCATGCCCGACTTAAAGAGTCATCAGCTGCTAAAAACTGCTGCTGCTGGAAGACCATTAGCAAGATCACTAGAGCAACCCATTATCTGCGTTGCAAATCCATGTCATCTGTTTCAAATATAAAAAATGGCCACTACTGGTTGAGATTGAAAATTAAGCAATACAGGTATATCATTCATAAGATGGGTAGATTTTTACCAATAGTTTCCAATACATATAGGTTTTATTATTCTTTACCAACCTCAAAATATACATATACATTATAAGTTAACAAAAATATAAAAATCGATACAATTTTAATGAAAAATGTCATACCTGGCGGCAAGCTTAGCAGCGCATGATCCTTCAAAGCGGCCACCCAGTTCTCCCCCAAGCTTTCCAACTCGGGCTCGACCAGTTTCAGCAGACTCTCCCCTTTGGACTCAAACTCCCCGTACTCCTCATCAAGACCTTCGGGCGTGGCGTTGTCGATCTGATTGTTGTTCTGTAGTAACTGGTTGCGCCATTTGGCGAGTTCTGATTGGTTGTTGATCGGCTTACTGTCTAGTTGCTTGACGTAGCTGCCTGGAGCGCTGTTGTTGCTCACCATCGCGACTATGTAGACCTAAATAATGATAAAAAAAATAACTTGTAAAGATATGGAGAGTAGAACTCAAAATGTTCGACGTTTATCAAAGGAACATGAAGATCTTGTATCCAATAAATTTATAAATTACCATAATAAACGACATTATAAAAATAGTTTTATAAACTTATTTAATGTTATAAATGTACTCGAAAAATATAAATTTTGGTTTTTGAATTTGTTTTTAGTACTCTAGAACATTTTTTTTTATTTAAATAATTCGGACAACCGGCGCAGTGAGCGTCTCAACAGCGAATGAATTTTAATTCCCAAACGGAGAGTTTATATACCCTGAAACCTGTCACAAAATAGCAGATACCAACAATTTTTTTTTTAAATACCCCATAATGGTTAATATTTATACATATTTATTTTCCATTTATAAAACATTTGTGTACAAAATATGATAGCGCATTTTAAATTTGTAGCATTTTTTACCTATATTAAAAATCTTTTTACCTATATTAAAATTCTTACCTATATTAATATTAAAAATCTTTTTACCTATATTAAAATTCGGTCTTACCTCTGCCCATGCTTTAAGAATAGACAGTTTCTCCAAAGTCGCCATGCTTTCGTTGTATATAAGAGTGGTGTTGCCTTTAGTATTGAGTTTGTCCAAGCTCGATACCAACAGATGGTGAACTCTGAAACAATGATTTATCGATATAATAATTGTACCTAATTATACGCGTACTGCTATTACTGCATTGAATTTACTGCAGAATACAATTACATGAAAAAAACAATGATCGAGGCACTAGTGTCACATCTGCTCCTTCAGGAATATGGGTGTTGATGTATGCGAATAATTATCGATATTTATGAGGTATATGAAAATATATTGCAGTCATATTACGCAAAAAAAATCTCGTAGTTAACATAACATATTTTATTACCTGCGCAAGTCTGCTAGGTCCCGCGCGACGCCACTAGCAATCCAAGCGGAGCAAAGATCGCAGGCTGCGGCAGTTACATGTGACGCAGTCTCACCACCAAATGCTGGCCGTACGGCGGCTCCCACCTGCACACACAAGTCGGTAGTACTTGCAAAGCTACGAGTGATTAGAATTACCTTATTGATGCCGAACTCGATAAAGAGCTCAATATTTTTTATTATAATTCTTGCTGTCTCTTTTCGGTCATAAACTTTATTTCTAAAATATTAAATTGGGTACAAAGTAACGTTGTGACCCGCAGAAATGGCCAACAAACAACACGTATTATAAAAAGTGATCAATACTTCTTATGACACGTTGATGGTAGTTGCGACAACAATGACCATAACCTGGGATGGTGGTTTGAGAGTGTGTAGTGATTAGGTACCTGCGCCTGGTACTGTTCGAGCAGCAAGTGTCCCGGGAAGTCGGGCTCGGGCGCGCGCGCGTACTTGTGTATGATGAGCTGCAGCGTGCGCAGCCCGCCCAGCCGCAGCGCGTCCGACTCGCCCGTCGCGCCCACGAACGTCATGCGCACCAGCTCCGACAGGTGGAACGATAAGTAGTCCGCTACCAAATAACATTTCAACTTATATTTCAAATATTAGAAACACACTTGTGTCAAAAAATAGAGCGAGCGAGCGCAGTGGAATGCCAAAATTTGATTCATAATTAATGGTGTTGTTTGGTTTTGCTATCATTTAGGCGAATGCCATGCTCGTCGCGCCATTCATCGCAATAATAAATAGTGGTAAACATTTTTATTATAGATTATGAATTACATTTCTTATGCTAGTACGCGTATGAAGAAAGAAAGAAGAAAGAAAGGTATATTTATTTGTCACAACATACAACGCACATACAACGCTTAACAAAAATTTATATATACAATGTTCATACATAATAAAAAATAAAAAATAAAAACAATAATATTTATTGTAAATGAGAATGCACGTCGCATCGCTGTGACAAAGTAGGTGACCACTCAGCTTAGATGTTGCACCAAGGCACGAGCCACAGCGCAACGCTGATTTTCAGTGGTCACCTAGAGTGACATGCGAACGTCGGCCACTAAACTACGATAACAACTTATAATTAAAGATTAAAATAAAACAAAGTTAATAACCAAATACGTAACAAAATACCTATAACACAATTTTATACAATCAACCCATATAAAGAAAAAGTTACAATAAATGAATAAAAAGTACATATATATATATATATGGGTATAAGTAACAAACAAATAACTTAAATGTTCCGTCCCGCTTTCACACGCCATACCAACTAGTTTGCGCAATGCGCATGCGTATTACCCATTATCGCGACGCGGCACATCTGCGCGAGTATATACATTGCACAACAAAAATCAAATAAAAAGGCATAATGCAGTCGTCCGACGGCAGGAGCGTGAGAGGACGCTTCTCAGTTATGTAACATTTGGCCCAGAGCGTGCGGCTGGGGCTTCGCAAATCATTACTATATCCAGTATGGCTATATCGACTAGGCAGGTCAAAACAAAATAAAATGTAAAACAAAACAAACATCTCAGGTAAGTGCAAATTGCTTATTTTTGCATTTGACTCCGTTAATATAAAATATTATAATATGTGAAAGTATATTTTGGAAAAATAATAATAATAACAATAATAATCAAAATAATAACATAAAAATAAAAATACAAATAACAATGTTACCAAAGCAGGATTAAAATTTTTTAGGTTCGGTTTGGAGGAGTGCAGCCATCCGCCGCGCCGCGATCACATTATACGTTCTATCTGATAGCGCAGTGCTATAATAATATCGACTAACAAGACGCTTTCGCCAATTAATACTATTGGGTCGGATCGATAATTAATGTATGCTGCTCTCTGAGAATAACACTCGTATAGGTCGCTGCAGTGGGTTTTATATGTTTGTAATGTTAATTTAATTTATAGAAAAGGTGCTATCATCAGGGAATGTTCGATACACTCACAATTCTGACTAATTACGTCTACATAGTTACTTATATAAGTAAGACTGTTTTGTATAATCTTACCATTAGGGTCCACTTGTTGTTTCTCCTTAGCTTTGACGAGATCGAAGTGTGCGCTGTCGCCAGTAGCTTCACACGCACTTATCAGCTTCTGTATGCACTCCATTGCGAACACCTATACAAGACACATTCTGTTACTTTCATAGTGATCACAATTTACTCAGGATTGTAGAACATTATTTTAGACACAGTAACTAGCTCCGGAATCACAAATACCTACAACATCTTGAATTACAAAAGATTATTGTAAAAGTACCCACAGAAATTATCCATCGCCTCATTGATTAAAAATATGGTATAGTTCGATATTGAAAATCGTTAAATTATACTCAGGATTTGTAGAAACTAAAAGCCTATATTCATCAGTTTCCTGCTGTAACGATAACATAGTATGTCTCCCATAAAATATTTATAAAAATTTTAATATTACCCTTGTAGGCCATCTAGACTGCACCACTGGATGGGTGGACTGTTCCGACTCAGCGTGGAATTCCTCTTGATCATCATCACCTTCAGCATCGAAATCCGTTTCTTGGTTGTTGCTGTCCTCTGTAAGATAAAATAGTTTTGAATTTTGATATATGGGATTCAATGTTGATGAGCAATTAAAACAAATGTCGTATATGAAGAATGTTTTATTTATGTAATTGGAAAGTCGATTAAAAGATGTAAATTAACAAAAGTTTTTCTTAAATCAAACGGACAATTATATAGTAGTGTGTGCGTTGTACGTATACGTGCGTGTGCGTGTATGTGTGCTGACCAAACAACCAATGAACCAAATTGAGAGACAAATTTGAAACATACCAAGTAAGAGACACTAGTAACACAGTTAAGATTTTGCGAAATGTCAATATTTACTGTGATTTCTTTACCTTCCACAGTCGATTTTGACTACCAGGAAATACAATGGCGGATGGGTGGGCTGTGGTGTGTAATTGACAATAGGAACACTAATATTGATAATATTTAATTCTGAGTTACTGACCGTGGCGGACAGTGAGCACTCGCTTGAGCAGCTGCAGCCAGGCGCGCAGCGTGGCGGCGGGCGCGGGCGCGGCGGCGGGCGCGGCGGCCAGCAGGCAGCACGCGAGTGCGTCGCGCGCGTGCGAGCGCGCCGCCGCGTCGCGCTCCGAGTCCAGCACGCTGAACAACGCGCCGGGGAAACCCGTCTCCGTTACCACTACACCTGCAAATCAATATAGGGAGGTTGTTTAAGTATATTTCTGTATTTCATGATATAGAAAAAGGTGCCAATAAACGCTAATTCTAGTTACTCTCGAAACTCTAACGATATTTCTCAAATAGAAAATCTCACACAAAGTGTAGAGCTCGATCTAAATTAAAGAAAGACCTCATGATGCACTTCTTTTACACGTTGTTACTAGAACAAGAGGCGATGAAATATATCGCATACTACCGAATTACCACACAAAATGAAGTACCTAACGTGAATTATAAATAGACCTCATGGTTCACAAACTATATAGACTGCTACCTAGACATGAGGCGATCGAATTTATCAAATACTATTGTATTAATCGATTCTTCAAAATATTTAAAATTAAATGAATGTATACAAATCATGCCATTATGAACAGAGAACTTACCACAGTATGGCTTGGCAGGCACATGATCTTTAGCTAGTAGAGCATATCGACAAACTTCCGTGGCTTCCTTCTGTGATAGCTGACGCAGGCAACACAGCGCAGCCCGACGCACGATCAACTCGGGGTGTGATAAATCACGCTACACCCAAACGTAAAATAATATAAATATCGATAAAATCAAGAATATTAGAAATATTACTGTACAGTACTAGTACTGAACAGTACTTTTTGTAGGTAACTTTTTAATTATATAATTTATTTCTAAGTTTGTTTTATGTGAGTAGACCGAAAGATTTAAATGAATAAGTGGTTCCTCAACACAAGTTATATTGATTGTCGATTATATTATGAACGAACTACCAGTATTCGTTATGTCAGGAATGAATTCAGTAAAAACCAGATAAAATAAATTAAATAATAGAATACTGTCACTACTGTTAATTAAAACAAATGAATATGAATACGTACGCATAGTTGCGGCACGAGTGCGTGCAGGTTAGCGCACGCGGGCGCGAACATGTGCAACTGTTGCAGACAGCCCGTAGCCTCGGCGCGGGCGCCGCCGCCGCCGCACTCCGCCAACGCTGCGCACGCGCACACGAACCGACCCACCGCCACCACTGGAATAACAAATACTCATACAAAAATATGGATAAGAAGAGTGAACAATCTCCTACGTTATTGCGTATTTATAAGTTGCTATTTCTATTTAAAGTAGTCTTCGTTAGTGATGCTATTAGATAGAAGCTGGGCAAACCTAACTCCTACTTATCTATGTGGAGTACCATCTCCTCTTGAGTGATACAGGCAGCATAGAATAGGCGTTAATGCGTCTTACAACGCACTAATTGACGACCGATTAAATAACATTACTTAAAGTACTTTCTGCGTAAAGATTAATTATATTTTTGGATGTAGAATTTGTGTACATCAAGACACTTACGATAAATACATACAAGGGACAAGCATAAATTCATCTGTGGAATAAGTTTTTAACTAGATGAAAGCAATTGGACAATAAAGTTAAATAATACATTACCTTGTAACTCTGGTCCGACGACAGTAATCAAAGCAGCCAGCAATCGACCGATGGTTCGATGAAGATCCTCCACGAATGGTGGTGCATTAAACAGCAGTTTTAACGCTAAGTTAAGCGTAGACTCCACGTGGCTACGGAACATCGGTCCTGACGCGTCGGCCAGCACTGACAGCGCGTGGAGAGACCACACCTACAGAAACAGTCATGTATGAATAGAATTGAGATCAACAAGCTAATTTGATCTTAAAATAAAGGCATATGGATATTTTTGGATCGTTATTAATTTGATTTGATATCTTGTTTTACTGGGGTGTATAACTGAGGCAAGTATATTTATTGAAGTGTCAAGATAATTTAATCATTATTCATCCATGATATTAAATAAGTTTTGGAGATTTTTTTAACTTGTAATTAATTACCAAGACACATTAACACAATTTGAATAACTATAGATGTATCATAAACTACGATAAATTTAACAGCAAAATTGTAAAAATAATGAAATAGATAAATGAAATTTTGACAGCCTCCGTGGCGCAGTTGGTTAGACGTCGCCAGCGAAACGAGAGGCCGCGGGTTTGTGTGATCCACAGGTATTTGTTTCGTTTTTTGAGACAGAAAAGTTTCTCGTAGTTTCTGATACCCACGACACAAGACTCGATCTTAGTGTGCTGTCAGGCCTATGTATGTGACTGTTGGGTGTATTTATTATTTATTTATAAATGGCAACATTTTTGGTCGAATTATTAAATGGGATTGAATGTAGTATGTACAGTACCTGCAAGTCGAGCGCAGCGTGGTCCTGCGCGTTGGCCCGGAGCACGGGCAGCGCGGCGGCGCCGGCGGCGGTGCCCCGCGCGCGCTGCACGGCGCCCACGGCGGCCGCGGCGCCGGCGCGGGTGCAGCGCGCGGGCGCGGCGCGGGCCAGCGCCAGCACGCGCTCGGCCAGCGCCTGCGCGTCCGCCTCGCCCAGCACGCCGCACGCGCGGCCCAGGCACGCCGCCGCGCTCGCACGCACCAGCACCACGCTGGACGACAGCCCGCCCTGTGGGGGAGTGGTTTGATGGTGATGTTAATTCTACTTGGCAATAGTGGGTGAGAGGCACGTTCATACTTTTGTATAAAGATTGGTCTAAGATTGGAGGACAAGATATGGCTTAATAGTAACGAATGACAAGAGATAATTGCTGTCATTAGATACTTTTCACATAGTACAAGTATGCTGCAACTTGTACTTACCCAGTATCAATTGCAAGCTTCCGCGACATTTTAAGTTATCATTTCCTCGTTATTAAATAACACAAAAACAGTAATACCAATATTGAGGCATTATGCTAAAATGATAATTGGAAACGAAATCTATGCGCACGAACCGCACTCGAGAAAAATCAATAGAGCGAGACATATTTTAACTGCGTAAATGTTTGTCATATTCAGATACGAGTGATACTTTTTAGTTAGTTATACTCACGAGTAATAATTCAATGGCGATGTTCTTGACGGGCTCCTGTCCGAGCGAGCTCTTGTGTTCGGCCAGCGTGCGCAGCGCCAGCAGCAGCGCCGTGTGCACGTTCACTTGGATGGCCTCCTGCCGCGCGCCTTTCGACATCTTGATGCACTCCGCGAAGTGCTCCAGCATCTGCTGTCTGTGAACCATCATTGTCATTACCATAGTCAACGTCATCATCATATTATCAATATCATCATCAATAAAATCATTATTATTATCACCATCATCATCGACATCACCATCCAGTCAAGGGGAGTCTATTGCGGAGCAAATATAAGAAAGAAAGGATCTCTATAAATACTACTTGGTAATACGGCCGAGCCAGAAGTCATAATTGATCAGTATTTTGGCACCACAGTAACTACTCGCCCTATAGTTGTCTGTACGAAATTGCCTAAACCGATAATATTTATAATTTGTAATATGTATACTTTACATTTAATCAATACAGACTTTTATATGAACAATACAGAGTATACAAACACCGACCTATGTTTGTTCGCTGCTCGTGCGAATATCTGCGGGAACAGCATGACAGCAGCGTCGATGACGGCGACCCCTAGCGGCGGCGCGCCCGCACTGCCGCGGTACAGGCAGCACGGGTCGTGCTCCAGCGCACTCGACCCGCTCGCGCTGAGCGGAGATATCAACTGGACACAAAAACATATGTTTATGTTACAGAATTTGCTTCATTCTGCTTAAATTATCTGTTTTATTTCTAAAAATATATCTCTCTAATTTGCTATGCACGAGCATGGACATTGTCATTTGTAATTTACTTTATCTAATAATTATTTTTAAAAATACATTGCTTTGACTATAATTCCGGCATACATTTGACTTACCCCCTAAGACTTGTGTTGGGTTTTAAAAAAAATCTATAAATATGTTAGAGAAATTCACCTGTTCCTCGATGTCGGCATGATCAGTGTCGTAAATCCAGCCTTCTTCACCCAGCAAAATAGTGTCACGGGGATGCATCGCGTTCCGTAACATTCCTGTACAGAAAGTATAATTAGTTGGAATAGGTTGTGCATTTGTTTAATTTAAGGCTGCTTAATGATTTCAGTTCACAAGTATCTAAGTTCAGACATTTATGATGTTTTTATGCAAAAATCTGATGTTTTAAATATTGATAAATTATAGTTTCACAATTCTTAAAAATTTATTTACATCACTGAACAGATTCAATACCTCCGTAGCATTACGTTACTTATTTAAATGATTATAATAAATCGTGATTAAATTAAAGTAGTATACCAGTATGCGTATTAGCGCCAGCAGGATCCGCCGCGCCGGCCAGCTCGGCGGCCAGCAGGCGCAGCAGCGGCGGCGCGGGCGCGGCCTGCGCGGCGGCTAGCGCGCCGCACGCCTGGTACAGGCGCAGCCGCACCAGCGCCGCCGGGGCCTTCAGCGCGCCGCCGTAGCTGCGGACTACGCTGCTCACGCTGAAATAATGCATTATTAACTTCACCCGAATAAATGTACGCACACGTGCACGCACGCACGTACGCGCGCAAACACGCACGCATTTTAGTACGGTGACTGTATTAACAATTTTATTGTGGAAAAATGGATGTTACTTCATGTAACACCTCAAACAAAAACAACAAAATCTAAATCAGACCATTCACTTTAAATTGACAATACCAAGAATATACAAAATGTCTACTACTCTCCATCAAATGATTTATGGCCACTTTGTAGCACAGTTAAAATAAGCAAATAAAAAACTAGTTCAATATAAATTATTCTTCCTACAACTCCACTTAACTACAATGTCTCTAGCATATCTTGTGTAACACATGTCACTCACTTGGTAAGAACAGCAATAGCTCCTTCGATGGGCTGAGTCAATCGCTTGGCAGTATCGTCGCTGTTCACCAGTGAGGGACAGTGGATCAACAAGCTGTGTAGCGCTGATAGAGCTCCGGCGCGGCCTTCCAACGTTACCTCAAATATACACAAAACATTACATTGATCGTAACATTGGAAACATATTTTTTTTTTATACCTAATTAAAACCAAAGAACATATTTTTTTTATAAATGTCATGACTATAAATTCCCGAAGAGCTAAACACCTTTGTGTTTGACAAGAAATCGAGGAATTTGTAGTAACTTTTCTATTGGTATTTTTAAAATTAACGAATACAAAACAATAGCACAATTTTTTTATTGGCTACTATTTCGTTAGCTACGATTGATTATGGGCCGATACAGTGTGCATATAAATCATGATAGGAATGTCTCACCTGCCAGGTAAAAGCGTCGCCTCTGGATTTCTCAGATTCTAATTCCTTGGCTGACCTTGGGAAACTGTTGCGCCATAATAGCAACATTCGGGGCAAGAGACCGCGAACCACTGGTACACCTGGAAAAATATTTTTTATTAATAACTTCCCGCATTAAATAAAATAAAAAAGAACAAATGCACAACATACCTATATACTAGTAAATATTTATAGACCTCAATATTTTTTACGCCTAGTAGTTACCACAAAATGGAGGTGCGCATTGAATATGAAACGTATTATTAAAGACCGCGCGAAGCTAATAGAGCGAGAGGAAAGATAGTATTAATGAATAGGTGCGACAGAGACAATAACAGAAAGAATAGTACAGATACCACTCTTTTCGTTCCACACATTTTGTTTAATATCTTCCCTAGTATAATCCATCAATGATTTTGACCTGTGTGTCCGTACCTAGCGTACAAATGGCGCCGACAATAAGCCAGCCGGCGTTGGTCCGCGCCGCAGTGAGCCGGCTGCTCTGTCCGGCCGAGCGCAGCAGCTGCTCCGCCGCGTTGAACGCGATCTTGCCGCGGCCGTGCGGCACTCCCAGTGGAGATAGCTGGACTGCGCCCAGGATCGCTGCTAGTGCCGCTGAATAGCCTGTGGGGAAATTCAAATATTATTTTACAGTTCGGAGTCAACACTTCGGCCCAAACCAATAGTTACGTCATTTCATATTTTTGCCGCACCGTTAGAATGTGGAATAATTTGTTTGCTTATTTAATCCATGTTGCCTACAATTTCATTAGTTAAAAGTAATCGAAACGTCGGGAAGTTAAAAAATGTAAAAATTAAACCAAATCGCGATAAAATCCGTATAAATAGTTTTATTTCAAAGTTAAATAGCTTTTATATAGACCGGATATATAATCTTAAATTACGAGAACCAGTTATTGCCGTTTGGCACTAAGTAAGAAAATCATTGTATTTGCTCTTGACGGTTAAGAGTAGTGGAATCACTTTGCCGGAAAACCAAATAAAGTCTATTTTAATACATATCAATAACTTTTTCAAAATATTTACAGACTTTTCCAACTTTGATGCATGCCTAGCCATGCAAGTTTTCTGTTTGAATTCACAAATCATGAGTCTCTATACAATTGAATACGAAGAGATATGTAGAGTAAGAAAAATACAGTGTACGTCGTCGGAGATATGGTGAGGCGTGGGCCGCGCGGTCGAAACATGTCGAGATAATTTAATGAAACAGAGATAGAAAAGAAAGAGAGAGTGTGTGACCGGAGATGTGGTGCGGCGTGGGGCGCGCGGTCGAAACATGTCGAGATAATTTAATGAAACAGAGATAGAAAAGAAAGAGAGAGTGTGTGACCGGAGATGTGGTGCGGCGTGGGTCGCGCGATCGAAACATGTCGAGATAATTTAATGAAACAGAGATAGAAAAGAAAGAAAGTGTGTGACCGGAGATGTGGTGCGGCGTGGGGCGCGCGTGGTCGAGCGCGTCGAGGCAGCGGTCCAGCAGCGGCGCCAGCAGCGCGGGCAGCGCCACGCACAGCGCGCGCGCGCACCACGCCGCCGCCAGCCGCGCCGCCACGCACGGGTGCGACAACACCTGCGCACACAACGCCAGTGTATTATTCACATTTGTTAATAGTGCACGGCGTATCTAAAGTTGAACCCAACGTTCATATATCAGGCATTAAAGATTTTATTTCAGGACATATATACCACTTTTAAGACATATCACTTTTTATAAAAGAATGTAGACAAGACAACGAATATCACTTTATATTATTTAAAAATCTAGCAACCAGTTATCACTTCCAACTAAATATAAATGAAACCAAACGAATTCATCCTTATACATCTTCATTCAAAAATCTTCTTAAACACACCTACAGTTTTACATGACTTAAAACTATATTATAAATAACAATTACACTGCAAATAGAGAAAATTATATAAATGTATTGTAGACCATACCGTGAAGATAGCGTCGATCATGTTCAACGAAGTGTCCGACACGAGATTCTGCACTGAAGTCCCGAGCTGCAGCGCCAGTTCCCCTGCCTCCATCAGCGCACACACCAGCAGATGTTGGCTGAACAACGTCTCCTGTACAAAAACCCACATCATCAGTAACCATATTCATTTTTTTATTTTTTATTTTTTATTTTGTTGAATAGCGAGACGAGCATGCCATCCGCCTGATGGTAAACGATACGACCGCTCATGGACAGTAGCAAAACTAAACAACACCATGATTGACAAAGCAATGCTTGGCATTGCCCTGTTCTTGCCATCCTGAGACATAAGATGTTAAGTCTCAATATGTCCAGTAGTTACTCTGGCTACAATGTCCTTAAAACCGGAACACAACAGCGCATTAACACTGCTGTTTGGCGGGAGAAATAGACATTGCGATGGTACCTACCCAGGCGGCCTCTTACACATGAGAGACCTACCACTAGTAAATATGTTGAAATACACAGTTTATGTGAATGTAAATAACATCAATAATATGTGTACAAAGTTTTTTAGTTAAAATATTTGAAACATAGATAAGAGCATAATTTTGGAGATGAAAGGTGTAAGACATATATTTGAAGGACCGATAAATATTTTTTTCGGATCGTGGTTTTATACAATCGGTTAAATAGGTGTTTGAACTTTTTGCTTAATACATACATACATAAACTCACACCTTTATCCCAGAAAGGGTAGGCAGAGGCGCCACCAGGACACCCACATTTCGCCTTGTATGATCCGTCCCATGATGTGATAGGGGGCGAGCCTATCGCCATATCGAGCACAAATTCCTGACACCGGGCTGGTAATGAATAGAAAAACCCAACATCACTGCCCGACCCGGGATTCGAACCCGGGACCTCAGCTTTGTAGTCGTACCGTAGTACAACTACTTCACCGAGGCAGTAGTTTGCTTAAAATCCGTAAATAGGTTTCAATTGCCGTCGAGACTATTTCTTAAAATATAATATTATCTATTTCTCATGTTAATAGAATGGATATAAAAAGATAATCACCTGGTTACAATCTTTAGCATTCTCAGGGTTGAAGTCGATGCTATTCATCTGCTTGATGACGATCTGTATGATCTCTCGACACGCCGACGCCTGCGCCTTTTCACCCAGCATCTTGCCGAGTGTGTTGCGTAAAATGTAGTTAATGCATTTTCTGTGAGAAAAACGGTTATTGTTACGGAATATCCAAGGTAGTAAAATTGAATTTTATTGTATGAGCCCATATACGTCCCACTGCAGGGCACGGGCCTACTCTACAATCGTGGGTACGATTGATAGTGCTTAGGCCATATAGTCCACCACGCCGGTCTAGTGCGGGTTGGCGGACATTACATACCGTAGAAATTCTTACAAAATGGCTATGGTATGCAGGTTTTCTCACGATATTTTCCTTAACCATTAAAGTGCGTGGTAATTAACTATCAATACACACATGACTCCGAAAAGTAGGAGATGTGCCCTGGGATTTGAACCCGCAACCACCGTCAACACGTTGGCAGCCGCGTCTGGTACGTCACTGACAAGCCACCACGCACTTTTAAAATTAGTTTTTTTCTCCATTTAACCCACAAATAGCTCACTTGAAGATAAGTGTTATCCGTTGTCCACGACAAGACTTGAACCGTAGATATAGCTTCTCAAAACAGGAGAAATAACAGAAAGAATGAAAGGAAGAAAAGGATCTTGGGCCCTGACAATGTTACACCTGTAACATCGAGAGTGTAATTTATTTTAATGGTAAAAAGTAATAGAGAATGAGTCTCAAATTCACACTTTTTTTTCTTGGAGTTCGAAAGGGGTATGTCAGTGTCAAATTCTCACCTGGAATAAACAGCGTCTACGTGCGAGCTAGCGGCCTTGGGATTGGCCACTAAGTCCAGCACGTGGTTCAGGAATGTAGTCATGTTGCGTTCTAGCCAAACTCCGCCCATGTTTTGTACGAACACTACATATGCCTGAGGGGCAAAGAAATATTGTAGTATATTTTATTAGTGGAATATATACTCGTATTTGGATAATTCTCTCAATATAATAATAATTATTTTAGCGTTAAACAAAAATAGAGGGACAAATATAGGTGAAACGTTAACATATGAAAGTACATTTATTGCTGCTTAATGAGTAACAATTATATTAATCCTGTTTAATGAAGTCGCCCATTGGCTACTATAGTGAACTTTAAAATATGTTTCAATCTAGTATTATGTATGTAACTTATGAAACAGTGTTATTAAAAACACTGACAACTTTCCGTAGATACTGGTTCTGGTAACTCCAGAACTTGTAAAGAAAAAATAGAGCCCAAAAGAAGAATCAAATAGAACGAAAAAGTAAATATAAACTACTTACATGCGTAACACAAACTCGCACTTCCCTATTCACACCCGATCCAGTCTTAATAATTTCTCCTTTGAGGAACGACGTGCCACCTCTTAGGAAAGCTCCCATCAGTAGATTCAGCGCTTCGTCCAACGACACTACATTCTTCTGCGGATCCTTTTTGTTTTGTTGTACTGTAAACAACATTATTAGTATAGTTATGTTACCCCTTCACACTTCTAGAGTAGTAAGTGTAAACACATAACATTCAACCCTCTTATTTTGCTATAGAGCAATAGAAGCTGCGTTAGCATTTCAAGAAACAGAAGATATTTGTTATGTCTAGACTCTGTAGACTTAGATTCCAATTCGTTATCTCTAGACTTAGAGATAAGCTTTAGACTAAGGTTCCATTGTATTTTTGATTAATTATTAAAGAGCATCTCAATCTGTTCACACTAACAATCACTGTAGTTTTAATTTATATTTTTCATTTCTAAAAAGATAATAGACATTCCCTCAATCTTGACTAGATATCTGAGTACTTTGTTATTGTAAGTTGAAAAATCCCAACAATCCGTTAACAATACAGACAAATGTAGTAAAACATTAAAATGAACCTGCTCAATTTCTGCTATTACTATGACCGAGTTAAACATTATAGCAATTTAAAATATATTGTTGTGTAGGTACCTGACTGGCCTCCCATTTTCATCTTATTGTTCATGTTGGTCGCCTCACCGGCTTGTGTGGTCGCGATCAAAGCTCCCAAAAGTTCCGCAATAGCACACCTGTACAAACAAATATAAATCTACTGTATTAAATACTGTTTTCCGATGGTGGGTTCAATTATTATAGATTACGAAATCGACTCTCAATTTCAGTACTCGGTGTTATTATACAAAACAACTAGTCGAGTAACTCCAGTAGTACCACTTCGATCGAGCCAACCTATTGATGTAGCTTTACCAGATCACAGTTTCACTACTAACTAGTAAAATATACCTCAAAGTGTAGTCACTGGGATGAGCAGCTCTCAAACAGGCGGCGGCTATAGCGTCTAAGTCAGCTGGTGTGAGCTTCATGAGCGGCAGGAGGTTCCTCAGAGCATGAGCCGAGGCCGCTCGTACTGGCGCCGCTCGGTCTGACAGTAAGGCGGCGCGGGCGGCGCGGGACACTTCGCGGACCGCTGCGGGGGCCGCTGTGCCCATGCCCACGCAGATCTGGACGTTAAAACGATAGACATAGAGTATAGATTGAGATGCATGTCTTGTGTCGTGGGTATCTAATGGTATGAGAAGCTTTTCGGTTTCACGGCACCGACAGGTAGGTGGGTAAATACTATTGTAAAACAAAAACATAGTCATATTAATTCATTCGCAGTTTGAATTATGACAAAATGACTGAATAATGTATGTGAACAAATACAATAAGAACACATAATAGCTGAGGTCCTTTTCACACTACTTTTATTTATTACTACATTTTTAGTATAACGAATGATCAATTATATGACTTCCATCTCCCAGAACACCGAGTTGAAATCATACAATCCTCCCTATAAAATGATGTGTGTAGTGAGGATATTTACTCAGTTACTATGTTACCATTTGGTCCCATATCTTAGGTAACCATTATTAACAGTATTTTTTTTTTGTTAAAACTTGAGTCATTGGACTTACAAATGAAGAGATAAGAAAAGTGCTACTTATCGTAATATATTCTGCACAAACGACACTTTTGATAATCATGTATGCGTGAGTGTTAGGATAACTTGAACTGTTATGTACGAGAAATAAACTCTTTAGGAATAAAAATATTTTAAATGTTTGAATAATGGGTTGCCGAAAATAAAATAAATACACCCGACAGTCACATACCTAGTCCTGACCCTACATTAAGATCTATTACGTCTTATGTCGTAGGTATCAGAAGCTACGAGAGACTTTTCGGTCTTACAAACACCCAGACCCGAGACAAATACTTGTGGGCCTCACAAGTATTTGTCATGGCCTCTCGTTTCACAACCGGCGTCTAACCAACTGCGCCACGGAGGCTGTCAAAATACGTATAATTGCTGTTTAACATAGTTTGATAATTTATCAGTGTGTATAATGTACGAATAGATTTGTCTATGGAATATTTTAAAGATATTTAATTGGGAAATGAAAAATCAAAATATAAGCCATTGTTTTCAAAACACAGATAAAAATGTTTATATTGCAATGCTTACCTTCTCAAGAGTGTTCATTATTTCAAGTCGGGTTTGTGACTCGGCACTTTTCAGCGACCTGACGAGGGTAGTCACCGTCTCCTCGTACGACCTCCCCATCATACGGCCGAGTTTCTCATACATACTACCCAAGCAGCAAATAGCAGCTCTACAGAGGACAGAAGAAAAAAACAGAGTTAATTATCATCATCGTGTGCTACAAGAAGTCTACTCCGGGACATAGACCTCCAAGGATTTCTATGGCAAATTTTATCCTGTATCCAGCAGCTTCCTACAAGTTTCTTAACTAGTAAATAGAAATTTGGAAATTATAAGGATATGTTAAGTCTACCAGACTCACAAAAATGAATTAAATTACTAGCTCCTGTAAAAACAAAATAATTTAGAATAAATAAATACACTCAACAGTCACATACATAGTCCTGACCCCACACTAAGATCGAGTCTTGTGTCGTGGGTATCAGAAGCTACGAGAGACTTTTCGGTCTCACTAACACCCAGACCCGAAACAAATACCTTGTGGATAACACAAATATTTGTTTCGGTGCGGGGATCGAACCTGCAGCCTCTCGTTTCACAGGCGGCGTCTAACCAATTGCGCCACGGAGGCGAATCAATTAATAAATAGAATATAAAAGTACGGTTTGCTGGTAAATCATTAGAATAAGCCAAAACAGCCTTCATCGCCGATAGTATGTAAAACCCGAAAGCAGTGCTTACGGCTTGTGTCACGTTACAGGATTATTAACTACAAACCCAACATCTAATTCATAAATTTCTAAATACTCACAATCTAGTCGGCAGATACGATGGAGAGTCATCCTTGACTTTGATGATGTCATTGCACTTGTTGACAGTATCGAACAGCAAGAACGTGTCGCCAACGGAGAACAGAGTGGCCAAGCATCGCGCTAAAAGACGACGTGCGGGCGGCCCGAGAGACTCCCGCAATAGATTCACCAGCTGAGCTACAAGCTTCTGCTGGCAGTTTTTTATGTCAGTCTGAAAAAAAATATGTATTTAATTGACGTTAAAAAACTTTATTTGAACTTGATTTCAACCATCAGCCTATTATGAAGCCTTTCCGAAGCTGAACAGTTTTTTCTTTACTTTAATCCCTTTATTTTTTAAAAGTTCATTAACACACCAACTATTAATGTGAATGCCACTTCCCATCAGGTAAAGGACTTACTTCTATTACTATGATTGTTGTTGTAATGAATTGTCATAAGAACTATTAAACATCCCACATACCAATAAACTAATTTGATTTCACTTGTCTATTAGACCTATTTTTTTATCTAGATCATCTGTAGTGCGTACAAATTATACACAATGAATTTTATTTTACAAATCCTAAAACGGAAAATACAATGTACATCATTTATCTGCCTTTGGATGCTGTAAAAACTACACAGCCAATGACTGAGCCTCTGTGAAAGTCGGTCGTCACATGGATAAATTAAAATTAACTTACATTATAGATTACGCGATTAAGTGCGTGGTGGCCTGCTGGTAAACGGACCAGGCGCGGCTGCCTACATGTTCACGGTGGTCGCGGGTTCAAATCCCAGGGCACACCTCTGACTTTTCGGAGTTATGTGTGTATTGATGGTCAATCACCACGCACTTTAACGGTGAAGGAAAACATCGTGAGGAAACCTGCATACCGTAGCGATTTTAAAAGAATTTCTACGGTATGTAAGTCCGCCAACCCGCACTAGGCCAGCGTGGTGGACTATATGGCCTAACCACTCTCAATCGATTCTCTCGATTGTAGAGTAGGCCCGTGCCCTGCAGTGGGACGTATATGGGCTGATATAGATAGATAGATTACATGATAATAATCCTTGTATTGGCTGCAAGAGCTGCACTGTCCAATTAGTTATGTCATACATAGTATAACATTGCTTGACATAATACTACCATAATAAATAAGTTACAGATATTGCATTATTCCTCTAGTGTCATAGTAATGCTGGGAGTTACTATACATATTTCTCAGAACATATAATCAATGTTTTTTCCATTCATACAATAATATGGGACTGGCTTAGACTGATTAGTCAATTATATAGAAAAAATATCCTACAGTTCCAAGAAAACTATTATTCTTTTTTCCTTAATACATACGAATATAATTCTCCTAGGCTATATAAAGGCGATTATGGGCGACCGCCAAAAGCCAGGCGACCTTAAAGCCCTCGCACTTCAAACCCTAAAGTGTCTAACTATGAATAAAAACTATTAAGGTTTTAAAATAGGGTATCTGTCTCTACCAGGGGGCCTGTCTTTGGCACATACAATTTTGATCCTGTGCTGCCTTTATTTATTTTTAACAAGTGTATCAAAAAACATTGATTCCTATTATGAAGTAATGGCCTACATTACACTACCCTAATGGTGTATCACTCAGCCTTTAAATGTCAATATAATGTCAGGTCACATAGATAGTTTTATAGAAAAATGTCATGAGCCCATTGTAAAGTAATGTTTCAAAGTATAGTGTTAATTCCAAACAACATGATTTTATAAGTAATCCGATTTAGGTCAAATTAGCAACATAGCTAGATGCTAGAATATTGCTGATTTGTAGATACTCTCAGTTTATAATTAATTACCAGAATTTGTCAAGGTTTGATTACTAGAATAATATTTGCAACTTTTCTAAACTTTATCAATAGGAATTACAAAAAACAAATATATTAAATTGATTAGTCTATATACTATGTAGACATAATACTCCTTAAAAATCAACTAATGAACATTTTCCAGTTATTGTTTTAATATGATAAAAATTCAAGCCATTATGACCATATCTATGTAAAAATTATATATCTAGATGGCATGACTTCTTGCACAAGCGGGGCTGTAGCAACTGAATGCATAAAGCAGCAGACCGGGCTCTGTGGCATACCATGGGACTTGGGAGAGGTCTATATTACATAAATAATATAAAATAATTACTTCCATAAATTTTGATGCATCTTAAGCTACCAGAAATCAAATGCAACAATAACAGTCATATTTAATTCTAAATACCTTATCTGCAGCAACCAAAACTTTATCAAGGAATCGAAGCCACTCAAATATGAAGTGGGGCTTCTTGTCATCAGGGAGCTGCTGCAGCGCTGCTTCATTCAGCATCAGAGAGTGGGAGACCTCCATTGTTCTGGAAGAAAAAACAATGAGTTCATATGTTGTACACAAGTATGAAAAGGCAATTAGATTACCTTTTATATGATTTCTTGTTTAGTTTGTTTAACAAAATAATTGTAATAGAATTCTAAATAATGTAGCATGCAGTCCTAGTTTAGTGCATAGCCAGCTAAAATGAATTAAGAAATAAACTGCCAGGTATTATTTTGAATTTGAAAATCAATTTCGCAGGTCTTCTTCATAAATGTATTTATGTTTGTATGTTTGTCCACGCACATCTCAAAAAGTATAGGTTGGCTTTTGAAAAAATTTTTGTTCAATTTGGTATAGTCCAACTTAGGAGTTGTGTAAGTTTCATCAAATTGGTTCAGTTGTTTTAGAGATAGAGCAGGGGTCCACAATCTTTTTCAGTCAGCAGTGCACATAAATGTTTACTATTTTGTCTTAGCACCCTAATCTATTTAGGTAAAAAAATATATTAGGGTCAACAATGACAACATCAATTTAATAATTAATATTTTTCTAATCTAATGACTGTTGAAGTACTTTCATTAACATAAACCCTAAATACATAATATTGTTTAGAAATTACTACATATTAGGGCAAATTTTGCAGTAACATTAGTGGTTCATCAAATAGCCCAATTAGTACAAATCTTGGTATGTAATTAAGTACTGAAACACGAGTTTCTAAAATTTTTAAAGCGAATGTCTGTTGTTATAATATCCTGTAATTACAGAACAAAAACGTTCTATTTCTTGATAACAATTTGATGTGGGAAAATATTGGGAGCATACAAATTATCAGCTGCAAAACAGGTGTTGAATGTGTAACATCTGGTATCCGGTATGTTCATATATACGTTAAAAACATTGTTCGGTGGTAATGAGCATTCTGTTTGTTTATTACTAGTTAATTATAGTTGCATGGCGTCAACATATGAATCAACTATTCAACCGACCGTCCGACACTCGGCAAGTAATGAAATCATATGATTCGTAATTTTAATAAACAAGATCTATTAAGGATACCATAACATTCAACATAACAAACGCGACAAATATTATAAAACACAATTGAATAAAAAAAATACTAATAGAACACACCTGAATACAATTGATGTGGGCTGGAAGGATACACCCTTATCTTTCAAAGAACATAATAGGTTTAATAAATATTCAAACACATAGAATTAAACACTGGATCTTGTTTTAAAAAAACAATATTAATTATTTTGGGTCCTCCCAAGAGTTTACGAACAAAAAAATAAATAAATTACACTTTCCCGAAGTACAGGCAACGAGATAATAATATGACGTTCCAAATCTTCGAAAAGTTGATGTTAAAATTACCCTAATTTTAGCGTAAAAGAGAAGGATAGCTATATACATTTATTAGCAGTGAAAGAGACAGCGTCTGTGTTAAGACATGTTATAGGTAGTATGTTCATGTTGTTATGTTAAAGGTGAAGACAAACTATCGGACGCGGCTTAGGATACGGCTGACGAACGTGGCTTAAAGCCTGTTTCTTGGGTAACCAAGAAACAGGCCTAGTTTGGGAACCCCTGACTACTGCTATTAGTTTTAGTAATTACTTTAATTGTAACTATTTTTAAGAAATTCTAACGCAATTTGGTCTATGAATATATACTTTACTTATTTTACATTTCTTAAAAATTACAATTCATAATAAAATTTAATAACAAGAAAAATTATCGGTGAACATTCTTATTTTTTATAAAAGGTGGCAAGATTGCTGAATACAGTTGCTAAGTTAGGATAGCCAATAAGTGAAATGATAAATAATATTATATTATCACCATTTCTACAAATAATGCATTTATCTATAAAGTGAGATAAATTTGAGTACTTAGAAACCTACTGTTCCATTCTTGACAACTTTGACACTTGCAGGTGAGCAAACCACGCCTTGCCATTGAAGATACAAAAAAACGTCCCAGAGCTGTCGAACGACTACGTACATTACCAGCCGCGTCAGGCACGTCAGAAAGTGCGTCTAACAGTTTATTTTCACCTTAAATTATATGCATACTGCGGTTATCGATATATATCGATGTATATCGATAATGTCGTACAATGTGTATAGGTACATAGGGAATGTTATTTATGTAAATCTATTTACGATCTCCAGTGTCCCGAAAGTGCTGCTGTGCAAAGTTATGATAATCGTTTTTTCTCTCTTCACATTTTATTACACTAGATGTTATTAGTAATTGATCGATTATGTGTCAGACGTCAGAACTTTTAAGGTCATGTCCGAGATTTACGACTGAAAGTATGCATAATATGAACAACAAAATAATCAACAGTCCAGCTTATTAAGTCGCACCCGTCAGCCGCACCCGAAGCCACGTCCTATAGTTTGTTTTCATCTTTATTTCATACAGATGTTGCAAGTTGCAACATGCAATGCTAGAAAGTAATATGAGCAATTGGCTATTTGACTAATTTCTGAAAAGTGTTTTAAAGTCTAGATATAATCACTCTATACCTCTTCAAACTATTAATTTATTTTTAAAGAGTTGTTTATAACGAATAAACATATTTTTCAGTTTTATCATCATATATGTCACCAAAACGGTAGGTCACGTGACTTTGAAAAAGTTACGTCACGCTTTATAAATGGTGAATGATCTTAGTGGCAGAGATGAATGAAAATTGTAAATCGTGACATCACACGCTGCACAATGACAGCTTGTCGTGTTTTGTTACATTTAATCAACAGATAAAAAATGGCAAACTTATTTTAGATAATTTAAATATTTATAATTTAGATAAATGTAAATAAAAATACCTATAATTATTGTTTACCAAAAAGCTATCATATGCAACACATTTTATAATTTATTGCCACAACAGTCAAATACCCAATTAGCATGGAAAACTCGTTAACTTAGTTAACTTATCTGGCAACTTTTGTAATTCGAGCTTTAGCCTCTGAATATTAAAATTAGATTTAATAACATTTTCACTGCATATAGTAATTCCAATCCAGTATCATCCGCTGAAATGTATATTTATTTAATCGAAGGCTGAAATACATTTTAGGGATTTTTTATTAAGATGACATTTTTCATAAACTGAAACTTCGATTTGGCAAGTGACAATTGGCAACACTAATACCAAATGTCAATGTAACAAATTTTACTATTGTGTCAAATTTCTAGACGCTTGCATAGAAGAACTGAACTGGAAATTCAAGCGAAATTATTTCATTGAAAGTACATTCGGGTAACGTTTAATTTGTTCTGAAACAAACAATGTACTATTAAAACCTTAAAAGCGACTTATACATAGAATGAATTCAACCACACATGAAGCCTACGTGTATTTTATGAAAACAGTGACCAATCTGTAGGATTAATGATAAACATGAGTACACAGCAGTGTCCGCTGAACATCCAGACCGGCGTCGACAGAGAGAAGATATACACATGGATTCTGGAACTATGCAACCCGGAGACGAGGGAGAACGCTCTGCTAGAGCTGAGTAAGAAACGAGAGGTAGTCCCGGACCTGGCGCCGATGCTGTGGCACAGTTTTGGCACTATTGCTGCGTTGTTGCAAGAGATTACTAATATTTACGTAGCCATGATACCTCCCACTCTGACGGCGCACCAGAGTAACCGCGTGTGCAATGCTCTAGCTCTAATGCAGTGCGTCGCGTCACATCCCGAGACTAGATCGGCGTTCCTTCAAGCCCACGTCCCCCTGTTCCTGTATCCCTTCCTCCACACAGTCTCCAAAACCCGTCCCTTTGAGTATCTACGTCTAACCAGCCTCGGAGTCATTGGTGCATTAGTTAAAACAGATGAACAAGAGGTGATAACATTTCTGCTGACCACTGAAATCATACCACTGTGTCTACGCATAATGGAAAATGGATCTGAGCTCTCCAAAACTGTGGCCACATTTATTCTCCAAAAGATTTTGCTAGATGACAGTGGTTTATGTTACATTTGTCAGACTTATGATAGATTCTCTCATGTTGCCATGATTTTGGGCAAAATGGTGCTGTCACTTGCTAAGGACCCCTCGGCGCGGCTGTTGAAACATGTAGTAAGATGCTATTTGCGTTTGTCGGATAACCCCAGAGCCAGAGAAGCACTAAGGCAGTGTCTACCAGACCAATTGCGAGATGCTACATTCACTTCATGCCTCCAGGAGGATAATTCCACCAAGCACTGGTTGGCGCAGCTCATTAAGAACTTAGAAGCTCAGCCGACACCAGTTAGCCCAGCACAACAGAACATGTGAGCCATTTTTGAAGCCACAAGCCCATTGCAAATAAGAGATAGCTGTGTGGAACATGCCAAAATGTTTCTCAAAAATATTGCTTAGATAATGCAATACATTAATTGAATGTTATAAACTAAACACCAATGAATAACAATAAGTTGTTATTGAAAATTGTTAATATTTACTAGATGAAATTGATATTGATGTGCACATATTTGCATAATGTTATACTATTATATTGTAGTGGGCTTGTGAGCCAACTTTAATAGAGAACAAAGTTATCTTTCAAATAAATTAATATTTTTTTACAGAATAAGACAGTTTGTCTTGTTTAACATATCTTAATTGATGACTTTACTGTATTAGAAAATGTAGTAGATGTACTTATATTGTTTTTATGGTATAATATTATGTTTCCTTTTGTCATGGTCATTTTATTTTTAGGTACAATCGCTGAGAACTGCTAATATTGTATGCAGTTGTAGTCGACTGAACTAGGAATAAACTATTTTTCATGGTTTTGAAAGTTGTTTTCCTTTAACCCTTTATTGGTGAGAACAGTAAAGTCTACTTAACAAGCGCCAAAAGAACATCTCCATTAAGACCCTTCTTATATTAAGGAAGAGGTGTTTTTAACATATATGAACTTGTAATTTTTCTGATGTAATAAAAATATTTTTAAAATGCAATGCTTTGTTATTATCTTACTCTCCAGTAGTATAGCTTATGCTACTTTCTGAGTTTAATCTATGAAAAAACCCATAAATTAGAATAAATATCAAATTGGGAAATCATCCAAACAAATATGACTTCTCTTACAGAGTAAGGCTGCTAAAGCTATAATACTGTGTAGGTGAAAATTTATTAATTTAATTCACACACAACAAACAATAAATAGACCACATATTAAAAAAATAAAAAAAAATAAAAAATATTAAGGTACAAGCCTATAAAAAAAGGAGGTTTTCGGTCGCTACATACATCTAATAAAAGTAATTGTCGATCGTACAAACATTTGTCTCCATAGTCTGTGCTTGGCATATTACGAGCATCGATGCTCGTAATAAGCCAGGTCTTGAGTTCGAACTCGCGACCTCTCGTTTACAATATTCGTGGTACAGTTACTTAAGAAGACGACCGTGATAAGGGAGACAGCGGGTTTAATTACCGCATGTATAGAAGAATAGTTGTGGGATCCAAAACTTAAAACTACTTGTTTCGGGTGTGGCATATGCCATATGCCCTATGGGTGTAGTGAAACCGAAAAGTGCCATTGTTATTTTTCTTTTTTTATTGCATAGGTTCCGCAATCAATCAAATGGCTTACCTATCGTCCCTATTGATAAGTAATTACCGTCGAGCATGAACATCTATACTTGAATGAAGAATTGTAAGTGCGTTGCCGGCCCCTCAAAATAAAAGGAAAAAGTTTCGGAAGCAAGGCTCAATACTCGTTGTACAAAACCACCCCCACGTTTTACTATTTTTAGTTGCTGATGAAATGTAAGAAATATCGTAGCTGGAGATCCAGAAAAAGTACGACCTACCTACCTACCTACCTAAAGTCTACCTACGACTGGCAACAACAATTAACAATTGCAAATAGACACAATTGCTCCGGCATATTTAACTGCTTTACGATGCGGCTATAGAACCCGGAATTGTGGGACAGAGGGAACATGTGTGTCGTAAATTGTTCCACAGCTTAATAGTCCAGCCAAAAATAAAAGTTAACGAGCCTTTTGGTTCAGCCCCACATTATATTGACCGTCACATTGTTACCTCGCCAACCAACACTCGTGGTCCTGCTAGGGAAGTGAGAGGAGGGATACAATCATCAATTCCTCGTGCCCGAATCAGACTCAAAGGACTCGAGGAGGTGAGGTGAGAGAATCAGCCAGACTCTCGCGCTCGCAGACTGTGTTATTTCTAACAAAAAAAAAAACATCAATGAAATTCGGTGCCCGTATACTCATACGGTTTCTATATTAATTTTCTTTTTTTTAGGTGATATGAAGGCAAGAAAATATTACATTGCCACATAAAGTAGCTAAGACAATCACTTCAAACACTTCCATCTTGTAGTAGACGTAGCGGGCAACTGAAGAAACCGAGTGTGGATGGCTAACGGGAGGGCTCCGGGAGCCCCCGCTCGCCAAGCCTCGTGCCGAGAGTCTCGCGGAGGCGCTTTACGAGAGCCTGTAGCAGGTATCCACAGACTAAGGAGTAAACAGGTATCAGAGTATTCGCCATAACACAGACTGTTAAATTTGCTTATAGAGGCGATGTCTCTATGCAACATTAGCGATTCCAAGTTGCTCATTATTCAATTTATTCAAGGCATCGAGCAAGTATTGAGTTTATTCGACCCAGAGGTGTTAATAGTTACTGGGCGTAAATAACAAGGCGTAAATAACAATCAGATGACAACCGATAGTAAAATAAGCCAATGATTCTACCACCTGATCAAAAATGTATGTTGCGTTTAGGTACTACAGTTATATGTACCAACCTAAGTGTGTATTAAGGCCTATGGGCAGATAGAAGAACGTAGTTATTACTACTAAGAGACTTATAAAACAATCGCTCACTTTGAATTTTGAATCATCTCTGTGAACTAATGAGACAAGTATCTGATTCAATATATGTTATATTTTCTTTTTGGAAACATGATGAGGAATCTTAGGTACAGAAAAAAAAATTACGTAGCTACACGTTTCGAGAAAAATAGACATTATAATGCTCTCAATGTACATATTAGAAATCGGGTCCCCTTGTTGGATATTGCGATAACGCCCATCGTTTACCACCCATGTAATAATGGTTTAAATTTGATGGTCGGGTAACGACGCTGGAAAATTCTCTCCTTACATTTGACGATTCTCTCATTGCTGCCCACGGTTTTACTTCCTTTATTGGTCGCATAAATGTTCTACTGGTACTCGGCCCTTTTATGTCATTACTAGTATATGTGTCGTAAAACTGTGTGCCGCAACTGGCTGTCTCGACACATTGAGCGCAAGCTTTGTCCATATATGAAAAGTTTTTCCAATCTCGGGTTTGTATAAGTTTTGCGTTTGCCTTAATTTTTCGTTGAGGAGCTTTGCAGCTACAGCGATTATCCCGTTTGCGAACTAGCGTCACACAATTATTATCACACTTTAAAGGGCCTGTTATATACGTGTTAGACCCTACGTCTACGAATTTCTTCCTCAGAACGGTCTCTTTAGATTGAAATTGCTTAACATTCTTACTAGTTCCCGACTCGTTCGGTAGCAATTTATTGATGACTTTCTTTTTTTCGATCACGATGGACCTAGTAGGTTTTGGTTCTTCTTTATTGAGGTTTTGGTACATAAACCTGCTAGAGCTTATGGCGGCACTGTTGGAGCGAGATGAATTTAAAGCTGGTTCAACTATCTCTTCACAAAGTTTTTGAGCTATTCGAGACATTGGTGCTCTCTGAACGGGATTTCAATAGGTATTCAACAATGTTCAGAGGCATTTATGGCGATAGTCGGTTCCAATACATATTTCTCTCACATATTGAATCATTCAGTGTTTTCTCTATCCATTATTATTTTCCATTTTACGTATAATTTAAATCGAAAATAATTTTAAACTTCATCATATTATGATTGACGTTATTGACAAAATCAAACTTGAATACCGGAAGTTCGCAATTTTGACCCTGAAAATTCATAATATAATAAAGGTAGGTGATAGGTCAATAACAGATAAATTTTATAAAACTTTTATCTTTACCGGATGTTTATGAAAAGTAAAATTAAAAGCGTGTGTTTAAAAAATACCTACACGTTAAAAAAATTATAACGTTGGTATTTTTAAACTAGCACGACAAATGGCTCCATAGCTACAATGTAGAGTGCCCGCAATCTTGGCGGACTAATATCCTGTCAATAGCAAATTGGGCTTACGGGCTACGGCATCAAACGAAATGCAATTTATTATTGTTTCACGTCGGTTTTCTGTGAGACTGTCATATTACCCCGGTCGACCCCACCCATTCATATTATGCTTTTGGCTGCTGCGTGGCTCTACTACATGTGTAACTGTTAGGGTGGAACATATATCCAGATATATTTTTGTGGATGGAACACAGTTAGGCCGAGTAGGGGCTAGGGGGTACGTCTGACTTTTTTATTTAATGCATGCGCTGGTCTTTTTATACAATAGATCCGTCAAACAACAAACATGCAAAACCTTATGGTAAGTTATCATCGCTGCCTATGGACATCCACAACGCTTAGATCATAGATGTCTTGCCAGCCCATCAAGGGGTAGGGGGCGGGTAGAAAAAGGATAGGAAGAGGAAAGGGGTATTGGACATCCGGCAATCACAAGTTAGGGGGTGCCACATCATCCAGGCGTTTTAGCAATCTTTCTCAAGATATCGGTAGCAAGCAGGACTAAAACTAATACTGACCGAAAGCAATGATGCTACCACAAAATTTACATACAGCTACATTCATTGGTCGACAAACAACACCACTCACCCTACTTCGTTCGAAAATTAAATTAATATAGAGGCTAGAGCAGATTTTCTTCGTATTTAAAAGGTATGAAAAATAACACTGTCTGCAGTGGAGTACAGGGTCGATAGGTCATTTTTTTTTATACGGCACGAAACTCATTTAATTATGAGGATAAAATCTGAATCAATCTCGCATTCAAATTTTTAATGGAAAATTGCTATTTTACCATGGACACTGGATTGATTGATTAACTGGTGGTAGGTCTCTCTCATATGTGAGAGGCCGCAATGTCTCCCGCCAAACAGCAGTGTCAATGCACTTTCGTGTTCCGGTTTGAAGGACATTTACCAGTGTAACTACTGGACATATTGAGACTTAACATCTTATGTCTCAGGAGGGCGAGCGCCGTGGAGTACCAAGCAATGCTTTGTAATTCCCGGTGTTGTTTGGTTTTCCACTCTCCATGAGCGGTAGTACCCATAGACTAAGGAGTAAGTAGTACCGTTTACCATCGCTCATCAGGCGAATGGCGTGTTCGTCTCGCCATTCAATACAGGAAAAAAAATGGACGTATCTATACCTATACAGTATACATATACATAATTTCTAACTGATCGATGTATGTAAATGGAAGATAAACGAGAAATACTAATATGGGGGGTCTGTATTAACGTAATAGAACCCAAAGGAATTACTTTTTACAATTTCAGTCTGTTTGTCAGTGTGGTTGTGCGCGATGAACTCAGAAACGGCTTAACGGATTTCGATAAAATTTGGTATGGAGGTAGCTGATACCCTAGAATAACACTTAGGCTACTTTTTATCCCGAAAATTTGGTGTTCCTGTGGGATGAGGAAAGAATTCAAATATATGTATATTTGTTCCTTTTTTATGCCCACAGGTATGGGATGAGACTGGATTACATGTCTTGAGTGAGAATGAGACGCGACAGGCAGGATATAACGGGATGGGACGGGATGGGAAATACAAAATAAAGTTAATCACGCAAACTTGCGTGTTATAAATACGTCCATGTTTTTACTGTTAAATTGATATTTTGTAGTTCATACTCTACTACCTACTCAATCCAATTTAATTATTGTTAGATATCAATCAGCATATTCACAGGGTTATGTTCAAAAATAATGTAATAAAACGATGCAATGTTTGATATTGATCCGTGGAATCAATTATCTCATGGCGTAATCTAAATAACCAATTATCTGTGCAAATGATTTCAGAAAATTCAGAACGTATAAAACTGTTGGCAATGTTGACAAATGACATTTCGGCTTAATATAATTTCTTTCCAAATTTTACAATCCCAGAGTACTTTGATAAGGAATTTAAAATTTAATTTGGTTATTCAATCAAATTAAACTTAAATTTTATAAATCTATGTGAATAGGAAAAAAATTCCAAGAAGAAAATGAAACAACATTAAACCACATTTCCAATTTAATTTAACAAAGTTTTATTACAAATGCTGGAAGTTTAATGCAGACAAAATGTGGGTTTTCGGCTACGGTTCTTTGGTATGGAAGGCGGATTTTAAGTACGAGCTAAAATTGGTAGGTTACATAAAAGGTTACCTTCGGAGGTTCTATCAACACAGCATTGACCATAGAGGTATTCCTGAAAAAGTAAGTATAATTGATAATTCACACATTAAATATAGTCATTAATGTGGTAGTTTTTTTATTCTACATAAAATATCAGTAAAATTTCTAGAAGTCATAAATGTTCGACACTAAAGACCTGTGTTTATGTAGAAAGTAATCAAATTATTACTCGTCGGAAATATCTGTGAACCTTAATAATTGACGTCATTGAAACTTAAGTTCAGCAAATTCAAAATATAGGTTAAACAAATTGAATTAAAATAGAAAAAAGAATAAAAAATATAATTCGCATCCATCTCAAAATGTTATTAATGTAAAATAACACAGTAGATAGGTGAACACAAAAAAATGAAATGTGAACCGCATTCCAGCTAGGTTCACAGATATTTCTGACGTGTTATATGTATGAAATGTATTAAACTTTAAGTGCCAATTAACTTGACTGCAATTGCTGTAAATAGTGATGGGCGATTCCGAGATGTTATATCAATCGAAAGAATCGGAGTCGTAAAAATAAACAATCGAGTCAACCATCGACTCGCCGTTTTACAAAACAATCGAGATGTTTTTCGATTGTTTCGAGTCAATGGATTTGACCGTTAGTTTTCGATCGTTCGAATCAGTCACCGAGTCTCGCTCGGTTCTTGTTTATTAGTGGAATGCAAGTATAGCAATGCGTATAGATAAGGGGCCATTCATTTATTACGTAAGACTATATTTTCTAGTTTTTTCAATCACAACGCAAGTCAAGAACTCGCGTCTAAACCATCGAGTAACAACACTCGATTACTCTCGAGGCTCGAATGAACGCGCCGCGCTCCAGTCGCAATAACAGACCAATTCGGACTCGAGTCCAAGTTGAAACAATCGAGAACCATCGAGATGTTCGAACAATCGAAACAATCGAATGAAACCTCTCGTTATCGCGCATCGCTAGCTGTAAATCATTGAAATAAATTATGTTAAAGGACATGACAAATTACGAACTTTGCTAATGGTAAACAATTATTAACTTATGTTGAAGTCGTTTTATCATAAAATTATGATTCAAAAAAAAAAACTTAACATTAATGGTCAGTATTTAGTAATGGGCAGGTGGTAATGGTAAGTAGCAAGTGACATTTTGCCCGACATAGTAACATTTAGGGTACAATTGGGATCAAAAATATTTAAGCATAATTTTGTACGAAAAAAAAATGTTTTGAAGTGAAATTTAGGTATTGAATAGAATAAACACACAAATGATAACATTTTGATGTAATATTGTGTAAGACCAATATGAACTTGCATGACCTTTACATTTTTTTTACTGCATAATGCCACATATATATGATATACTTAAGAAAAGTGGTTCTTCTTTAATATGAAAATAATTTATATGCTGTCCTACAAATACTACTGATATAACATTTTCTTTAACACACTGGTTTTCTTTTGGTGGCAATGCTACTACGACCATAGGTACAATAATAGGTCTTTCAATTAATGGATAGTTTATTGCTTTAGACTTTAGAGCCACAGTCAATGTATTAATGACTAAGCCAGAAGTAATAGCATTTGTTGTAAAGATTTGTTATGTTTAACTTTTTTGCTCATATAACTATTTTGGTACATTTCAGCCTGGACGAGTAGTGACTTTGATACCCAGTGAGGATTCCAACAGTGCTGTATGGGGAGTGGCTTACAAAATAAAAACTGAGGATGTAGAACAAGTGACAATTCATTTGGACTTTAGAGAGAAAAATGGGTACTCAAAACGAACTGTTACATTCCTCCCCAGAGATAAAACACATGAGCCATTTGATTTGACATTGTATGTGGCTACAGAGGAAAATGAATCTTATGCTGGTAAGAATAAAATTTTAATTCTTACTTACTTTATAAATAAAAGAACACATACTGTCACACCGGTTTGCTTATGGTAAGATGTGTTGTGTTTGATAATGAGAGGCTTTTTGTCTTACAATATTCAAACCTATAGCAAATATTTATGGGCCTCACAAATATTTGTTTTGGTGTGGGATGAATCCCATGGTAGAATCAGCTTTCAAATAACTGTGTATGGAGGTTGAAATACAAACTTCTAGCTAATGATATGGCTTCATATATACAATGGACATAAATCTCGAATCCCTTACATAAAGGCACCAGTTATTGTTCTTAATCAACAATAGATCTACCATTAGCATGTAGTGGAGGGTCTTTTTGGATTCATTTTGCAAAACATATGAAGCACATCTAAAAGTACTAATAAAATGGTAGTAATAAGAGATTACCTCGAGCGCTACAATTGCTATTTGCACTTTTATGTAAAATATTTGTTTAGTTGTTAAGATTTCTTTGGTGTACAAAAAAGAATAAAGTAAATAAATAAAATGGTTACATTTTGTTCTTCATTCACCACAAACAAATGATTAAATTTTCAGGTCCAGCTTCCATTGAAGACATAGCAAATCAAGTAGTTAGTTGCACAGGCCCAAGCGGTACTAACAAGGAGTATGTTTACAAACTAGCAGAGGCTATGCGGCAGCTAGTGCCTACAATAGAGGATGAACATTTGTTTTCTCTCGAATCTGCTGTGAAAGTATTAGATCCCGATATGAAGAAGGGTAAAGTTAGTTGAATACAATATAGGCGATTTGGCAATTAAGAAGACATTTTAATATTACACAGCTTATATGCAATATGCTGCAGAGCTCAGCTTTTAAAAAGCTTTAATGGCTCAACTACTTTTGTATGTGGATGAATGAATAGGAAAATTTAATATTAATAGGATATCAGTGTGTTGCTATTTAAAGAACCAGTGTATAGTTTATCTCACTAAAATGAACTTATTTACTTTACACCCTCGAATAAATAATAAATACACCTGATAGTCACATTCATAGTCTTGTATACAATTCAGAATAGAATACAAGAATTCAGAACCACCTCCTTTTTTTAAGTTGGTTAAAAACAAAGCTTGTTTCAAGAATGTCAATCATAAACATAGTCATGCCTTGAAACTAAAAAGGCGTCTTATGTTGAGGATACAAGATACAATGAGAAACTTTTCAGTTTTACAACATACGGACCCAAAAGAAATAATAGTGAGCCATGCAATAAAATTTATTGGAGGCTAGCAACCAAATGAATATGTTTTTATACATTTTATAAATCTATTACCCTAAACTTTTACATATAAATAATGGTTACACGAAAATATGTTTATACAATTTTGATACATTTCTCTAGAAATCATATAAATGTATAATAATCGGTACGTATCTTGAGCGGTGCCCGTTACTTGCGCAGTAGTCGATTTTTGCGTCTCATTGGCGGTATGAGGAAGGACGGGGGCAAGTGCAACACGGTGATTGGTTCACTACGCGACACTATGCGCAAAACAAATCGCTACTCAGTCGCCGAACGCTCAAGAACCGTGCCAGTGATAATACATTTATACAGGGTATATCAAGACTGCGACCGAAAACGAAGCCAGGTGGTAGTACTAGTGACTTCAGACACAATGCAACTAAAATTTTCGCAAGAAAAATCGTCAACTTTTTTTTTGGTATTTTTTTACTTATCGTTGTATTTGGCTGATAAATACATAGTTTTCCTAAAATAATGATGTACACCTTTTTATTTTTTAAGACGAAATGGTACGTTAGGGTTTAAATTACTATTTTCGCAATAACTACGTATTTACTACCCAAAAATCATGATTTTTAAAAAAATTGCAAAAAACAAACTGTCACTTATATTGCGAAATTTTTATTTGCCTCGTGTCTGTAACCACTAAAACAACCATCCGGCTTCGTTTTCGGTCGCAGTCTTGATATACCCAGTATACCTGATGTACTAGATACAGTCTAATATTAGAAAAACATAGGGTGTTTGTTTTTAAACATAAAGTATGGATTTGAATTTTAAGTCGAATATTTAATATACAAAAACAAATTATATTGCTATTATGTTTTTATTTTATTAAATTTATTGAAAAAAGAACACTTTATATATTTTATGGATAGCTTTTTGTTATCACGCATATTGAATATTTTTTGTAGTTGAATCGAACCTGTATTGTATAAAATAAATATACTAGAAATATTTTAACTATGAATAAGAATGTGACAGGAAGACAACGGTTTTCCTTATGATTCTCTGTTTGTGATTTTGCTAGTATTCAATAGTTATATATTGAATACATAAGCTATAATTTAATGTGGTGGTTATTATAAAAGGTTTTATTTATTATCAAATTATACAAGTAGTATGTTGGTCATAATGCGATATTTTTCTCATTTTCTATTACCTCATATATGTTGTTAGCGAATTTTTATATTGTTAATTTATGTGAATAATATTATCACAATGATTTTGTATATTGCAGTTAGAACGTTTAATACACGAAAACTAAAAAGACGATCATTTATTGTTACTAAAACGATAATTATGAGAAGTAATATTAGAATAGTAATTTTTCAATACCAATATTTACCGAGTGTGACTGTGAGTGACATGTACTATTATTGTAAAATTTCAGTGAAAAGCCTGAAATTTAATAAAATGAGTCATACAGCGCCTCTAGTAGATGTGTGGAGTACTAACGCTTTTGAAATAAGAAATTGAATATTTACAAATTAACTGCAATTAGAGTTTCTGGACTTTTTTAAATTCAATATAGCAATGAAATTTCTTGTTTTTAACGCAATACCTTTTAATTTCAATATGTGATGTTAAAGACAAAATTCTCATGTTTGAAATTATTATATTGAAACTTCTTGTAACGCTAGTCTGAACGCAAAAATGCTTCACTGGCGCAATCGCTTTCTACATTAATTAATTATTAAATTAGTTTTTAACAATTTCGAGTAAATTGCACATAATTATACTAAGCCAATTATAGATAATTATACATTACAACATTTTTGATGCTTGCAAACGCATTTTTTGTTCTCTGGTTATAAAATTAGAAACATAGTAGGTTTTATGTATATGTTTAAAATTATTTGTTTTTCATTAAAGACAGGAAACGTTCCTTTAAAATCTATATTTAAGTTTGTCTTTTATAACCCAGTTGTAAATTCATTTTAAGTTTTCATTTTTTATAATGCCTTCGAAAACCTTTTATCTGTTGGTATAACCAATATAAATTTTGAAGTAAATATAATGGCCGCCACATACGTAACGATATAATATAATTGTTCAAGTCTGACTTTGCACCGTATGCGTTTGCGCAAATGCGAGTTTGCACCAGTGTCGAATCGAAAGTTTTTATGAAGTTTGCGCAGTTATTTGCCCACACACGTTCCAATATACTGGTGCAAACTCAGACTTGCACAGTTATATGTGTGTGGCGGCCATTAGAAAAAGGCCTAGGTATATTCCATTGGCTTATACAATCGATTTTAGTCGGCGATAAATTATTTAACATTTATTGAGATATTACGTTTATTAAAAATAGTGTATTTATTTAAAATAATATAATAAAACTTAGTACACAAATATCAGAATTATGAATTCGTATATTGTGATTTTGGGAATATCATAACATATTACATTATATTTACTATACGGGAGTATGGGAACAATAATATTAATCTAACTACGATTACTAGAAATTAAATTATTTTGATCATTATTTTTGTAAATTCGTTTTCAAACTCCTGTATTTGCTTATGGACCGGGGCATCAAGTCCCTCTATGACCCCCCTTGAAGATTCCCCTGCTAGGAAGAATCTGTGTCTCAAGCTACAGATCATTTCTTGGAAATATGTTGATAAACGCTTTATTTGTCCACATTTTCATTCGAACCTAAGAATATAGTATCACAAATTAATCAGTGAATCAAAACGTCTTGAGAAATGAATGAAACGTTTCGTAATGAGCTAATTAGGTTTATAACTTAACGAGTATATTTAATTGTCACGATGCCCTCTACGGAGTTATCTTTCAGCCAAGATAATATCGGCAAACAGTACTTGTGTACCACTTGTATTAATTATAATGTGAGTGATGTTAAATGCTCTAAATGACGCTAAACGCTCCTTTAGATTATTTTAATATAATACATCAACCCAAGTCACATAGCCATTGAAAGGGCTTATATCTAACTAGTTTATTGGGGTTGGCGGACTTTTTAAATCATATAATTTTTTTTTAAGATTATATGGTATAAATACATATCATATAATCGAATAATATCCAATCCGCACTAGGCCAGCGTCGTGGACTATATGGCCTAACCACTCTCAATCGATTCTCTCGATTTCAGAGTAGGCACGTGCCCAGCAGTGGGACGTATATGGGCTGATACAGATATTATATAAAAAAGGTAGGCACTAGCCAGGTTTCCTCCTTTTTCCTTCCGTCATTAATATACGATCAATACACACTTGACTGCCCTGTTTTGCCCGTTTTGTCCACGATAGGTAATAAGGAACATTTTCGAGTCACAAAAAATGTCTGGATTTGGAATCGTATCTAACACGCCACGGTTCTTAGACTATGTACTGCCTGCCACTATGCAAATAAAGTGAAAATGACGTTGTCTGATGGAATAATAATATTTTTTAATGTTTAAACGTTTTGTATCAGAGCCTATAAGAACCGTTAGTTACATCAACAATAGTAAAGAAAACAAGAAAAAAAAATATGCTACTGAATGTGGCAATATAATTAACATGTAAAAAAGATTGATTTTGGTTTTAAAATGTTTATTAATTGATATGGAATTCCAATGTCAAACTAATTCAAATTTATGAAATGCAGGCATTTGCACACTTTCCATTCGTAATTGATAGAGGTAGGTAATGGTGATTAGCGTTATTTTATATTTCCAGTTTTCAACTCATTGACGTAGTTTTTTAAATCAATGTTTCAACTGTTATTTCCTAAGAAACTATTTCGGCCTTGGATTATAACATTTTAGAATTTTGATATTTCTATTGTATTTGAATATTTTTAACAAGTTCTCATACTATTAACCATCACTTTTATTATAAAAATATGCTCTTTATTTCTTTTAAATATAACATCGGTGCTTCTTTATGGAAATCTTAAAGATCGATATAATTGGAAGTGTGTGCATAATCGAATGATTTTATTAGTGTCTACTTTGTTAGCATGAATGCTTGCCAATCGCTAATTGTATGTAATTGTAGGTTGATGATAAAAAAAAACCACTCGCACTTCCTGCGTCTAGTGCTAGCTAAATTGTCTACTGAATACCTTATGTATGTAAGTTCATACATTTCAAATTTTATCCATATATCGAGTTTGTTTAATTAGATGCACACTATACATATTAATATGTGAAAGAATTTGAATACATTATGTAATCAATTCAATAAATTTCATCGTTTTAACGATTAATTGGTTTTTATTCTCAGTAATATGTGGTGGTGGTAAGACCTTTAAGTTTTGAAACCTTAAACAGGTTGACGCATGAGCAGTTCTTACACAAAAAATATTAAATATGATACGGTACGATTGTTTTACTAGATAGATTTTTATACCATACATATTTTGCGGTTATTTATATTGATATGACATTTATATTGATAGGTTCATATTGATATGACATCTAATTTAACCATTTTAAGTTGAATTTAAAGTATTTTGATTGAATCGTAACCATCGTGATGTTATTAATTCATGTTAAATTTCCACCGTCTGAATAGTATAAAAATTTAAATTATAATGTTCCAAATACATTTTCAAACATATAATAGTTTATAAGATTTGTGGAAATGTTTTCTTGTGAAGTTCGATTATCTTGCCTATTAAAGTGAGATCACTGTGATAATGAAGTGTGTTAATTACTTTATCTATTGATAAATTAAACTTATATAATTTTACTGTGAAAATTATGTAAAATAAAAGCCATTTATTGCAAAATAAAAATTTAATAAGCAAATCGTTTGGTTTAACGTAGGTACACTAGCGTTTACTTTATTTACATCGTATTCGTTAACAAGGAAACATATTTAAAAACATTAATTAATATTCTACAGGAAACAAATGATTTAATTAACAGTTAAATAAAAAAAAACAAGTCTGGTAAAATATTCCATTTAATTAACTTCCTAACGAGAAATAAAATTACTTAGAACCGCATCCAACGGCTGAAAAACGTATTTTTTACAACAATAAAACATGCTTAGTCGTGTTAATTAATAAAAAATCACGAGTTTGCATTCCAAGTAGTCATTCAAAATATTACTTTGTTATCAAGCTTACCTACTTAGAATTTGGCAGCTAGGGAGTGTCACATGGCACTTACGCTTTATCAGCTAGCGATAACCCAACCAATGCATTAAGATAAAAAACATAGGAAGACTGGTCTTAATTATTTTTTCATATAAATAATCGATCATAAAATTAATTCATTTATATTATTGGTAAGGAGTGAGTGCTCGTTACCTATCTAAGTTATCAAAAGATTACAAACACAGTCGTCATGTATCGTAAAAACCTTGATATAATCTTTGGCAGACTTGCGACGGTGCACCATTTTAGTGTAGCACACATAATTATTTATTCTTGTTTCGACCCAATAGTTTGTCTAGGAAACTCCTCTTTCTTTTCACTTTTTTCGCTGATTTGTTGTGATTCTCTAAGTCGTCGCCTTCGACTGTCATTTTCTGTATTAAATCTGGAATGGTTAAATCTGTTATCTCTACGAGTGGCTTTTTCGACGAGTCTTTATCCAATTGCTCTTGAATTGTAGCTAGTTCCGGCACCCGGTCATTTTTCTCGTCTAACTCTGGTTGAGACAGTTGTGAATCGTTATCTTGTCCGTCTTTTTTATCAGTTTCATCCCTTAAGGACTCTGGACCGTTTTGTAATATTTCATTCTGTGAAGCCACGTCTTCGGATTTATTTTCCGATTCATTCTTATTACATTCTTCCGTATTGTTTGGTTTATTTTCAAAAACATCATCATCATAAGTTTTATCATTCTTCGCATCAGTTTCTTTCTTTTCAGTACTGCCTATACTGCCAGTCATACTTGAAGTAGATTTAGGAACTGAACCTATCACTTTGGGACTCGAACCTTTAGGTCTTGTTGGGGGCAATTTCCAGTCAATTGGCTTGCGTTGCGGCGAATACCTCTTGACTAACTCCTCGAATAGTTTTTGATGATCGATTTTCGTGCTAGAGTCATGGTGTGGTAAACTCCTGTATTTTTCGGTTTGAGGATCTTCATTTTCTTTGCCGTCTACATTTTCAGAATCAAGGCTGAGTAGAACTCTCCTTACCGGCGTCGGTGTCAAATACGGCTCGGCGAATGGAAATTTATATAAATTGGGACTCTCGATTTTATATTTTATCGGAGAAGCGCTGTTGGCAGGCATCGAAGCCCGTGTCCCGCCCCGCTGAATTGGGCTGCTTCCCGGCTCGTACAGGTTGGATGTCATAAACTCCCGGCGCATCCTGGACAAGCGCCGGGTCCTCTCGGTCATCGTATGTCTGTAGTCCACATCGTCGCTCTGGTTAAGTTCCGACGTGAAGTTGTCGGAATATTTTCGTGGTCGAAATTCGAAGATTCGTTCGTCCGCCCGCGACTCGCGCATGCTGGAGTACCCCGGTGTGTTGCGCTTGAAGTTGCTGGTGGTTTTGCCGTGGTTGGAGGTGATGATGGGCTCCACCTCGCGGTACGTGGGCACGGGGCTCGTGGGCGACGGCAGCGGCACGTACTCCGCGTCGGGCTTGTCGAACACTTCGCGCCGCTGACTGAACTGCTCCACGCCGATCATTTCCCGCGACTTCAGACTCACTGTAGGCGATTTAGCCGCCATTATCGTTCAATTACAAACCGCAACACTCAGTTATTGATACTATTTTCCTGTAAACACTGTATTTCTATTTTTGTACGACACACATTATGACTTCACCGGTAACATCGCGCCTATAAAAGAGTACACGTCTACACGTTAAATTGGACAATAAAGGTGGTCCGGTCGTCCGTATAAGGCGGCCGTTCGCGATATATGACGACTGATCAATAGAGTGGATGCGATAAGATACGAGCGTCGTGTAGCGCGGCACTTTAGCTATTTCTTTATCTTTTCAGCAGTCGAAACAGTTGAGTAAATATAACACTGACTGAACAATCGTGTAGGTACGTAATTAATAGCGTACGGACTACGGAGTGAAAGCGAGCCGCGTCGGCGGCCGAACGCGCCGCCGCCTCATTATATAATGAAAATATTCAAAACAAACGTCCCAAATACGTTAGACCCACTTAGCTCCGTGTTGATTATTGTAAAGAAATTATTTCAATGTATTTTGCACGCTAATAGTGGTGTAAATATTTATTTAAGTATGACCTTCGTCGGTAATCACTATAATTACCGATCGCCGACTGAATACAAACCTACTTCTCACAAACAACAAGATTATTACTGCAACAAGGCGGCACACTGCAAGACTGCGTGAAGATTTTGTGTACCATATGTAAGGAACGATTAATCTCCAAACGATGTTATGGCTATGGTAATAAAGTTGAATATAGCTTGTATTGTTAAGAGCATATCTCGCCGTCAGATCATTCGATGGACCGTTAGAACGAAAATCGTTCAAGTTATTATCTATGCAATGCAGCCGGATTCTCATGCATAATGATAAAATCGAGTACATTTATGTATGTGGAATATGTGGGCTTTATTTGAATCGCTACTGCTTGCAAAGGATATGACGTTATGTTGCGATAATTCAAATGTTAGGTATCGTTAATGTACATTACCTACAGATTGTGATTAGGTATCGCAGTAAAGAACCGGGGGTGATGTAATATTTTTTAAAATAAAACAAAAATTATTTGGTAATTTTATATTTTTAATAGATTACATACATTTTATGCTTTTTTGCTGAATTTACCGAAAATACTTTCTACATTATGAAGGACGTAAAATATGGTGTTAGTAGCGTGATTATTCATTGTTTTTTGCAAACATACCGTTATACTTTGGACCGTGAGATGAACATATCTATGTAGATAAGTTTATAATTCACAGATGTTCTTAACAGGTTGTCGGTTGCCGCATGGTCTAGCGACGTTAATCCTCATTTGTTGCGCTTAGTTAATCTTAATACCTTTATCCTATATGTTGAAATATTGCAGTAATGCTTCCCTTGTTGCTACTTTCTACCACATAATACTTTATACATAAGTATTTAAATCAAGTGCACGTAGAGTGTTCGACTTATTTAAATATAAATTGCCGTATTCGAAAGGTCACGGTCGAAAATAAATTAAGAAATAAAATAATTCTTCAAAACTATTCATTTCACTTTAGGGATATTATTGTGGCTGTTGAAATAGCCAGATTAATACGATGTAGCCTTGTCGACACCATTTTTGGAACAGTCACACACCTATACAGTCCTCACATCTGTTGCAACACATGAGACATAAAAATCTGTTAAAAATATACTCAGAACATAAAAAATAGACGCTTGTTAAAAGTGTCACAACGTTCAGTATTGTGGTATCAGAGTTACATTTATAGCAAAATGTAGCGGTACTATTGTAGTCATTGTATTAGCTAGTATGCTGTGTGAATTAAAATTAAGTATTTTGAACGGTGAGTCAGATACTTACCGCCCTTGAGAAATTGGGTTAAATATTTCGTGTAAATTATTTACTTAAGGTCGCGAGGTAGAGAAACAAAATCAATGTAAAAGATATATTATACCAGAAAGTGCAATCGTATCTGATAATCTAATTTAGAAATAATTACGAGGAAGTAAATAAACAAGGAAGATGTAATCGTCAATATGTGCAAACAAAATGAAATCACAAGGGTTCTTGACAAAGTTCTGAGTAATCCATAATTTAATAGACATTTAGCTAGTTAAATGAAGTTGTAAGCACTTCCACGAAACGTACAACTCGATTCATGAGTCAGTGTAACAAAATGTTAGCAATGTAGACAGTTGACGAATGTTCGGTGCATAACCGGTTTCTGCATTAAGGAAGTAAATTACCGATCTTGCTAGGACTAGATATACTGTGTATTTAATGAAAATAAATGTGTAATGCAATGCCATCAGATAACAAGATCATTGTGGGTTGCACACTTAATAAAACCAGCTGTTCCTGCAAGGTCCACCGGTGATTCAATTGCAAGACTGTTTACTGAGATTATTGAGATCAGCATTACAATGAGACGACAAAAAGCTGTGCGTTCAACCAAATCGTTTCTAGTAATCGATGCTGCAGGAACTTAAGAATTTAAGATGGGACTTGAGTGTCGCGAATTGAATTCGATACAGCAATTTTTTGCGATTGTTCTTCACACGGAATTTGGTCGTCTAGCTGGAATGATGGCTTCTAAAACTTATTTATATGCATATAGTTTAGAGTAACTTTTATTTTCGGTATGGTATGGGAATACAGAAAAACACCTTTGATAGGCTCTCTGTAGGTAATTGACTTAATAGTAGCTATTACAGCTAATGCAGGTATAATCCACTATGAAGGCTATCTGGTATCAAGGATCTGCACGTTCTTCAGATTAACAACATTGAGTCTACAAATTTTTCTTTTTTTTCATTGCAAATTGTTCCTTTTTTTCAGTGAATGGTGAGACGAACATGCCATACGCCTGATGGTAAGCGATACGACCGCTCATGGACTGTAGCAAAACCAAAAAACACCATGAATTACAAAGCAATTCTTGGCATTCCACTGCGCTCTCCGTCCAGAGACATAAGATGTTAAGTCTCATTATGTCCAGTGGCTACAATGTCCTTCAAACCGGAACACAACAGTGCATTCACACTGCTGTTTGGTGGGAGAAATAGACATTGAGGTGGTAACTACCCGGGCGGCCTTTCACATATGAGAGATCAGCAGTAAAATCTTCAAACAAAAATATGTCTGTTAAAAATCTTATTTGACAAATGCGATACTGTGTATAAAGAAGGCATTCGACTGGCCGTGAACCTTACCTGTAAAGTTTATGACTAAAGCTCATAAGAATTTGGAAAAATGAATACAGTCAGAGCATATGGTAACGTTACAATGGTGGTGATCTCATTTATGAACATTTGCATACAGTTTTGGGGATTGGCCTTACATCATTTGACCATGGTCGGCCATTCACGCCTCTGTATGAATACCGAGGATTTGAATGCAACTGAACGGTTCATTAAGTTGTGAATTGAGTTTTTTTGTATCCGGGAACAATGGAATCGTGCGACAGCGCAGAGTAGCGGATGTGTGGATATTGCTAGTGGTATTAATATCTCTAATTAGAACGCTTATACGCGATTGATAGATAAAATCGCGTTGGGCTGTCTACCTATTCATAACAAAATAACTAAATTTGTGTTATGGAAGACATCATTTATGATTAAGCACTGTGAATAGCTGAGGTTCCATTCGGCATTCGTTTACGAACGTTGTCTTGTTTGTTATGGCCGGGACAATTTCTTATATTAGAAACGTCCTAAAAACTATTATGGTGCGTGGAGGTAACGCCCAAATACAAGGGTGGAAGGGATAAGAATCTATAAAAATATAGTTTACGATCTTACTCCTGCGAACTACCATTACAGGTGTTCCGGGTTACGCCAATGCATTATAATTGACATTTCTAATTATTCTTGGTATTACGTTTTCTAGAAGACAACTTTTTAAAATTTTGTCTGCGATAAGACTAGATATATTTTAAGCGAATTGATAATTAGACTTGGGAGCAACACAATAATAAATACTACAAGAAAAGCAGTAACTAACCCAATATTCTTAATTTAAATACGAGCCTTAGCATAATCTCCGGCTTAGTCATCCGCAGGTTGAACGGAACGTAATTTTTAGAACAAAATCTATTTTTATCAACTGTTATATGCTTCAATATAAATATACATCAGCATGCTATTACTCCGTTGTTGTTGTAGACTTCGTATTTTTGTTTGTGGACAGACGCGATCTACTATACGAGCGGATTATGTGAGAAAATAAACCGGCTACGTGTCTTTTTTTCGTGTTTAGCCGTGCAATTATCTTTAATTCTTATTGTTCGTGTTGCGTGATCGTATGACTAATTCCCAACTAGCGTATTTATAAGCGGAACAGCGATGTATTAGGTATCTACTTTAGCGAAGTGATTTCTCTGAAACTCACACATGCTAAGCATTTAGCAATAGGTGAATAATTAACATGACAGTGGCAACAGAGAGGCGTTACAAAATACACAATGGTACTCTTTCCATTACACAAACGTAGAATGAATAGACACATAAAATAGGATTTCGATAAATGTTATCTGTTTATTTAACTTATTGAACTAATATAGCACTAATGCGGACGTAGTGATATAATATGGAATTAATCGAGACAAATGTATAATTAAGTTATGTAGGTATTTGTCATAAATGATAAACAATTTCAAAATTCTATGTTAAAACTCTTTCCATTCCGTACACTTAATCGTCTCTGTCGCTAATAGCAACAGCAATAGCTGTTACTAGTAGCAGAAAGTAATTTTGACATGGGTCAGGGTCAGTATTCATGGGAATACTTGAGTTCGATTTCAATATCTGTCGTATAATGCACTTTTAGTATTTTGATCTGAAAAAAATTAAAGTGCATTTCCGGGTATTAGCAGTGACATGCTTCAACTATATCTGGGGAATTGGGATAGAAATAAGCTTGGCAAATTTTGTATGCCACAAGAAGTAGGTATCTTCTTACTTCTGCCTACCTTGTGGGTACCTACAGGCGTGAGCATACATATGTACGTATTTATTTTACATTATAAGTCGGTATATAGTTTCATGAGTGCATACATTGCGCCTTACAAACTTAATATAAATAAATTATTGTCTCATAACTATACATTACGATGCAGACTGACCCAGTTCACCATCCGTTGTGGATGAGGACGCCAATATCCTTCCTAATTGAACCTTAACCAGGCAGCAGGTAAGTTCAAGACTAATTGAGTCAATTACATTGGCAAAGGTCGGTGGATAATGTTTACAATGTGTTGCAACTTGCAAGCTGTCGCCAGATCCCGTGGCCTTTACTACCGGACTTTATTTCGTAGGTAGTAATATGACCTTAATGTGGACGCGGAACAGTAAAAATAATCGATATTTTATCAATTGCAATGACTTGGTAATGCAATGCTGTATTTTGTGAATGTTGACTAACATTATCATTTTATTGATACAGAGTACACATAGCGTATATACCACATAAATATGCCGATTCATTTCTCTTGTATATAGCTGGGATGGAAAACGCTATTGCACGATAGATACAAGACCAGTAATTTAAAATCAAAACTCAATAGAAGTGTCTGTCTCCAACGGTCGGGTCATAGTTTGTTACTTACTAAAATTAATATTTAGGCCTTATGGTTGGGGATTTGCGCTTCGATTTTATAGAGATCTCAAAGTTAATGTTTATCACTGAAAACTGATTCAAACGGAGTAGTGATGGTTGTTTAAAGTATGTCTTCCTCTGCGACTGGTATCTGATGGAATTCTGTTACTAAGTCAAGAGTGTAGAAAATGTTCTTCCCATGAAGACCTTGTGCAAAGTCCTGGATGTGTCGTAACGGGTATTTATCAGGTTCTGTCCGACTGTTACTGCAGCCTACCTAGATACTTTACGCTAAATATTTTCGGTATTTTTTTATTATCTACAAGTTTGCGTACCTACTGCAAATATCAAAATAAATTTGTGTTAACCGTTCAAATGAATGCTTTAGTTTGTGTAAATGGTTCAAAAGTAGGTATAACATATGAAGTAAAATTTATTAATAGCATAATTTGTCTTCGTATATTGCGGTAGTGATAACAATTCAACATACACGCGTACGTATCCATAAAACGATAGGTATGTAATAATATTGTTATCGTGATAATTGATGTAGCTGTTGATAATAAGGTGGTTATGCAATTATAACAATTGCTGGAATATACCATTCCTGTGAGTCAAAAAATTATTAAGTCAATTATAGAAGAATTTCACTCAGCCTCCGTGGCGCAGTTGGTTAGACGCCGGCTGTGTGTTCCGGCTGGGAGGCCGTGGCTTCGATCCCCGCACCGAGACAAATGTTTGTGAGGCCCACAAGTATTTGTCTTGGGGCTGGGTGTTTGTGAGTCCGAAAAGTCCTTCGTTGTTTCTGATACCCACGACACAAGACATTACTAGTCTTAACGGGTCGGAACTATTGGGTGGATTTATTTATTATTATTATTAGGTCATTTTCGAATTATGATAATCGTAATTACATTATATTTCTATCCCTCACATAATGGGATCAGTGCAAAATAATTCCACCATTTTACAGTACTATTTGGCTCAACATTTTATAACTGGGTTATGGGTACATTCCCGACATCAACTATTGGGAATTAGATCTTATATTCTACTGTTTAATGTCTACCATGCTGGCATGCGGTTAGGGCTTACAAAACAAAACTTACCAAGTTCTTGTGGAGATTACTCAAGCTGGTTTTCTCACGATGAATAACCTCGTACATGTAACTTCTAATAGTAGTGTGCACCCTGGATTAGAAATGGCGACCTCCGCTTTGGCAGTCCATTATTTACGAAATAAGCTCCCTAGTAAACCTTAGGAAATATGGTGTAGGTACTTATTTGCTGTAAACTATGGCTGTGAATCTTTGTGGCGATAGAAAAAAATGTTATTGACGGTGGAAAATAAAATTATTTTTATTTTACACACCAAGAATACATTGACACTAAAACTAGGTACCTATTTATAAGAAAGTAAATATAAATGGTGGTTAATTAGGGTATTTGACATTTTAATCTGGTTTATAGATTTTATTTATTTGAACGTGAAAATACAATTGTTGGATAGCATTTCCTTCTCAACAATCTTAAATTATCGATATCGAAAGTTTTTATCAATTAGTAGGTAATCTATTCCTCGCATTTCTTATAGGTACAGTTTTCGGGCGTGGTTAACATTTTTTAGTAGGTATTGATATACTTCTGATTCTGAAATAAAGGCATCACGCATAAAACTATGAAAGTACTTATTTAGAAAATTTAATAAATTGCCTTCTAAAATAAATAGAATAACTTCCCCTGAAACATGTTAAGATCAGTGTCCCAATCAATCCACGCAGACAGAATCGCGTTGAATAACAAGATTGTTCTCGTCTCGTTCTATTTACATATTGATGTGTCAGGTGCGACCAATAGGTTTATTACTTCTCCGTAAATAAAATTCTCACACAATAATAAATATTATTTCTAAACGCATTCTTGTTTCCATCCTCATTTTATAACATTATTTTAAGTATTTACTGTACTGTATTAACCCATATACATCCTACTGCAGGGTACGATCCTACTCTACAATCGAGAGTACGATTGAGAGTGGTTAGGCCATATAGTCCACCATGCTGGCCTAGTGCAGGTTCGCGGACTCTACATACCATAGAAATTCTTACAAATCGCTATGGTATGTAGGTTTCGTCAGGATGTTTTCCTTAACCGTTATAGTGCGTGATGATTGAGTATCAATCCACACATGACTGAAAATTCACAGGTGTGCCCTGGGATACGAACCCGCCACCACCGTGAACATGTGGGCAGTCGCGTCAACAGGCCACCACGCACTTCCAATTTTTGGTGATTAACCTTTATTATTTAAAGCGATTAGAATTTTCCGTGTAATATGATTTATTTTATAGATAATCAACTCTTGTCAGTTGATATTCTAACAAGATTTGAGATGGTTCCTAGGTAGGTACTACTGTATTATGAATTACGCTCATATGACGCTTACTTTAACAGTTGTAAATTACTTTGTTCAACTCGAAGCAATCGTGTTATAGTTTAATGTCAATGTTCCTGTTGTATTTAGGGATAATTATTTCATTCGAATATATTAGTACCTTTCAGTAAATCAGGCTTTGAGCTGGAGTCTTGGGTTATTTTTGTGGCCTAGTAAACCTGCAAGTTATTTCACGCCGAGGAACGGTCCTCGCTAAGCCAACGCTCAAATTTGTAAATAACTTTATTTCAATGGTTGTATTATCAATATTACAAACAGGAAATAGTATATCAATGTTATTTCGCATATATCATTGTTATTCGGCATTTGTGGTTACAAATACAGCTGTGATAATTGAATAAAATCATATTTGTTTCAAAATTTGTGGCGACAAATATCTAATACCATGAGCTTTATTAGCGACAAGTATCGCACAACATAGTGACGTATGAATTACCCGTTTAATTTTAAAATGTTGAGTTAAATAATACTATTAGGTACATATTTCAAGGACATGCATCAAGGAAAAATAATTGTTATTTAAAATATTAGTAATTGTGTAATTAATTGTTTAATTTATTTAAGCTCACGCGCATGGGCGGATTAAATGTAAGGAGCGCCCTAGGGAAGCACCTCAAAGGCGTCCCTCTAGCACCCATATTAAGAAAAATACTTCAAAGGAACGAGGAATCATCTTATTGAATCGTTGGTGATTGTACTATTATATGATTGAGTGAAGAACTTCACTTCACACTTCGCTATATTAAAGAAGAAACACTTTCAGTCGCTCTAGATGGTTTTGCATAGAAACGAAGATATCCGAAATCACGCGCACCCCTGCGTAACCTCGCGCCCCTAGGCACGTGCCTAGTTTGCCTTAGGGATACTCCGCCACTGCTCACGCGTTTCCCTAAGGTGTAGGCAGAAATGCCACTGTCACAGCTAACCGAGTTCATCTCCAAACATAGATAATAATTATGATAGGAGGAGCCTATCGGGATGCCTGCCAATATTTAACTCTCGACCTACCCTATATGAGATGTTCAAACACAAAAGTCACAAGAAAGAGTATTGCGTGACCTCAGCACCGAACTCACGGCATCATGATTGGATCATAAGCGCAGCCGCTAGAGCAATGCATCGACTTATTCATTCTACGTCGTAAAATGTTACCATATATTTACAAATGCTAACTACCTATTGGATTTTCTACAATAATTTTATTTACTAGAACTGTCTAAAAATCGACGATCGAATCCATCTTTTTATAAATAAAACGCCTTCACCAAGTGTGATTATGAATGTATTATACAAAAAGTACACAATAGTCAGATATTGAAATAGGGGATTTTTAAAACCGTAAAACATCAGATCTTGCAAATTGATTCGCGATCTTCGATACGTTACATATTAAAATCGATACTGTGATTTACTTATCATATTTACTCATTTTAAATAAATTAGCTTCAACAATACTTACTTTGATATTATTTAACATTTAATCGATTAGTACCATTAACAACAAACGATACATATTCTATCGAAATTGTCGACAATAAAGAAACAAGCACAACATCGATATATCGATACTTTAGTCATTTATTATATTTTCGTTATAATTAAAACCAATATTACTACACTAACACATAACATACATTGAGACTACAAAGCTTAAGATTTAGACAGTATCTCCTTCATAGCTAGTTCGATTTTGAGTTGTACACACGAAACTCTTTCTTGGAATATCTGGTTTATTAAATTCAGTCTTTTCTGCTCTAACAGTGCGTTTTCTTTGATCAGCCTTTGCCTTAACTCTTGTTCTTCTGGTGTGTAGGTTTGACTATTTTCCTTATTCGATTGCGTGTTACCTTCCTGTTTATTCTTCAAGGCAACATGACTCCTCAGTTTAACAATTTCAAACTGTTCTGAGTTGATTTTTGCTTGTAAGAGTGATTTTAGTTGCAAATACTCAGCGTTTTCCAACTCAAGCCTTAGTACTTTAAGTTCCTTTTCAGTTAGTTTTGGTTTTTCTTTTACTGGTTCAGCTGGAGGTAAATCTTCTTTGGGTGATACTTTATCTGGTTTGAACTCGAAATTGTCTTCAAATTCCGCTTCGAATGTTGCGTCTTGTGTTGGAGATTCTTTGACATCGAATGCGTCGGTAGTAGAGACTTTAACTTCAGGTTCCTGTGACGTGGAAGGAATTGGAGGTTCGTTTTGTTGTGAATTGCGTCGTATGGGCTCGTCATCCGGTGCCTTTTCGTCTATAGATTGCTGTTGATTGGAGACCGCGTGTGGTTCTACTGATTTTTGTACTGAACGTAGTTTCCTCTGTAATGGGAGAAAAATATATTAAATATGATTTAATTATTTTTATAGTCGTGAATAAATAATATTCATAATGTTTTTGTGATAACTTCGTACAAAGACCGTGATTATATTTCTAGCTTTACGTGCAATATTGTAGCCAACTTTTGCAGAACCTTTTTTTTTAAGTTGAACAAATTTAACCTAGCCAATAAAGTATAATCCGGAAATTCCACGGCTCAACCAGAATTCGGTTTCGTAGGATTATTTTTATAACCATATCTCTGTACTTATTTTTCTAAATAAACAAAATATATAAAAAACTTACTAATTCCCACATTTTTAATTAGAAAATCCTTGTCATGAGTAAATACATTTATTTACTAAAGTAATATGTACTGCTAGTTAAACTATTAACCGTACCACACAAATACGATAAGAATACGGCGCCAACCCGTACTCATTACCTCATTACATGCTTTCCGGCACTTTAACTATTTAAGTACTAACACGGTGAGTGGAAAACACTCAAGAATTACGAAGAATTATGATATAAGTTATATTCTACTATTAAATAGACACATAGTCCTACATTCACTATAGAATTGACACATTTATTGGACGGTGGGTACTAGGGATTGTGAGGAATAATTACGCCAATAGCGGTGTTGGGATTGCGCGTGGTTGGGCCAGGAATTAAGGCCTATTTCGACTGTTTTTCGCATGGGTTTTTAAGGCAGATAGTTTATATAGATATAATTATACAATATTTACGTAGTATTTTGGTTAAGATTCTAGATGTCATCATATTTGGTTAAGATAAACACATCAGTTTGGGCACTCTAATTGTCTTGTCAATTTCTTGTAGCGGTCGGTGTACACGAAGAGCGTGCGAGTACGTAATTTAACGAAACCATGCACCCACAAAATGCGTTCAAGCCTTAATGCGCCCTATTACCACAGCCAGAGAGTCTACAGTACTAAACCGGCCTATATTCGAGCTCAGAAGCGACTCCTGCTTGATTGCACGATGCACTACACATGCTAGTATTGTATTGCCAAGCCCTAATGCGCCTTATTACCACAGCCAGAGAGTCGACAGTACCTTGAGCTGCGTGACGATGCGCTGCGCCTCCCACAGCTGCTGGTCCCGCGCATGCGTGATGAAGCCGGCGTGCATCTCGGCGTGGATCTGGCTCAATAGGGACTCCTGTTTACGTAGCTCCGTGCTTAGTTCCACTGCGTTCCACGACCAATCCGCAGGCAGGGATTGGAGTGGAGGCACGTACCTGGACAATACACGCACAATATTGGGTATTATTGGCTGATAGACGATAGTGCAATACAGTGTATACTAAGCTTTGTCTACAGTGATTTTGTTATCGAGACAGGGTAATGCCTACTTTCGGAAGTTTTGGCCTCAAGTGCCCAAATATCAAAGTACACGAATAATCTGGTTCGTTGTTCATAAATGGTATGAAAATGAATTAGTTTTAATAAAATTTGAGGTTTTAAAAAAAACAGCACTTTATTATTAAATTTTTGCTATATTGTTTGATTTTTACTTCATTTAACCATATTTATTATCTTTATGCAATAATATGTCCGTAATTTTTTAGCCGAATTATTTCGGTAAATAAATATAAATCGATTTTTTGTCAAACTATGATATATTTTATCATAAAATTGTTATATAATGGGCTCCGAAACGCCCATTTATGATAATTTATAATAATTTACTTATTACATTATGTTTGTCTACATAACTTAACTAAAAACACGGGGAGTGGCAGTGACCGGTTATAATTCTGTGCAAATAGGCGTCAGTGCGGGCGCCAGGGGTCACTCCTGACAGTGGGAGGGTCCATTGTAGGCCCATTGATTAGTTACCGCCCGCTTTAGCTGGGCAGCTCCCAGCCAATAAGGTACTATTCCGTCTCGGTGCAGTCTTACTCCCTCTGGGTGAAGGGAGTATTAGTCTAATAGCTAGATAGGCGGTATCGTCAAATACGCCACCTGTGTCACAGATAAGAACCAAGAAAATAAATAATACAAAACAAAACACTGTATCCATGCGACTAGCGACATGGAATGTCCGTACAATGAGGACAGGTTTCCCGGACAACAGCGGAAACCCCATCTGCGCCGACCACCTGCGCAAGACTGCAGTCATAGATCTCGAACTGCGTAAGTTGAATATAGCAATAGCAGCTCTTCAGGAATGTAGGATTGCTGATGAGGGTTTTATACGTGAAGAACATTTCACTTTCTTCTGGAAGGGTAAAGACATCAACGAAGTTCGTGAACACGGCGTAGGTTTTGCAATAAGAAATGACATCTTAAAATCGATCGAAGGACCCAGAGGCTTTTCAGAGCGCATCATGTCGTTACGCATGCTTACTTCTTCAGGTTTTGTGACTATGATATCCGCATATGCTCCCACTTTAACATCATCTGCCGAAAACAAAGATTCATTTTACGAAGACCTTACAACAATAGTGCGACAAACTCCAGCTGGTGATTGTCTTATATTATTGGGAGACTTTAATGCTCGTGTAGGACAGGATAGTATATCCTGGCCCGAATGCCTGGGTTCTCACGGCACTGGTAAAATTAACGAAAATGGCCAACGCCTCCTGGAGTTCTGTGCTCTGAATCGTCTATGTGTTACTAACAACTACTTTAAAGGCAAAATGCCGCGCAAAGTCTCATGGAAACATCCAAGATCTGGCCACTGGCACCAGTTGGATCTTGTCCTAACCAGAAGAAAAAACTTAGGGGATATAAAACATACCCGTTCATTCCATAGTGCAGATTGTGATACAGATCATTCCTTAGTAGTCTCAAGGGTTTGTCTCGAACCAAAGAAAATTTATAAATCTCGTAACCCGGCAAAAAAACGATTGAATGTGGTAAAACTGAATAACAATGAACTAACCACCCAATTTACTAAACAAATAGAACAACTTACTAAAAGTTGGGACCCAGACTCATCAGCTTCAGAAGACTGGATTAATATCAAGAACATTCTTACCAACACTGCAATGGAAGTATTCGGTATGGTACCTCGTCACAAAAACGATTGGTTTCAAGCTAATATTGAACATCTAAGCCCACTACTTACCGCTAAAAACTCAGCTGCATTAAACCACCGTCTTAAGCCATCAATCTCTACGAAAGAAAAACTTAAAGCAGCGAAAGCCGAATTACAGCGTAATACACGTTATTTCGCAAATGCCTACTGGACAGAGCTTTGCCAAGGCATCCAAGATTGCGCTTACACAGGCAATATTAGTGGCTTATACTCACGCATTAAGAAAGTCCTAGGTCCTATCCCAAAGAAAACAGCACCTCTTAAGGAGTCTGACGGTTCAATCATAACTGATGGAACACGTCAACTCGGTCGCTGGGTGGAACACTACACTGAGCTATATTCTAGACCCGTAGACATTGACATATCAGCTGTGGAAAACATTCCAAATCTGCCCGTACTGGAAGACCTTGATGCCTTACCTACAATTCAGGAGTTTCACACAGCAGTCGATAAATTAAAGTGTGGAAAAAGTCCAGGAAACGACGGTATCTTAGCGGAGCTGTTGAAAGTGTGGTGTATAATGCCTCTTTGCTACAATCTATTGGTAAAATGCTGGCGCGAAGGGGAAGTACCACAGGATATGCGTGACGCCAACATCGTCACTCTGTATAAAGGTAAAGGGGATCGTGGCAACTGTAACTCATACCGCGGCATATCACTACTGAGTATTGTAGGCAAGCTATTTGCTCGTGTCATCTTAGAAAAGCTACAAAAACTCGCTGATCGTGTCTATCCTGAGGCGCAATGTGGATTCCGCGCCCAGCGTTCCACTACCGATATGATATTTACATTAAGGCAACTCCAGGAGAAATGTAGGGAGCAAAGAACCCCTCTCTTCATTGCTTTTGTCGACCTCAACAAAGCGTTTGATACTGTGAGCAGAGAGGGATTATATACAGCACTGGACAAAATAGGATGTCCTCCGAAATTATTATCCCTAATTAAATCTTTTCATACCAACATGAATGGCACAATAGTATACAATGGGCAAACATCAAAATCATTCTGCATGCGTAGGGGTGTACGTCAGGGCTGTGTCTTGGCTCCAACTTTGTTCGGTATATTTTTCTCACTTCTCTTAAAAAATCACTTCCCCTCCCGCGGGGGCACAGTACAGTGACGTGTTTACGTGCTCCTCAATAATAATTGTATTTTGTGTGTTTTGAAGACGATTATCGGTTCGTGAGTTGTTTATTGTTGTTTGGTATCGTATTGTACGCAAGGATTCGTAAGTTTTTAAAGTTTTATTTCGTTTATTTCGTGGATTTATTCGAATTTATTCTCGGTAAGTACTTTTATTTTTCTATAGTGGGTACCGCGAAATAAAATATCGTCCGGCCGGTCAGTCAGCTGTTTGTTTAACATTAATTAGTTCTTGTAAGTGTCAATAAACATTATAAATTAATTGAATTTACTTCTGTAAAGACAATGTCGACCCACAGTAACGATCCGCCCGACCCTGGGCCAGACCCTTTTGTTCAAAGTAGGCTCACGCCTCGGTCACCAAGTTCGGCAAAACGGCTATTCAGCGACGTTAATTCGCCATCATATGTTTCCCCCGTTAAATCAAAACGTCTACAATTGTCGGAATCGGCGGATACTTTGTCTGTAGACAACGGCAGCGATGTGAGCCGCGCGGACTATTGCGATATGGTGTCGGAAGTATCGAGCTATTTGTCGAAGATAAACGAACTCGTTAATGACCAGGGCTCGCGCATGAATATTGCAAATAGATCGGCGGTTTTAGACATTACACAACGAGTAACTTCGATTGTTTCGTTACTCGCGTTAAAATCTTCGTGCAATGAAACCAAGTTGGCTAATATGCAACGCGAGTTAGATCAATATAAACGCGTTAACATTTCCACCGCAGATTCCAATAAGACTTTAGCCGATAATTTAAAACTGCGTTTAGCGAAACCCACTCCGGTAGTGGAGCCGCGCGCCCCCCTCCCGTGCGTAATAGCTTACCCGACAAGTGAACGGTCAGCTGATCTACCGACATCATCCGCGACTAAACAGGCGCTCTTTAAGGCAATTAAGCCTAGTGATGATGGATTCCAAATCGTGGGCGTTAAAAAAACTTCTAAGTCCGGTGTTGCTCTGCGCCTCGCTAACGAGTCACAAATAAAAAAATTAGAATCCGTCGCCGCGATAAAATCGGCGGGGTTGCGTCTCGAAAAACCCAAGGGCCGCCGCCCCCGTATTCTAGTTAAAGATGTGCCATCCTCCATGGAAGACCGCGCTTTCTTAACCGCATTATATCGTCAAAATATCAAGGACGAAATGCCTATAAAGGAGGATGACTTTTCAAAGTCCGTTAAAATAACCCGCAGACGAATTTTAGATAACGGTCGGAAATGGATAGGCTTAGAATTAGATTCAGAGGTTCGTAAACACTTGATGAATACAAAGGACAAACTTTTCATTGATTGGGCCACCTGCCGTTTTATCGATGACATTGATGTAGTCCGTTGTTTAAATTGTCAGTATTACGGGCATGTACAAAAGTTTTGTACAGTAAAAACACCAACGTGCGCCATCTGTGCTGAGTCACATGAAACTAAGGCGTGCCCGCAAAAATCGAACCCGGAGTTTAAGCCTGTATGTGCGCCTTGCAAACGATTTAAAAAAAAACACGATCATCGTTGTGGGTCTCAGGAGTGCCCAACATACAAAAATAAGCTCGAGCAATTAGTTTTGTCGACCCAATACTAATTAAATATGGATAACTTTACAATCGGTCAGTTAAATCTTCATAACGATAGGGTAGCGACGTCAGAATTAGACACGTTAATTCGCGATTATAAGCTGAATGTCGTTGTGGTTCAAGAGCAATACCAACATGCGCGATTACGTAGTAGGGTGATACAACTCGATAACAACTCACGAGCAGGTATTTTCGTGTCGGGTTCAAATCTTACCGTTACCTCAGTACGTAATCTTATGACGTCACACTGTGCTGTCGCAGAGGTGTCGAGTCCGATCTGTAAGGTTTTTCTTGTGAGCTGTTATTTTCAATACTCCGACCCTGTGGGTCCCCACTTGCATCACCTCCGTTATGTCTTGCGGTCCCTCGCTGGACATAAAATTATTATAGGTGCTGACGTTAATGCGTCTTCAATCCTTTGGTATGGAAAATATCGCTCCACCGATACCGAGCGACGTTGCGCTGTAGAAGATTTCATTGCAGAGATGAACCTCGAAGTACATAACACCCCCGATGCACCACCTACTTATAGCAGCCCTATGGGCGAATCCTCTATTGACGTCACACTTTCTAGTGGAGACGTCCGTATTGATAGGTGGCGCGTCCTGCCGGACGCGTCGTGTAGTGACCATCGCCTGATTGTGTACGAGTTCTTGCCTAGAGTGACACAGGGTCCGGTACATATAAATTGTAATTTTAGATATAAGTCTATAGGTGCCAACTGGGATTTATTTAGCTCTTTATTTGCTCAGCATGCCAGGGACTTCACTCGCGATGATCTGTCAGCTGAGACTTGTGCCGAGATTATGTCGGACACGTTTACGTATTGCGCGGACGTTACCATTGGTCGAGGTCCCATCACAAAGACTCGGAGGTGTGATTGGTGGAATGACTTACTAGTCCAACTACGGCGAACTTTTCGCAGAGCGCGTCGGCGGTTTAACGGGCTTAAAAAACGCCGTATTACAGGGGAAGCAATTACATCTGCTTTTAATGAACTGAAAGTTGCCAGATCACATTATAGAGCGGCTGTACAAAAATCGAAAGGCAATTTATTACGAAAAATTGTAGCCCGGTTAGATAGTGAAGGTCCGTGGTCTCCTTTATACCATGAGTTTAAAGCAAACAGGTCAATCAATTTGGCTTATATTGAGAATATAAAAATTAATAACAACTACACAACTGGCATTGAGGAGACAACGGAAGCTTTGTTACAATCGTTAATACCGGACGATAATGTTGGGAATGACACGGAATACCACAAGCAGATTAGGATGTGGGCCGCGGAACTGCCAAACTCTTGCGATTCAAATCTCTCATCATTTGATGAATTTAGTGAAATAGTTCGATCTTTGCCCCTAAACAAGGCTTCCGGTGATGATAAAATATCCAACAAAATGATCAAAGAAGCGTGTAAATCGGCCGGCAATGCAGTACTAACTGTTTTTAATCGATGTATTGCTGAAGGGGTATTTCCGCGAGTCTGGCGTACCGGTTTCATTCGGATAATACCCAAGAGTGGCGATAAATCTCCTCAAGATCCTAAGTCTTACAGACCCATTACACTCTTGCCGTCGCTAGGTAAACTTTTAGAACGTCTTACCGTCCCTCGATTGCTACCAGGTGGACCAAAATTCCATGAAAAACAGTTCGGTTTTACTATGGGTAGGTCGACTATTGATGCGGCAATTTCGGTTAGGAGAAGAGTAAGTACATCGATACGCAAATATGTACTCGGTATTTTCCTGGACATCTCCGGTGCTTTCGACAATGCTTGGTGGCCAATGCTGCTTCTTAAGTTGAAATTGCGAGGTTGCTTTAAAAACATATATTCACTTATATACTCGTATTTCTCGCACGGAACAACAAAACTTAAACTTGGACACCATGCCGTGTCGAAGCCACTGACGATGGGCTGTCCACAAGGCTCGGTCTTGGGTCCTTATTTATGGAATTTGGGCTTCGACGATTTTCTTACAATTCCCTTACCGTCAGGGTGTTCTTTGATTGGATATGCGGACGATGGCCTCTTGCTTATTGAGTCAAACAGTAGGTCGGGACTCGAAAATATGGCCGACACGTGTTTAAATTTAATATCTGATTGGGGGGATCGAAATCGCTTACAGTTCGCACCACATAAAACGTTCCAATTACTTCTAAAAGGAATTCTAAAATCACCGCCGCGAATTAAATTTAATAATATTACCGTAAAGAAAAAAGAATCAGTTTGTTATCTTGGTCTAATTTTGGAAAGGAATTTTTCCTTTCTTGAACATATTAAGAAAGTCGGGGAAAAATCGAAAAATAACTTTTTTGCTTTGACAAGAATATCAAAATCAACGTGGGGGCTTTCTTTCAATACATTAAAAACCATCTATGGAGCGACTTACTTAGGATGTATTACTTACGGATCCCCCGTATGGGCCGATAGGGCTACTGTCGGTGCTGTGCGAAGGAAATTGCTCCAGAGCCAACGTTTGGCGTTGATATTCTTGTGTAAGGCATATAGGACTGTTAGTACCGAAGCGTTGCCTGTCCTTGCGGGTGTACTTCCAGTTGACCTGGAGGTACAACGTCGCGCCGCGATGTATTACTCAACTAGAGAGAATATGGACAAAAGATTCTTAAATTCACGTGAACTTGTAAAAGTAGACAGATTATTTAAGCCGCTCTCAGTTGTATATAACGAATTAATAGATGAATGGCAGAATAGATGGGATGTATCTTTGAAGGGTCGGCATCTATACCAATATTTTCCATGCGTGCGTGATCGTTTGACAAAGACTTGGCTAGATATCGATTATTACGTATCACAGTTTCTTACGGGCCATGGTAACTTTAAGTCTAAACTGTACTCATTTAAGCTCGTTGATTCGCCTGCGTGCTCATGTTCAACACCTTATTGCGAATATGAGCAGTCCGCGCATCATGTACTTTGGGAGTGTAGTCTTTGGCAGAATGAGCGTAAAACCATGCTAGATAGTATGCAAATAACATCTGGTGTTGTATACTACATGGACCTTGTGGAGACTAGGAAGAATTTCCGTGCTTTCCGGCGATTTTGCCATACCTATTATTGGAATCAAGTATAACAGCTTACATATTAGGTCCCATTTAAATGTAATAATCACTATTCCGTGGTGCTTTACAGCTGGCTTCTCTGGCTGTAAATGTCTTTATGCGAGGTTGTTTGCCTCTTTAGTTCATTGTTTTGTCACCCGCTTTATTAGGGAGGGAAGTGGACAATAATTTATTTCCAACTCCTCCTATTAATTTAACTTTTTGATTGATTTCGTTGCGGGTTAAAGACAAGTTAGACATTCCCGGAGACGCGCTGAGCTTCAATGCTCAGTGTCATTAATATGCGTGCCACTGTTGATCCTGGCTTACAGGAGTTGCAGTGGCGGGTGTGAGGGCGGGACAGTCTCCTTCTCTTAAAAAATGCTTTTCAGGATTACCAGCAAGGCATGCATCTTTTTACAAGAGATGACGGCAAACTATTCAACGTAGCCTTGCTTAAATCCCGTCGCTATCGTAAGGATCTTTTCGTGGATAGTCTCCTCTTTGCAGACGATGCAGCCTTCGTCGCTGGATCCCCACGAGAACTGCAAATTATTCTATCCAAGTTTGCAGACGCATGTGCGCACTTTTCCATGTCCATAAATGCAAAGAAGACAGTAGTAATGGCCCAAGAATGTAGTGATAAACCAGTAATTACACTAGGTAACACTCCCTTAGAGGTCGTTGACACCTTTTGTTACCTGGGTTCAACGGTGTGCAGCAATCTATCGGTCGACGCAGAGATTGACAGTCGCATTGGCAAGGCATCAACAATGTTCGGAAAGCTATATGCAAGAGTATGGAACAATAAACACCTAACTGCAAGCACTAAGATGACTGTATATCAGACTTGCATATTGAGCATACTCTTGTATGGGGCAGAGACCTGGACGTCGTATAGTAAACAAGAGCGAAGATTGAACAACTTCCATATGCGCTGTCTTCGGAGTATTTTGGGTCTCACGTGGAAAGATAAAGTGACAAACGAGAGGGTTCTAAGCATTGCAAAGTTGCCTAGCATAACTGCTTTGCTACGTCAAAGACGACTGCGGTGGCTTGGGCATGTGCATCGCATGGAACCCTATCGTTTGCCAAGACGGATCCTCTTGGCTGAAGTGGCCCACGCCAAGCGCCCTGTAGGTAGACCACTACTTCGATACAAAGACAGCGTGAAACGGGACATGCTGTCATTCGAAATAGATCCAACTGAGTGGGAGCAAAAGGCGGGCGACCGTGCCGAATGGCGCAAATTCGTAGCGGACGGTGTTTCTGCTCACGATAAGACCTGGTTTGAGCAGTTAGCCCGCAAGCGTGAAACTCGGCATTATCGAGCCACTCTCTCTCCTCCTCATTCACATACAGGCACAGGTTTTAAATGCCCAAATTGTGGCCGTATTTGTAACGCACGAATTGGTCTAATAAGTCACCAGCGTATGTGCACTGTCCCAACATAACATCTACAGCAAACACAGACCACACGCTATTTAATCATCTTACGTAGATGTAAATTGCCAATGAATGACATAACTTACTTGCTAAGCTGGACGTCTGGGAATAGTTTCTCAGCCTTGGTGATGAGGTATGTGAGTAGGTTTATTGACATGTTGAGAGCAGCTCCCATCGCCGTGCTTATAGTCTGTATGTTCACGTGATTGAACTGAAATCGAAAATGTAAGTGAGTTTTTAATAAATTGCTAGTTTTTAAGTGATTTCTGTGAGCTGGGACTAACTGCACACATTATAATGGGACCGTGGACTGACGCTCGACTAGTCCATAAGAGACTTTAGCTTGTCTTGAAATACAGCGAAAATAACAGGAAGGGAATAAATAGAAAACCAATATTCAAAAAATTATCGAATCCCATCCCACCCCCAATACAAAGTAGAGAACATAGAAACCTGATTCTTACTCGCTTTTTAGTTACAGCAAGTCCGGTTGAAGAGTTGGGGCATATTTTACGTTTGTGACAGAAGCTGCATTACGGTCACGATTGATATTGGTGGGATATAGGCCTGCCTCAACGATTACAGAAACCTGTTGGAATAATAACTTTATATAGATCAGTGACCTGTTCATGAGCAACAACACTATGGAAGTGGCACATGAGCCAGCTGAGCAGGCTGTAGTTGCAGGCGGGCAGCTTGTTGATGAGCGCCAGCACGGCGGCCTCGCGCTGCGGCTCCGCGATCGCCGTCGCCTGCTCCAACTGCCCGTGGAGCTCCTGCGTTAGTATCGACTCGGGGAGTTCGCTGGAATAAAACAAAACAACACATACACTCTCAATCAATTCTCTCAATTGCAGAGAAGGCCCGTGCCCAGCAGTGGGACGCATATGGGCTGATATAGATAGATGGAACACATATTTAGAAGAAAAAAAAATAATGCTATGAAATCTAATTGGCTGTTGTCCCGAAATTATCCTTCCCACTCCCCTTTCGATTTAATTAGTCGGTACCACATCTTTCTGATCTAAGCGTTGTGAATGTTCATGGACGGTAGTTATCACTTTTCATCAGGTTTGCTCGTGTGCCGGACCTATTGTATAAAGAAAACATTTGTTTTACATCAGCACTGGTAATTATTTGTGTAAAGCAATAAACATGGCTGTCGCGGAAAAACGGAACCAAGCTTTTCTAATCAAGCTTGTCTTGATTAAAAATCATTTATTATGTTTAGCATTCTTGAACTATCGGGAAATATCGATAATCGACTAAGGCACTAGGTGTTGTAGCCTTCGATACTGACGTCAAACTCATTGCAACACAGTAGCACCAAGAAGTAATGGAGATTTTACTACGTAGTCTTCATTTTAAATCCTCACCTGATAAATGCTTTGAGCATAGCGCAAGCAACTGGCACATCCCAATGATACGGGAAGGTAGGTCCACGGTCTGTAAACAACTTCCGCAGTTGCTGTAGTTTGATCTTGTCGGGTTCTGTGCGGTATATCTCTTTTGATTTCAGTCCATGTGCCTGTATAGAGGACATTTGAATTGCTGTTATTTATGAAAAATAAAAGTATCTGGCTTGAAGGACCAAAATGAAAGTAGTGGAATAAGGATAAATTATTGTGTTTTTGCGTAATTAGACTATTTTGTCGACTTGTTGCCGGGGTATAAAACAAAATGAAATTTTAACGAAAAAAGGATATAGTTGAGCATTTCTATGATTGGATTTTTTTAAATCTTCATTTGTGTAACAAACTATGCTTAAGGCAGAGATTGTATTACAAGCTATTAATGGTAATTTATTAATATCCAAGGTTTTGGCAAGTTTGCAAACAAGTATACTTATGTTAGGTAAATTCGGTTGAATGTGATTGCATGTTAGTTTTGTGTATCTTTTTATAATAATAAAACATAAATATGTTTTATTTTTACTAACTGCTCTTTAAATCAAGAGCAGATTTTGAAAATGATTGACACGTATTTATTTATTTTTTTGCCTTGAGTATTGTATAAAACAATATCACATTTGTATTCGTTTCACACAATTCGAGCAACAAGGACAATCTGTACAATCGTTTCATTAAGCTTAAGTTATAAAAATAAATTATTATTTATATGAATAAGTATTTAAAATTATCTTGGAGATTATTAGACATAATTGTTCTTATTAAATTAACTGACGATATAAAGATAAGACAATTTAAGGTAACTATAAAATGCATGCAATTCCATGCATAATAATCGTACTCTCGAATGTAGAGGGGGCCCGGGCCCTACATGTGGCCGGCCGTATATGGGCTGATACAGATATTAATAATAATTAAAATTTTAAAATAATGTGATACCCATCCATTACTATACCTAGCTTAAAAGAGATTCCACAAGAAAAAACGAATTTCCCTATGACCTGATTCGAATAAGTAAATCTTAGTCCAATTGACTTTTTCTACGGCAAGAAGCCGTTGAATGTCAAGAAGTTTGTTTTTGTTTGTAATTGGGTTTTCTTTCGTAGCAACTTTAAACGAACATTTAAATATCGTACAAAACGAAGTGTTCTCCCGCTGTTCCTATGAACGCTTAGATATTTTAAACGTTGCAACAGAATTTAATTCAGTTTTTAATAGATAAACAAGAAGGTTCATAGTTTACGTATATTTTGTTTATGGGCAAGGCTAGGCCGGGCCGCTAGTTGTATAAAAAACAGTATGTATGAACATACCAGTACTGTATTTTGCTAAGAAAATGAACTAGCTTGGGACAGACGATACGACTGCCATAGGTTTGAACGCCGGGCGCAAACAGCTGATTAATTAAATTACATTTAAAGACTTTTTTACTGTTTTTAATTTCCAACATATTAATCTGGGGAAATCTTCGTAGACGGGCTATGTTACTCATAAAATTTTTAATGCGCGGTGATATTAAGATGTTCTACTAAAACAGAGTGAACTAAGAGATTGTAACAAAAAAGAGCGGCATCGTAACGCTATTTCTTTGTGTCACTTCTACGAATTCACACCTTTTCTTGAATATTTTACTCCTGGTATTTTCTGGTAAATGTTACCGCATTGTGTGAATATTTTATTCACGAGTTCTCCTCTGAAATTATTCATCAATGATGGTGATATTTTTGTTTGTTACCTGTAGGAAGTCGATGCTGTCTCTTACGACGAGAGGTAGGCCCGTGTCGTCATGGCACCTGGAGCGCTGCACAGACTGTTGCAGCGGTACACCGAATATTGGAAGCGCGACTGGAATAAATAAATATGTCGTTTATTATAAAATCTACATCCAGTGGATTAAATCAGCGTGAGGTCCGTTATACATATTTATTAAAGTTCAAAAATAAGTTTACAGCGGCCATATAATTTCTCCTAAAACATCTGCTGAGAGCGCGTTGACCTATGCGCTGTAAGTATAGGGTTTCATTTCCACTTAATAGGCGGACTTAGAAGAGAGTTTTATTATTATTTAGAGAATTATTATAAATGTTAAAAGTAAGTGATTATAGTTCTACATTGTTTATAAACTAATATTTATCTATTTTACAACTTTATTTAAGTCATTTTTAATGGATTTATATACATATTTGTCTGAAGTAAAATGAAATGAAAATATTTTATTGAACCCATGAAATGTCATACATTATTTAGATTCAATCACTTTTTCCACTACCACCCGGTTCACAAGGCTGTTTTCGCCAAAGAACGGGCAACACTCTAGCGTTGCTCTTTTCAATTCAAATTTACAATACAGTGATTATTCACGAGTCGCAGCGCAGTTGAATTCAGATAAGTTTATAAATAATTTAGAATAATAATTGATTAATAATAATATTGGTCAAGTTTTTTTTTACGCGTGAGTTAAGTGAAGTCGCCCAGAACGCGGAATCGGTATGGTATACCTTTGGCTTTGGGTGCCCTACTTCAAATTACAGCTGTCTAGTACACAGTCTTGGAGCTAAGCTAGAGACAGACGGATAGATATGGAAACTATTAGAGTGAATGTAGTGTAGAAACAAAATAAGTGCCCAAAAACATAACACAAGTAGAAGAATAAAAATAATATACAGGGTATATCAAGACCGCGACCGAAAACGACGCCAGGTGGTAGTTTTAGCGGCTACAGACACAATGCAACTAAAAATTTTGCAAAATAAGCGACGGATTTTTTTTTACAATTTTTTAAAAATCATCGTTTTTGAGGGGTAAATACCTAGTTTTTGCAAAAATAGTAATTTAAACCCTTACGTACCATTGAGTGTTTAAAAATTAAGCGATGTACGTCATTATTTTAGAAAAACTATGTTTAATCACTCAAATACGACGATATGTAAAAAATAACCAAAAAAAAATTGACGATTTTTTTTGTAAAATTTTGACTTGCATTGTGTTTGATATCACTAATACTACCTCCTGGTTTCGTTTTCGGTCGCGGTCTTGATATACCCTGTATAACAATACACAAACATTTTTGTAGGGCATTCTTTATCGAAAATTCGATCAATTGACACGACGATAAATGTCAAAATCTAACAGATAAAACGAGATAATAATATAGATATTGCATCTGAAACTCTTACCGTCTAATGAGAATCCATTGATGAATGGGTTCATTGTAACAACACTAGGTGCAAGTCGTCGGCAGACTAACCGAATCTTTCGTTTGTGTGCCTTATCTGTTACCTTGAATATATTTCTTTGCATAGATAATGTACCTTTTTATTATCACAATTATCACTTGTTTATTATTTAGTACGTGGTTTTTGCCTAAACGTGTGGTTTGTTGGTGTTGGCTCAAATATTTGTTGGTGAAAATGTAGTGTGAGATAAATTTTGTTTATTTGAACAACAATTTTGGTTATTTATGTAGCCAAATTTATATATTTTTTTGTCATACATTAAATTTGTGTTTCTCAAGTTGTGTATATTGTTTAATAATTTATTTTTTTGTATGAATTTTCATACAAATATGTTTTTAGATTGTACACAAAAAATATTTTACTATTATTTTAACAAGTATTTATATTGTTACTATTTTTAAATGCTTATTAAATTATAAGTACTGATTGATGTTATAAATAAACTGAATATTATTTTAATATTTTATAAATTTTAATATTTTTTTTACAACAATATTACAAATTTTTTAAAACAAATCAGTGACGAAATTCGAGGCGTTCTTTGTATCTTAGCACGAAATAAAATATATTTGCTTCATTAGAATACGAATAGCTACTAAGGAGATGCCACTACCATGTTTATTACAATCATAAACTGCATTACCTACGTCACATCCAGTGCATTAACAAAGGAGAGCTAGTATAATGGCCATATTGTGTAGGTAATTATTTAGTGGCACTAATTAGCCATCGACCTCGGTTTACGAGGCTCGTAATGAAACCACGTGCTGTATCATTTGAAGACTTGATGATACTTTTTATTATACCGCCTCCTTGGTGTAGAAGCAACATCTCATTTTCTAAAGACTATGAAAAGGTACTCGGTTAATTTCCCCTTGGAGATTTAAAAGTTTGTGCCGCAGTTTTCACTAAGAGTAATAGAATAAGCTACAACACATACATACATACATAAACTCACGCCTTTTTCCCAGAAGGGCTATGCAGAGGTGCTACCAGGACACCCACATTTTGCCTTATATGTTCCGTCCCATGATGTGATAGGGGGCCTGCCTATCGCCATTTCGGGCACAAAATCCTATAGATAATTAATAGAAAAACCCAATATCACTGGCCGACCCGGGATTCGAACCCGAAATCTCAGCTTTGTAACCGTACCGTAGTACAACTACGCCACTAAGGCAGTCTAAGCTACAAAGTATGATTTAAAGGAAAGGTTCGTTATTGAGAAAATTTATCCAAATTGAGAATACTGGAAGGATTTAGGGAAGAACTTTGTCATAAAACATACTGGTTCATATCAACACAAACAATTCCCTAATGAAAGTAATGCCGGCCATCTGATTCCAACTTATTCTATCTGCTGTAATTGATGTTCTATAGAAGAAATCTATTTAACCGGACTCTGACACCGGCTGATATAACATCAGTTTTGAAGAACAAAAGGCTGTATTAAATAAACTACACCAGACTAACCAACAAGCACAAATTATTCACAAAGTAACTTATCATTCAAAACACACAAGTTAATGTTACAGATGTAATGCATTGCGAGTGGCGTGCTTAGTTTTTCAATGTTTGTCTATAATGCAAATAAATGCTTCGCAATGCGGCAGAATATGTTGTCATTGAAACGTCGAATGTTTTGTATCTGCTTACAGGTTGGTTGGTTTACTAACAGCCTCAGTGGCAGTTAGTAAAGAAGATGATTATGAAATGTGAGGCAGAGTTCGATCCTCGCTCCGAGAAAAATGTTTGTGAGCTACAAGTATTTCTTTCATGTTGGATGTAGTGAAACTAAAGTCTCTCACGACAAGACTCGGTATATTAATATGGTCAGGTTGTGTCTGGTCGTCAAGACTATGTGTATGACTGTTGGGTGTATGTGTTTATTAGTTTTGCTAAATGATAGCAGAGTTTGAAACAAAGGAAAGGATTCAGAATATCTAGTATTAAGGGGGCCAAAACAAATTACCAAAGATGTCAGATCTCAATGTATTGCAAATATTTATGGATCATACTAATTATTTTATTTTTGTTATCGTATAAGTGAGGATTTCCGTATAAACATTGGGAACTTCCTTACTTTACCCCGGTAGTTATTGAGCCATTTGCATAAATATTAAGAAATGCAAACAAATAAATTAACACTATTGGTATATTAAACACTAGGTAAGTACGAACATCAGAAGACTCTTTGAATTCAAAGACCGGTTATCTCGATTAGAAGCAAGCCAAGTGAAAGAAATTCTAGGAAGCGATTTTATCAGCGCGTTAGTACTTTTTTTACACGAATCTGGCAACGGCTCTTTTTTAAGTCATTTTGTGATTCCGTTGTAAATAAAAAAAAAATGTATTTAGAGCAAATTGCTGTAAAAATTTTAGGTGGAGGTCCATCTTCCGCATTGTCCATATTTTAGGATTTATAACCTTGGGATAATAAACCCGATAAGACTTACACAGTTTGCCGATCCAAGGAATAAAAAACAGAAACACAATTTAAATCCCTACTAAATCAGATATATATGTATATGAAAGTGGGTTTATTGGTTTGTCCTTCTTTTACGCAGTAACAGAGCGTTGAAAAAAACACATGTGTTTTGCATACTTTATAGGTCAGCGAGTGACACAGACAATTTTTTTCCTGAAAATTCGAGCATTCCTTTGGGATTCGGGACACAATGGAACTATTTAGTAGCACAGGACCAAAACTGCGGTTTAAGCATGTTAAATAATTTCAATATACATACATACATAAACTCACGTCTATGCCCCATTGGGGTAGGCAGAGACTATTGAGCGCCAAGTACTACGGTCCATACATACGTCTTTCGCTTCATCTACTGTCATTAATCTCTTCATATACGCTCGTCGGTTTCGAGGACTCCGTATTCGTTTTCCTTTCTTTAATAGATATTCTATTTGATTTTTTTAGGATAATTTCAATATTTACTAATTAAGAACTACCACTTGTATCAGTGCGGGTGTAAGGGGTTTCTAAAAACATTTTAGAAACTCAAGCTATCTTCACCTGCCATTCGTGCACCCTGCTAACCAACGGACGAAACTCTTGGGAAAGAAGAATGGCGAAATAACCATCACAAGGTGGCGTAGAATTATGGCATAGTGGTGGCAGAGGCGGTAGACCTGGTAAAGGTCGCGGGACGTCGCTGGATGCAGGTTGCCTCCAACAGGTCACTGTGGAAATCATTGGGAGAGGCCTATGTTCAGTAGTGGAAGTTCCTTTGACTGATGGATGGTGCCAGAAACGTCATAGGACGAGAAACTAGGTCCTTCGCTCAGAAACCCACAACGCTCTATAATTATACTTAGGGTTGACCTGACCTATATGAAATGAAATGAAGCGAAATGAAATGAAAATGAAAATGAAATGAAATGAAACGAAATGAAATGAAATGAAATGAAATGAAATGAAATGAAATGAAATGAAATGAAATGAAATGAAATGAAATGAAATGAAATGAAATGAAAATAATTTATTGAATCCATTAAAATGTTCAACATTGTTTAGACTCAGTCATTTTTTGAACTACCACCCGGTTCGGAAAGCGGTTTTCACTAGAGAAGAACGGGCAAGAAACTCTAGTGTTGCTCTTTTCAAAACCAGTTTACAATGTATGATTATTACAAACATTACAAGTTGGTTTAAATCAGAGCAGTTCATTAATAACTTGTTATGATTTGCAAGTAGGATATATTTGAATACGAATAAGTTCACTTTATATTTAATATGGCTGAGAGAAACGAAACGAAGTAACCCATAACGAAGAATCAGTATACTCTGTTTTGCCAACGCAATAAATAATTATAAAAGCGTTAAGTAATCTACTTATCAATTACAAAGTAAGCAAATCGGGCAGACCAGTCCACACAAGCAGCACCCGTTCACGAGTATGACGCAAGTGCCAGCCATCGGCCTCCTCAACCATGCTACAGGGAAGTGACCGACCCGGCACACGACGCCACCGCAAGCACAGACTTTTAAGCGAGCATGACTTATCCAATCGCTTACAAAGCAAAACAAAATAGTTTAAGTTACTTAATATAAATGAAATTATACAGAGCACACTAATACCTCCGCTCCAAGATACTATATATTTAATTAATTTTATACTATACTATTCCCAAGCCTTATTATCATCTAGATATTCTGAAATTTTATAATAAGCTTTATTGCATAATTTTTGCTTGATAGTAGCTTTGAATTTTTCAATACTTAAGGCTTTAATATGAGTGGGAACTTTGTTATAAAAGTGTATACAGTAACCCTTAAAAGACTTGCTGATCCTGTGGAGTCTGGTCTTATGAGTAGCTAAATTGTTCTTATTTCTAGTATTTTTATTGTGAATATCGCTAATCTTTCTAAAGTTTTCTTTATTTTTATGGACATTCATTAAATTTTCAAAAATATATTGTGATGTTATGTTATATCATCAAGAGATCCCAGTGGCTGTAGATGATGATGACGATAATTGCATTGGTATAAATATTTTCTTATCCGTTCCATTTTAGGCCACAAGTGAAATTATGTCCATTCCATATTGACACTGTTTAGTACCAAGGCGGCGGTGACGTAATCTGTTTTTACCGTGCATAAAATTGTTAAGATCGTGACATTGAATCTGCGATTTGTTGACATTTTATATAGAATACTGTCACGCCTTCAAGTTTTTATTTCATAGCCTCTGGGCGAGAAGCCAATTGTGAAATGAGAGGCTGCGGATTCGTTGCCCAAATTTAGATATGTTTTATAGGATTAAATATTTGAAAGTCTGGGTTTGTGGAGTAATAAGGCTAGAGTAGATTTCGTTTTATTTTTCTTTTGTTTACGTTTTATACAACTGGCTTTTTGATTTGTTTAATCTGTTTGTAAATGATTTTGAGACTAACTAATTGCACCCATATACGTAAATATTGTAACTAACTAAAAATAATTAAATTAAATAGCTTACCTCCTAAAGTGAAAATTTCTTCAAACGGCACACCGGACGTCACCGTAGACGGAACCTTTGTCAGTTTCTTATCTTTTTTATCTTTGTCTTTTTCCTTCACCTTTTCCTTTTCCTTGTCCTTAACTTTCTCCTTATCCTTATCTTTTGTCTTATCTTTCTTCTCATCTTTTAGTTTCTCTTTTGATTCTAATTTGAATTTGGCTTTCTCTTCTTTTTCCTGAGACAAGTAAAATTAAGAAATTAAAGCATCATCTGTACTGCTCCTTGGTCCTTACGAGGATCAAAACTTTGTGATCAAAGTGCTACTTTATGATTTTACAAATCCAGTAAAGATGACCAAAACATACAATATTATTTAAAAGGAACCAACATTTTTATTCTTTGAACTTTCATGCCACGGCTTATTTAACTTTTAGTTACAATATTCAATAATAACCAAGTGTTCTGACAGATTTATGTATGTGTGCCAGGAGATGACTGGTGGCTCATTAATATTGCTAATAAATATTCATTTTGACAGGCTTAGTCCCGCAGTACAGGCTGTGGAACATGATAGCGTGCATTTGATTCCCAAGTTCGAAACAAATATTTCAGCAATCAAGAAATATTTCATTCCATTTAGATATTGTAGAACTTAAATGTATAAAGTTTGAAATTGAGGATTGTCCCTAATTATAAATAATTCTCCTTTTAATGTACTTTAATTCGAGAACCAAGCTTTAGTACCTAATTGTCAAAGCGTGACCACCTTAATTAGACTGATTTCCTAATGAATTCATGTATTATAGTTCATCAGTCTAATTTCCCTGTTATCATTCGTAAATAACATTAAAGATATTTTTAAATTAGGTCACGGGTCCCCAAGACCCCCCTCTTAATCCGTCCCATGGCGCAATATAATAAAACAGGCCATTGGTAAGATTTGCTCACAGAACACATTAGCCAAGCCGTGCTCGGGCCAATAGAAATCATATGTCAAATGGAAGGCCTGTGTGACCTACTTATTACATTTTACAATGAAACTTTGGTTAACATTATCTGAATGCTTTGGTGTAGTAATCAGGCATAGTATATTTCACATGTGTACATATTTTCATATTTCGCATCGACTTTCTCAAAAAAAAAAAAAATATTTTTTTATTGCAATACATGGTGAGACAAGCATGCCATTCGCCTGATGGTAAGCGATACGACCGCTCATGGACAGTAGCAAAACCAAACAACACCATGAATTACAAGGCAATGCTTGGAATTCCACTGCGCTCGCCATCCTGAGACATAAGATGTTAAGTCTCAATATGTCCAGTAGATACTCTGGCTAGATATTACATGGGCTGGTAAGTCACACTAAGAGAGCCGATTGCTTCAATAGTATAGTGGCAGCATCAACTGGTAACTATATTTGATTCCTAGATCGGGGAGCAGAGAGAGTAGTCACCCAGGTGATTATACTGCCGGAAATAATCACAACAGTGTATTAAATCGCATCAAACAATAACTGCAATAGACGTGTATTCTTCTACCTGTCTTTTTTCGACTATTACATGGGGTTAGCGTAAAATAACTTTTCAGCCTTAAGTTGCAAAATGGTTTTCTATCAACCCGTTTATTATCAACTCTTACAGGTTTCTTCGTTCCTCGTGCTGGTCTATGTAATGAAATTTCACATGTGAATTCACTGTGAAATACATTGTCAAAAGAAAGCGATTTATAAACAGCATTTTTTCCATGCCAGCTGCAATTGAATATTACAATGAAGTCGGTTAAAAAATATCAAGGATTTTGAATAATTTCTGTAGCCATTATAACATCGTTAGCATGTTTAATGGTAATCATTATTCGTTTGTAATTATCGGAACTTCAATCCATTACAACCTATTAATACTAAATCATATGTTACATGTATTGAAAAGTCTACCTTTAAATTGACTTAACTATAATAGAGTGCTATTCAAGATATTTTTTGCTGAGGACTAAACAATTTATTACATTCAACAGTCACACATATAATACTGACCAAACAGTACATATTATGTGTTTCAAAAGCTATGAACATTTCGGTCTCACAAGTCACAAAATCCACGCCCGAAACAAGTACTTGTGAAATATTTGTCTATGTATGGGGATTGAACCCGCGGCCTTTCATTTCGAAACTGGCGTCTACCTAACTATGCCACGAAAGCAGTTTGTAAAATTATTGCCTTTTTCTTTTATAAACCGTAATTATGGAGTATTCATAAAACATGTTTGCGTAGTAATTCGTTGAATATTTTAAGGCAGACTGACAACTGTGTGTGAACTTTTTCAGCCAGATTCCGGATCCCGGGAAATTCTACAGCTTTGAATTGCATACCTCACACAACGTCCATTACCCATTCGATTCGTACACAACAGTTGATGGTTCACACTTCACAGGCCATATCACCTACAACTACACTAATGTAACGACCAGAGCAATGAATATAATTGTAAACATCGCTTTTATATCCTCTTATGAAGGTGTCATATTTTTTGTTATTTTTACTTCTGGAAAATCGCTTTATTTGAAACATTCCAAAATTAACGAAGCTGCATTTATAGCGGTCAAATACAAAAAAACAAGAAGGAAAAATTTAAATCTTACGAAATCACAACACAAACCTACGGTCACATGATCCACTCACATGTTTATCCACCTACCGTATTCAGATCAAAAAATAACTTTCTCCACTTTGGACTTTCGTAAACAATATACAGAAAACTGTTACTGCTGCGGCATTATCTTTCACATGTAAACAACAATTTCTACAATATCTTATCACGATCAAACTTTGCGATGATCAACACTTTTGCCACATAAATATAAAAACATAAAATAAAACAAAAAACAGAAATAACTTCACACATAAAATCACTTCGAAAATCGAACACAATCGATACCTTAGCAAAAACGTTACGCAGGTGGTGCATGGCGCGATTTCAAGATCCAACTGAATAAACTATGACAGTCGACTGCGTTCGCAAGGCCGGCAGAACTGAACTGCCAAACAGCGAAATTATGCAAAACGTATCAACCGCTGAGGCGCGAAAATTTAACACTTCATGTAAATGTTATGCACATAATTTTGTTGTCGTATTTGTTTATTGATGTTCACTGCGCAAATAGGTTGTTGAAGTACTACTTCTTCTTTTTTAAAGGTCATATTTTTATTTGTATTTAAGGACCGAATGACGTAGCAGGCAGCGGCTAAACAATTAGCTTGCTGCATTAATGATTGCGGTTTCGGCAGGCTCCGATAATAGTATTGATAGATCAATAAATTATAATTTTAATGCTTTAGTACGTTATTACGTTACGCATATTAATGTGTGTTTGTAAACGTAGGTACTAGCGATACAGAATCAGTCAATATATTTCTGTGAGTAACCCTGTCTGGCATCTGCTGACGAGCAACAAAATAAATCAATATCATATAATATGTTCCTACTTTGAATTAAAATACATAATATTTACAATGATTGAGGCGTAAACGAGCTACTATAGATTCAGTAGATATTAAAGCATGAATTAAGCGCCTAGATACAAGATTAACTACCAGTTCCCATCGTCCAGTTCTGTATTTCTGAAAGCAATAAAAATAAACCATAGGGATCGCATTTTATCTCGGTAAATTGTCCAAGACAAACTCACCAGCGTAGGAACATAAAGCCTAAAGTTTAAACCATCCACTGTATAATTTTGGTGGAAATTCGCGCTTAGTTTTATACTTACTGCATACCTATGTTTCATATTATTTGTTACATACTACATATATGCATTTTCAATACAAATAGTATTGATTTATAATGGCACAAACGAGTTGTTCATAATGTACCTTCGTTCTTAAAATGTAGATAGCAAATAGTAATTACAAAGTAATAATCCATTTTGCACAGTCGTTTTTTTCATGACGCGGCGTTCAACTTGTTTTCTGAATTTGTAATTATGATTAGTTATACCCATTAGCACTGGTTGTTTTCTCATGCAAATATATTTGGAGACGAATGGGATTTTAAATTCAGTTGGTAGACCAAATAAATTGATGAAGTGTCCACAATTTGGAGTCGGTTTGTCGCAGTTGTCACCCCTAGTGTTTATGCAATGTCAATGTCAAGCTTTAATATTCGTAACAAGCCTCATTAATTAATAAAATATGTTCCACTGATTCTAAGGAATACGATCCATTGATCCATAAGGCCGAATTCAGTACAGGAAAAGTGGTCCAAGGATGAAGCTATCTAAACATAGAAAGATCCTACTTCCTACTTATATTATGAAGACGAAAGTTTGTGTGTTTGATACTTCACGCTTAAACGGCTGAACCAATTTTAATAAAAATTTGGTATGAAAGTAGCTGATACCCTGGATTAACGCATAAGCTATTTTTTATCCCGATAAAAATTAGTGCTCACTCGGAATGTGCAACGCATCCAAATATATTTGTTCTGTTTTAAAGGGATAGGATAGAAATTAGGATAGACTATAGGGCGGATGAAATAGGACAGGAGAGGGACATGATTACGGAATCATGTGTCTACAGTTATAGGGTAGAAACACGGGACGGGGCGGGAAAAGCAGTAAAAAAGACGGCAGTTACGCAGAGTGTAAATGTAAAACAGTACTCGAAATAATATGTCTCTGATTTGGACTGGATTCAAAAAGAATCTGAACCAGGGCGAAGCCTGGCCCGGCCGGTAGTAGAATCTAAACGAAATCATGACATTGATTAAATTACTAATTGATCATAACATAATTATACCGGGTATATCAAGACTGCGACCGAAAACGAAGCCAGGCGGTAGTTTTAGTGGTTACAAACACGATGCAAATAAAAAAATCGCCAAAACAGTGACAGTGACAGTGACAGATATTTTTTTTTAATTTTAAAAAAATCATCGTTTTTGGGTGGTAAATACCTAGTTTTTGCGAAAATATCAATTTAAACCCTTACGTACCATTGCGTGTTTAAAAATAAAGAGGTGCACATCTTTATTTTATGAAACTATGTATATAATATCACCCAAATACGATGTTAAGTAAAAATTTTGCAAAATAAATCCACAACTTTTTTTTGTAATTTTTTACTAGGTAATTTTTTTGTAAGTTAATTTTTTACTACTTGCCTTGTGTCTGAAGTCACTAATACTGCCACCTGGCTTCGTTGTCGGTCGCGGTCTTGAGATACCCTGTATATTCAGAATTTCGTACTCAAGATTTTTTTAATGATTATAAGAACGATTAATGTGTTATGTGTATTTCCGTTGTTTATTTATATAAAAACCACACACAGATAACGCATCGTGCCCGATAAGTTATAAAAAAATATTTACTCATCGCACTCGTATTATGATACCACACTAGATAGTAACCCAACAGATTCACGCCCGAATACTCAAACGCCATTTAAATATTAAGTTTCACTTAACTAACCACATCCCACTTAACCAGTACATTTAAGCGGGACTTTAGTAGTTAAGTGCAACATAATATTTAAGTGACGTTTGAGTATACGGGCGTTAGTATAATTCAGTTTATATGCATTGTTTTCTATATTTAACTAAACACTTATACAATGTGTTAGATAATTCGAGTGACCTATTCAAGGAAGGTTTTAAATATTTAATCAACACTTTTTTTGTTATATACCTATTATAACACAGACCTATTTATAGACACTGACTGATAATAATTATCAAGTGGGTTAACGCCTACAACACTTGCAAACGACACTCTTTCCGCGCAAACCTACCCTTTCTTTTGAGTGGCTTGCGATAGCAGCCGACTGCGAAAAGCGCAAGTGTTCACAAAGGTCATTGACAAATGCAATAAAATAGGTCAAGCAAGTCGTTAGCATAAAGGTGTCCACACATTGTGAGATTTTATGCAAAAATGTTTTAAAACTTTTAAGTGGGTAATTTTTATTAGTAATGGAATGTGTAAGTTTACGCTTTTATTATTATTATTATTTTATTTACTCTTAAATATATTTTATCGTAATACTATCTTTAATAGCGTATTTGAAGAGAAAACTTTGTGGATACGTCATAATTTAGTAATATAACACATACTATAGATATATTTATATCTGTAGTCTTTATCTATGAAGTAGATACTTTCAGCAGTCTAGAGATGCCTCTCTCATTTTATTTACTTTCATAATCATCTCATACCTTAACCAAGATTCAAGATTCTGTTGACCTTAAGTTTTCTGTTAATAGCAGCGATTTTTTATTCTACGTAAATTCTATAAACATTTATTTATTTATTTATTCATTTATAATTTATACTTGTAAACAAATTTTTCGTGACTCTTTATTTGTTCAATGATTGCTTATATTCTGGTGGAATACTTGTTAATTAGTATCATATAAAGACCACTAGCTTTAGTACCGAACTAAAGTTATATTTCTAATCAATGATTTCATCTCGAGACATTAGATACAGTGGTATTACCAAATGAGTCATAATATTATTATAATGCCAGTTGTCTCCAACTAAACAAGCCATGTAAAGCAGTTAGACATTGCTACAAGGTTATAACATAGGACAGACAGCGTGGGTGTAAACTAAACCTTATCTTAATGCAAATAAAGGTCATAATGGACAAATTGAGTCCATATAGAAAGTTCACTATGTTGTTTGTTTATTTATAAAAGTTTCTATAACTATTTTGATAGTTGTGTTGTACCAAACTGTGAGGTCAATAAGGAGTACTAGGAATTAGTCTGATGTTTATTTACATTGTGGCTTCATTGCTATTTAATGACTATCAACTTTGAATGTTTGTTAAACAAAGAAGTCAAACTTTAAACAAATTGAACCACAAAAAAGTTGAACTTAAATAGTACATGATCTTATTTAAAACAATGCATGGTTATTTTTTCAATACTTAGATGTATGCAACAAAAATGCAAAATTCAATTTACAGGTTGTCTTACCTTGTCTTTTTCTCTTAATTTCACTCGTTTTTCCTTTTCTTTCTTCTCTTTCTCTCGTTCGCGTTCTCTTTCTTTCTCCTTTTTCTTTTCTTTTTCATTTAGCTCCTTCTGCTTGCCTGCATCTTCCAGTACTTTCTCTTTATCCCGCGATTTCTCCCGTTTTTCCTTACTTTTGGTGGGAAATTTAAAGGACTTGGTCTTCTTAGATTTTGAAGGACTTCTGTCAAAAGAATCAATTAAAGACATGGGCTCAGGACAGATAACTTTACTTTGTCAAAGTTGCTAGCTGGTTTGAAAAACTATTATACCATGCTATTTTTATACTTTTTATTTGTATAAAGCCTAAATGAAGGAATTTCTGAGATATTAAAGTTAACTAGTATTACGAGAAACAATTTGTTGTTCTACCATGGGGGATTTCATAATGAACAAGAATTCCTCAAATAGTAGTGATGCATGGACTAAACTCCATATTAAGAACAGATACCATTTTTCACCCATAAATATGCTATTTGGGCATCACTGCGCTAAATATTAGATGGGTAATCACTATAACATGCAAATAAACTACCAAAATGATGACATATCAGGTTGATACCAACATGATGGAAGTAAGATATTGTCGAAGAACCCACCATGGCTGTCCTTTTACCATACTTATGATATGTCAAAGCAAATATGTTTTTATGCATACTGCTAAAGGCATCAGTAACTGACAGACTCGCAGAAAAACTCTTAAATTTTGTGATGTTAATGTAATTAATAAATGTTTTTTTAATTATTTGTTCTATCTAGCAATTTGTGCAGCACCAAAATAAAAACAAACTGTCCATCTACTTCTGTGACTAAGGCCTATTAGGAATGTATATAACACACCACACATAATATCATAGCCACAATGTACGATCTGCACTACACATGACAGTGTGCAGTGCAACACAGACAACATGATTAAAAAATTCCAAAAAATACAATAGTATAAATACTGACTTTGTATCAGTGTCCTCCTCTGGAGAGCTCTCTCCCTCTAAGGCCGCATATCCTCTGTCCTTCTTTGATTCTTTCTTGTCTTTGCGGCGCCCCAATAAATCCTTTTTGCTTGGCTTCTCATGTTCGCCTCCGTCACTGACTATAATTAATGAAGAATAATTGTAAAATACGATGAAGACGGCTTTAATAAGAGATAATTATATGCAAATACTATTGCTAAGAGTGTTCGTTTATAGAAAATTATCGACCCATTGGTAAACGCAAATTATGTTAAAAATACCTAGTACTGAATTAGGCAGTCAAGTTATTACAGTTTTTGAAACACAGCAATTTTCATTTTAAGTGTATTATTTAATTATATACATAGTAATAGCACATACAATCGCTTTCATTGCTTTTTCGTCCACTCTCCGAAGCATAAAGTCCCGGGAAATCCTTTTCGACATCTGGACTTTCAAAATCCATGTTTTCGTCTTTAGAAATTGTATTATAGTCGAATTAATATCTCTATTTGGGCAAAAAATAGTACAAATTGCAAATTACATTTTGATCAATTAAGGGAATTGTCAAATTATGACAACAAGCAGATATTGACAACTAACATTAATTATTGCCATTCTAAAATCAATCGATACTCAACACGATATCGAAATTACGAAATATTCTCATTAAAAAAACGAGTTTCGCCTTGGAATCCTTTATAAAGAAATCGGTTAATGTGTAAGATATTTAATACACAGTTTTAACAATTATTTGTATCTAGATTAACTATTAACTAATAATAAGACATAAATTCCATAAACTATTAGTTTTCGTTAAACTTAAACAGAATGTCGCCCTAAAATATGTACAGCTGTTGTTTACGTGTCACAATGACGTTCGAAATCAACAAATGAAGTTTTATTTCGTTTAATTTTTATAACAAATAATTTTGGCATTCAATAACCCAATTATGGTTAGTAAACTTGAAAAGATCTTGTTTTATTTACATTTTTTAATAATCTTCACTATGGCTATGGTTGGACACAGTAATGTGTGTGTTTTTTATGTGTTTTCATACGCTTTACTTCGTTAGGGCTATGGTCCAAGTTTCGATAGCGATAGAAGAAAATCTATCATACTTACCCTAAATATAGTTTGATTATGTAATAAATATACCAAATGTTTTTCAGAAAAGTATTTTACAGTTCTACATTTTTAAATAAGCATGTCATGGTTTGCTGAACTCGCGGGGAAGGCAGAAAGCCTATTAGTGAACTTTGATGAGCAAACAGGCGCCGCTCTGCGTAGTCACAATGGCCCAAAGCAACGCAAAAACGATAGAAAAGACTTCCTCCTCCAAACAGACCCACCGTGGATGCAAAAAAAGCGTCCCATACCCCGTGCATGGAAGAAAGTACCACCCACAGAATCTAGAAATAGTGTTGCTGTCAAAAAGCCATCTCCGACACGACAAGCTTCACATGCACCACTAAAAACTAATCACGAACAGGCAAAGGGTGGATCGCCAAAGACAAAAAAAATATCTAAGAAACCAAGTCCTTTGTATACATTGAATAATTGTCCAAACACATTAGTTGGTGATGTTTCAGACTGTGATGTGAATATACAACAGTATGGATTGAAACACAGAAGTAAGTGTTATTATCAGTTCCATTTAAGTATTCCTCAAGAAGCTCTTCATTTAAGTGTTTTTGTAAAATTTGTTTATTGTATAGATAGCAAATAAATGCAGTTTATTAGAAATAGATGCAATTATTTGTTGCTTTTGTTTTTAGTATGACCGAAATAATTATTTAAAACTACACTAAAAATATTACATTTATGTAATTGTACAATTACTTTTAAATCAAACAAAATTAAACTTATTTCTTGTTTTAGGATCAAGTTTACCAACAGATCTAGATAACATAAATAAAGGGGAATGGATATACAAAGTACAGAATTTGGAAATTGAAAATGTGATGTTGAGAAATGAACTCAATGTTTTGAATCAAGAAGTATCAGAATTGCTCGACAGATTGAAAAAAGCTCAAGATGGTAATGATGTAGACCATGTAGTTAGTAGAGACACAGGTATATATTATGATTGTAGCGTTTATCTATACTTCAAATGAATTACAATTTTTTGTATGGTCAGTGAGTAAAGAAGGCATAAATATGATTTAAAAAATATGTCTGAAATTTTGTTCATCTAACCTATTATGGAAAACATTGAGACTATACTAGTTGTACATATATTACTCAGGATAGCAAAAATGCACATCAAGTGTGTAGCATGTTAGCAGTTGAAGACATCATTTAATAAAAGTAGAAAATGAGATTGCTTGTAGTGACCTTCCCATTGACACATTTTTGCCTCTAATGCTTGTAGTATCATTAGTAAGTTAAAGTAATTGTAATTTAGTGGCTTTTATCAATGGTCAACCAAAAGAAATACCAAAGAAAAATCAATGTTTCACATAACAATACACATATTTCAGATTTAAACGCAGCACAAAATAAACTAGAAACTTCAAGCGTAACAAATGAGGGCATTAGTGCAGAGAATCAGTCTCTTATCACACAGCTGCAACAAATGAAACAGAAGATTAATGATCTCACAAATGTTGAGATTACTAAGTACAAGGAACAAAATCAAAGCTTGGAAACTGAAGTGTGTTTATTGAAGGACAAGAATAAAGAGTTGGAAGAAAAGTGAGTATCGAGATTTTTAAACAATGAAGCTAAAACGCTTAAAGTAATTGTTGGTGGACACTTCAAATATCTTAAAGTTGATAGAAGATATAAATTCATTCATAGTCAAAATAGGAGGCTCTGATTTTTTTATTGTTTAGAGGGAAGCTGTTAAGTTCCCCTTTCGTTACCCTGGAAGCCTCGATTAACATTAAAATATATTAAGTGTTGGAAAAAACAAAAAAATCTTGTGACAGGCCAAATGATTGGTCATGAATTGCACATTCGATATTGTGGTAAACAACCGTTAAAAACAAAAGAATGGCTTTGAGAATATGTATTTATAGAAGCATTTTTTCTTTCTAGATTAGAAGAATTAACTACAAAAATAAGAGAAACTGAATCAGCAAAGATGAAATTAGAAGCGGAACTGCGTCACGGACAATCCACAATAAACGACCTGCAGAATAATTTGGAAAAGAGTAAAGGGGAGTGCGTTAGACTGGAATCAGAGTGGGAGACCTATAAATTGAGAGTAAAAAGCATGCTGCACAGTAAAGATAATGATATTAAGATGCTCCAAGATGGATTGAACCTCAATGAGGACACCAATGTGCTGATGGAACAGCTGGAAAGTTTGAAGTAATTATTGTTTGAGATTTATATCATTTAGCAGTGCTACTGCCTTATAATTAATTGGTGTAATGTAACAGCTTTGCTCTCAGGTGTGTTTGATAAGTGACATTATTGGAGCCCTAGCTGATGGTCATATATTAGGGCACGTTATAAGGTAGGCCTGTATTCCTGTTATATTGTATCAACATCATCAGCCACAGGGAGCTAGGCTCCATAAGAATCTCCCAAGGACTTCGACCGTGACCTGCTGAAAGTGACCTGCGTTCAATGACCATATGCATCCTTCATTAAACGCTTCGGTATAAAATTGTTTCTTGAATGACAGACGCAGTTGATTAGACACCGGCTGTGAAACATTAGGCCGCGTGCTCGATCCCCGCAGTAAACGATTAAGTAGTGATGTTAGTGATGAAAATAGTGTGATTCAAAGGCATTTGTCTGGATGTTTGTGAGACCGAAAAGTCTCTCGTATTACGGAATACCCACGACACAATACTCGATAATGTGGGGTCAGGACTATGTATGTGACTGTTGGGTATATTTATTTATTTTTTTGTATCACAGAGAAGAGCGCAGCCTACTCTCGGACGCAACATCTCGTGTGCGTACAGAATGCGATGAGATGAAGTCGTACGCAGCGCAGTTAGAAGCCCGTCTCAACTCAGCTGAACGGATAGTGGCAGCTTTAAGAGATGCGTTAAGTGACGAGCGCGGCGCTCGCAACCGAGTTGAAGCACAGTGCTCTGCTTTGAGCAAGGTTTGATGAGATTTTATTATAGTATTTGTGATGTTAGATTGTCGTAAATGGTTATTGACTAAATAGCCTTGATGGTGGTGTAGTATAATGTTTTGGACAGAACGGTCACTTGCTTGCAATGCTTGCAGAATAAATAGTCTCTTTTGGTGATGCTATACAATGTGTTCGATGGTAGAAGGACACTTGCTAGTATCTAAATAAAAGGAATGTATTAACGTAATCACTCTAATTAAAGATGAAGCCGATAAACATCATTTTATGATTAATAACGTATCTGTAAGATCTGACGACATGATTGTCATTATCCTCGTACCAATTGAATGGCTGATAAAATTAGCTTCTGGCAACTATATTATTGAAATCTTTCTAGCATTCTAAAAACAAAACCTCGTTATTATATTTTTTAATCCTATGTCATAAACAAAAAATTTAAAATATCCAACAGGAATTGAAAAATTTACAAATGGAAACAGGCCAGACGATAGCCAGTCTTCGGACAGCCTTGCGAGACAAGGACAGCGAATTAATTCACTTACGAGAGTCATCCTCTTCCATCCGTAGTACGGATACGAGTGCGTTGAACGTCGCGGACTATGACGTCACGCGGGAGAGTATGGCCACGGAAAAAATACATTTGTTGACGCAAACACTGGTGCAGAAACAAGGGAAAATCGACTCGTTACTCGCTGACAATAATATATTGAGGATACAGTTGGAAAAGTTGGAGGTAAGATATGCACAAGCCTTCTTAGGGCAGAACTTTCCAGATTGAAATGAAACTATTTTTTACGAATTTTTTTCGCGGATTTGGTTTAATTTTTACATGTTTTAACTTCCCGACGTTTTGATTACTGTAAAGTCTACCCCGTGGCCACGGAAGCTGTAAAATAATCGAAACGTCGGAAAATTAAAAATTGTGAATATTAAACCAAATCAACGAAAAAATAAGTAAAAAATAGTTTTATTTTAATGTGTAACATTCGCGTAAATCTAAGAAACCATTATAGAACTTACCAGCTTGACGACATTAATGTGTAAAACTATGAATAGGAATCATAATGCCATAATTTACAAATATATTGTAGGATTAAGAAGTGAATTGGGGCATTAAAAAAAATATTAATAACAGTATGTAATAGTATAATATCATACGTACCTTGAATGCGTATCCAAGATTTTTATTTTTAAAAATGGCGTGCCTTATAGGCTGCTCAATAATCTCCTAGCTTATACTGTAAAATTTATTTGTTTATTTCAGAATAAATATAAAACAGAAGTGGCTGCGTTGCGTGCGAAGCAACACAGCGTGGTACACTTGCAAGACACAGACACTCGAGTTCGACCGCGAAGCTACGTGCCCACTTCGACTCTGTCTGCCCTCTCGTTAAGGATAGGCGTTATGATAAACCGACACCCCATTTTCAGACTTTTTATATTCGTGTATATGGTAAGAATTTCTACTTTTTGTTAAATTAATTAAATGTTGTCACTTTTTTAATCAACTAGAAAAAAGTGACATTTTATTTATATCTAATGATATTTTAAAGTTGAGTTGGGTCAATTATAAAATGATGTAGATTTTAACAATACATCACTTCACGGGTTTTCTTTTATTTCAGATCGGCTTACATTTATGGGTGCTAACGGTACTACTTTCAAGTACACCGGAAGATTACGTCACAAGGCCGGCAAAGTCGTGAATATCACAGCTTTAATACTATAGTAGATGTGTACAGTCTCATACCAAATTATATTAGTCGAGTAATGTTTTACTTCTTCAGTTGAATAGTCTATTGTGGGAAGTATTCAGGGTGGGAAAGAGGGCCCTGTACCTCCCAAACGCAGCCATTTCAAATGGCCTTATTTGTTTGAAATTGATTGAAAATGTTATATTTTAAAAGTAATATAATTCTATAAATTGCGTCATTGTTTGAATGACAGCATAGATGGGCTGTGAACTATGAGGCCGCGGGTTTAAATCCCAGGTAGGGCAATCCATATTGACCTTGTGCGAGTTTTTGCGTTTGCAAAATCTCAAACGAATCGCCCGGAACTAATTACATTTGGTTGGCATCAGTTGCACTGTTGCCTACCCTTTCGCAGACCTAGGTGTGAGATTGCGTATATATATGTAAAATGGTGGTACAAAGAGACTAATTCGAAATGTTGAATGTCACTTTCTTGGGCCCTCTTTCATTAATCCTGAGTACGCCCATGTAGTCTAAAATATATTGAGTGGAAATTTCCGTTGCCAATAGTAATATTTTAATAATGGATTTTAGTTTCCACCGGCGCGCAAGATTTTGAAGATTATTTTTCTATGTAAAGTATTATTGGTGCTAGTTAGGTGTAAATGTATAGAGAATATATAAATTATGTTGTGGAAATTGTGAATCTCGCGTGTTGGAGATGTTTTGATTCTTTTTGTCACAACGCATTGGCCATAAAATGTACCTTCTCTGTTAATGTTAATACAATTTTGAAATTACCTTGTGTTTTGTTATTTAACGAGTGGGGACTGTGGGTTTGAAACTTTAAATACGATTAAATGTTTAACTTTCATATCTGTTTTCTTTTTTTGTAACTACATAAACCACCCTGTAGGTAATTTTAAATCTAATGAACGTAAATTATTGGTAAAATTTTCCAATGAATTGAAGTGATTCCAACGAATTCAAGTACAGTGGTGAATTTGTCATGTAGACTGTTTATGGTATGTGCCTAAACAACGAAGTTAAGTCCATCGAATAGTGTCGTAACGTAAAGTTGTTTTCGAGTTTTATTGCATATTGGTTTACAGTTCCAACTGCTATTACGTCAAAACAGTGGCGAAGACATGCAGGTTTTATAACATCTCAGGACGAAAATGTGTTCTGCTTACCTGTGATCTTATGTTTTTTTTATTTTTAGACGTCAAATTGAGCGATAAGACCGCCAATTGTACTTTTTATGTGTGTGATTTTCTTTGTATTTGTATTTTTTGTGTGTGTGCAATAAAGTGTATATAAATAAATAAATATAAATAAATAAGATTGTGATTGTGAGAGATGGTATTTGTTGCAGGCAGCAATGTGAAATGGCCAGGGAACTAGCTAGTGAACCACGCAAGTATGTTACTTTCAAGATCAGCCTGAGTGATTCGGCTTTGGGCAGCCCGTATTATATTAATGGACAGATAAAAGCTCTTAATAATCCTGACAGAAATGCAATTATCACCAGATGCACTTAGTCACTTCCAAGAATAAAAAAATAAATATTCATGATCATTATGTATATGATTGACGAATCAGGTTCCAATGTAGCTTAATAACTAGATTGTTAGTTTATTATACAAGTTTATGGAAAACAAATAAATAAATAAATTCACCCAACAGTCACATACCTACATAGTCTTGACCCCACACTAAGATCGAGTCTTGTGTCGTGGGTATCAGGAACTACGAGAGACTTTTCGGTCTCACAAACAAACACCCAGACCCGAAACAAATATCTGTGGTTCACACAAATATTTGTTTCGGTGCGGGGATCGAACCCGCGGCCTCTCGTTTTACAGCTGGCGTCTAACCAACTGCGCCACGGAGAAAATATATGTCCAAAATATACTAATTTTCCCGTTCTATAGAACGTAGTTATTCGTAAACCCACAATTGAATAATCAGAAACGATAAACCGCTGACTAATTGAGGCCTATTTAAAACATTTTTGTATTTTAATATATAAATGAATTTGTTTTTCAAACCCAATTCCATTAATGGACAGTCAGAAGCGATAGAAAATACCCACTGACTTATTGAGGCTTAATTCAATCTATTTTAAATTAAATATCTAACTGAACTTTGCTTTACGTCTCACCGCAATGTTACGTCTTGTTTTACATTATACGCTGTAATTATCGATTTTCCTTATGAATTTACGTCATTAAGATTTTTTGCCAGTTTGTTGGCATTTCCGATGTGTATGTTCTCCCGTTAAAAAGTTCGTGCAATAAGATCGTGAGCGATCGGCTTATCGGCGGCAAGTCTTGGAAATAATGTGTTTGTTTTCCCTGTAAGTAAATCACGCGGATTATTGTAACGATATTGCATATTGATGCAGTGCCAAAGCAAGTTGTTTGTAGAGCGCAAGGTTCTGGGTTTGAGCCCAGCAAGTTGGGTCTGATTTGTCCCATACAAATCATTTTTGTGTGTTATTGGAATACCAATTTTGTACGTAGACTGGCAGAAGGGGTATCTTTTGCTGTCCTCCATTTTTCGTTCATCATACATACATAAATTATCAATACATAGATATAGTAAGATTTTTGTCACCGACACACATAGTCACGCCCCCACATTCAGACAAGAGTCTTGAGTCTAGAGAATCAAAAACAGCGAGATTACATGGTCTTACAAAATTAAGACGTGAAATGGATCACATTAACATTTTTCCCGACATGGAGATCTACTTCTTAGCTTCTCGTTCTAGACCCGCTGCGCCGTCTCAATTGACTGCGCTACAAGAGCTTTCAAAGCCTTGGCACCCTAATGCAATGATTTGGGTATATTATGATATACCCAAATAATATAATTGCTATGGCGTAACTTTCGAAGGTAAGGGTTCCTCCCTTACAAGTCCAATTATTACTAAAAAGTGAAGTATACCTACTTAGAAAAAACCTGCCAAAGTGATATTTTATACTCTTTAAGCACTGAGGTAGGTGTTATAGTTACCGGCTTTTCAAATTAAGAAAAGCTCAGTAATAATAGTCTGGTTTTTCCATTTGCGCAAGTAAAGCGTTGGTTTCTTGGGGCGTTATAATTGTATCAAGTGACGAGATACCTAAACACCTGTCACCAGTCGATATTCTACAGCTTTATAGACTCTGTGGCGCAGTGTGAGGCTGCGCGATCCATGCATCGAAATGAACGGTTGTCTATTTGAACCCAGACCCGGGTTTTGTGAGATCAAAAAGTCTCTCGTAGTTTCTTATACCCACGGTTAGGTACTTATTTTAATGGGTCGTCAGAATCAGGACTTTGTATTTGGCTCATGAATTTAAAGTATAGGTATTTAATCAGGTAGGTAGATTTGCTATGCCGAAAGAAAAACAGAAAATGTTAAAAGATTTATTTTATTTCGGGATTTCAAGGATATTATTTTGCGTTATATGAAAACCTTTGGATATAATAGGATTATAATATTGTCAGACTTCACCGCCTAATTATTTCTAAGGGTACACTTCCACACGCGAGTTTACCGCAACGATTATCCTCTATAAGTACATGTTTATTATTTTGTAGGTAAGTACTGAATACTGGCTTTTGGGTGTAGAATCCGTCACCAAGTTTTCGTGACTTATTATTAATTTTTGTAACAACACGGAGAACAAGTTCCATAACCTCATAAAAACCATTGTATACCTACATGGGGAGGGATTATAGTTTACGTCCCGGCGTAATGTCTAATTTCTTTGCACTATCGCTGCGGTTATAATAATATCGAGATTTTTCACTAGTTTCTTTTTGCCAATATCTAAATATTCGATACCTGTGTAAAGTTTTCGGAACGAAGCCTTTACCTATTAGAGACAGAAAGATCCAAAAACACGTGCGCAGGTTCGATGATGACTTTAAATAGGTGATGGGTAGTGAACAAATGCTGGCTAGTCCAGCCCGGGATGGTTTGAGCTTACTTCGGTAGACTTCTTTCAGCAACAGACGGTGATAGGCGGAGTATTATAAGCGGCAGTTGAGGCAAATCGTTTCTGCAACATACGTTATATACAAATTCACGTTGTCTGACCTCATGTCGATGTTGAATATGGTAGAAGAAGAGGAAATGTTTACTTTATACTTATTCAATGCATTCCAATATAATTACCACAAACGTATAATAAAGTAATTCCAATTACTACTCATAAATGGAATTACAAAGTACCTAATTATTCATTCACTGGTTCATCCTACGATATTTACACTTAAGATTGTAAGATTGTAAATTGTAAGGGGATCTTTGTTGAGCATAGGCTTTTTATCGAGCTAAGTAGGTCGCTGATAGAAGAAGGACCTTAACAATAAAAAAGTTGAGGAGTAATTCCAAAGATTTAATTCCCTTGAGCCCACCCATGAGCATTTAATAGGATTATATTTTTTTGTGAGACTTCGTTGCCTAATTATTTCTAAGGTAGCGCTTCCACACGCGATTTTGTCGCTACGGTTCTTATATAATTTATTCTAGTAATAACCCGACATTACGTCAACAACGAAGATTGATGATAAATTACTTTTTCCAATATAAGGCGAGATTATTTCAAGAAATTCTTCGGTATTCAAGGTCCCTAATCATGCCACGGACAAGGGTAAACAAGCCCTTTCCACTGTGACTGACAGGTTTACTTCATATAAGGAATTACAGTTACAATTAATTATTATATTTTTTGCTATGCGTCTACTTCAAGATCGTTAGTGGTTAAAGTTTTTATAATTAGACTTTGTTACAATAACAGAATTATATGATTAATCTTTTTATCTTAATTGGAATTGAGCCATTGGAATCCTACCCAAAATTGACGAGTTCTACTCTTCAGGACCGAGGATATTCATCAGATCTTTACCTTTTTTTATGGGACTAAATGAGGAGCATCAGCTTTCAATCAAAGAAAGAATAATAAAAATCAGGTCGCCCAGTACAAAGTTATGAGGTAACAAACAAATAAAAACGTACAGTCCAATTGAGAACCTGCTTTTTGAAGTCGGCTAAAATTTTATTAGGTACGTTCGAGAGTCCATAGTTTTTCTAAGATTAGTCGAAGTTTGTAAGTTTCAGTAGGTTTATAGGTACTTATATTGATAAGGTCCTTTGGCATGCGAGGTGGTTTCTAATAAAAAATATCCTCTAATACATTAATATGTTTTTATCTATAACATAATTAAATATGTTTGGCTATTTTTAACCGACTTCGGTGGAATTACAAAGTATTAGATTTTTACATGTTTTTCCTGCTGTTAACGTTTTATATTCAAATAGGATAAAACCGAAGCCCGCATTTAAACGCTTTCTATGTTTGGCTATTTTTAACCGACTTCGGTGGAATTACAAAGTATTCGATTTTTACATGTTTTTCCTGCTGTTAACGTTTTATATTCAAATAGGATAAAACCGAAGCCCGCATTTAAACGCTTTCTAATAAGCGATTTCTTTTTGCAGAGATAATGCCACCATCGAAACTGCAGGGGAAAGTAGGTGATCCCAATGTTATGCAGGCTCCTGCCAGTTGTTTTCGAATGTCCTTATAACCAATAAATATTTCCGGTTCAAGTTGGATTCAGAAGTAAAAGTATTGAAGCTACACTTTAATAACTTTGTAAGAATGTTTCCTGACTCGTCGGGATGGGTACTATTGTTTCACTGAAGGGTGACGTAAAGGTAACGGGTTTGGCCGTTCAATGAATAAGATTGCCAGAAGCTCAATATTTTCCCGTGCTTTTTCGTTCCCCTTGCACTTCCATTTTAAAATGGAAGGCTGGCAAGGCATCTACGATCTAAATCTTCTAGATGTTTACCGGCCAAGGGAATAACTCACTATTAGAGAAGCTATTTTCTGGACTTATGCTATCAATATACGTATTTGATAGTAATACCAGGGCTAAGGAGGTAGATAATACTTTACATGTAGCAATCTCAGTCTGATGCCAATAAATTGTGCGGAATTGTGTTGCAATTCTCATGCATTTTTTCCTGTTTTGTTGTAATTATTGTGGTTGTAAAATACAATACGTACAATAGTTATTAATGATTCTTTCTCGGATATATTTTATTGAGCGGTAGACTTAACTGAACAGAAATATAGCCGTTCAAATGATTGTGACCGACATACGAAAACAGACTAGTCAGATGGTAAATAATTATCGACGCAACGCCCATAATATTTGGATCATGCATGCGTTACGGGATGGATCTGAAAATGTTAAAGAAAAAGGACAGAAAACGGACGGGAGATCGAAAGAGGTCCGATCGATCGAAAGTCGATCAATTGAATTGATCAAAAGGGGTAAGAGACCTCTCGCAATCTCACTGACCGAATGAAAGAGGGCAGCAAAACCGTTGCGTCAGCGTCGCCTCAAATCACACAAACATGTGTCTCAGTCCGGGAATCGCACCTACTGTCTCTTAATTAGTAACACCCGACGCGACATCCTAAACACAATATACACAACGGTGGCTGTCGGTGGAATAAATATGGGTCAAAAAATATTTTCACATCATTTTTAATTCTTTTTTTATAAAATCAGCCGTTGGTAATATAAGTGAACTAAAATACCGATAAACCTAACTAAAGTTTTATTAGTTACAAGAAAATGGTCATTGAGATGGGTCGTTCACTCATTTCACAGCAATGCATATTGAACGCAATGTAGGGTTCAAAGAACTTCGTCCATCGTCATGTTAATCTTTTTTTAAAAAGGTCTATAAAACAAAAATCATTTTTTTTTGTACATATTGGTTTCTTTTTATACAAGTATACCGCTTAAAGTTGCTAACAAAAAACAAATTACTTCACACTTTGTTTATTGGTAAATCTTTGTTGGTATTGCAGTATGTTGAATGGTCCAGTTCGCTCAGTGTGATAATGTTAGGCGTGTTAAGTATAATTAAATTAAAATTAACTAATACCTCAGTCCGCCCCGTGACCACGAAAGCTGTAAAGTAATCGAAACGTCGGGAAGTTAAAAAATGTAAAAATCAAACCAAATCGCGATAAAATCCGTATAAATAGTTTTATTTCAACGTGCTAGGTATATTCTGTAACCCGTTTATCCACCTCTTTCATTCGAGTATCGTATTTCCAGCAATTAGTAAGCAGCAACATACATACATAGATTAACACTACATTTGACGGCCTCCGCGGCGCAGTTGGTTAGACGCCGGCTGTGAAATAAGAGGCCGCGGGTCCGATCCCCGCACTGAGATAAATGTTTGTGTGAACCACAAGTATTTCTTTCGGTTTGTGAGACCGAAAAATCTCTGGTAGTTCCTGATACCCACGACATAAGTCTAGATCTTAGTGTGGGGCAGGACTATGTAAAGTGTTATTTATTTATTTATTTACATATCTTTCCAACATTCATGATATAATAGGCACAGATATATGCCCGACGGCTGCCTGTCTAATGTCTATTGTAGTGCTTAAATCAACGTCTTACATTATACAAAATATAACATTAGGTTCACAACTGATGCCCGAGGCTGCGTGGTAAATTCATGGATCAGATTTGAAACACGTATACCAGTATGGTGCTAGCTTGTAGCAATTGAAAGGAGGCCTGGCCTAACTTGAACATGTTAGTGGAGATTTTCGAACTTCGTATAGATTTGGGAATATTCTGCGAAATACTAAAGTATGCAGGTTTCCTATCGTTCCTTCACTCATAAAATAAAAGGTAAAACGGAAGTAGGGGAAATTAAACGATCTAATTTAACAATAAACGCTCAAGAAACCCTTCATAATAAAATGATTAATCGGAAATAATTTTGCTCAAGTCACATGGGAAATACCATAAATAAATCAAACTCCGTATTTGTCTAAAAGTGTAATTTACGTTTTGTGTTTACTAATTGAGTTTCTAAGAAAATGTGTAAAACGTCCAATACATTTATTGGTTTAATAGTAATAAAAACGAGTGTATAAGTAGTATTTGTGTAAATAAAACATTTAATAAGTGTGAGCATAGTATCAAAATTAAAAGGACCATGGCTTTTTAATTCCGGCTTGGGTATATTATCATCATCAACAAATTGTTTGACGATTGACGCAGGTTGGTGACCACAGTATGAAAATCTGGATTATTCTTATTGGTGGCGATGGTGCCCATTACCTGACAAGAAAGTATTACATTCAGTGTATATAGTAGAAAAAAAATTATCGCTCACTGGGTTATAATCAGCGAGCATCGGCAGTTAAACCTGAGGTTTCAAGTTGATGTCCAGATTTGACTTTCTAAAAGCTTTATCGCCAGAAAGCATTCAATTTCTTTTTTACTTTCATAAAAGGTTGTAACTTGCAGGGTTTTAAAATACCGGGTATATCAAGACTGCGACCGAAAACGAAGACAAGTAAAAATATAACGATTTTTTTTTTGCGAAATTTTTAGTTGCATTGTGTCTGACTAATACTACCAGCTGGCTTCGTTTTCGGTCGCAGTCTTCATATACCCTGTATATGTTTTTTATTAGATACCCGTCAGAATATTGCATATTCGGTGGAAAATTAATTACCTGAATTAATAAGGTTCAAAAGAAATTTAAAAAATAACATAGACAGGGCTAGGTATTAGGTAATGTACTAAGTCTATTCTTGATTGTCTTTGGTTGTAACACTGTTAGAAAAAATGGTTTTTATTACGCCTAGTATCATACCGTCACGCATGTAAATAGCCCACATTACTAAAAAAAATGATACCATCTGATTGATTGAAGAGGAAAAATATTAACAGGGTCAGGGATTTCTCCATTGCCGCTTGATGTGGGATTTCCCGGTCACTTACTATTTTACGTGCGCTGTTTTCACCAATAAAACAATAAGCTGATTGTACAACAACATCGTGGCTCTCATTTTATAATACTATAAAAATAAATGATTAAATGCATCGAACTGTCTAGCACATGCTCTTGGTCATCATACATGACTGCATCTTATAAACAAAATATCATGTAATCATTTGTTTGGCGCAAGGAATTAATGAATCTGACCTCTCTTATAAACTCGGTCTCGACAGTTATACCGAGAACGCTGTAGGTAACAGTAATCATACTGCAATCATTACACATTATCTTTCAACAATCAAATTAGGTTTGGGATTCCAAACGTGAACCAAACTTTACACCGGCGATGATAACTTTCCATTAGGTAATACGGTTTCTTATTTCTCTAGTGCTATGTATGAACATACATAAGTTCACGACTATATCTCCACAGGAGTACAGAAGCCACTGGTGCCCTTAATTCGGCCATGATTATGCCAGTTGCAAGATGTAATAAAAACTTACGCCTTATCGGGTACAAACTAGCCCAGCGAACTCATACACTTACTACAAAAGAAAATACTTATATAGGCTTTATTATTGTTCTCTTTATTTTGTACCTTTCATTTTTTACATTTTTATATACATATATTAAAAAAGAAACAATATACATATAAAAATATAAAAAATACATATAACCCTTCGGTGGCGAGGCTCAAGACCCAAGCCACCGGTGGTTAGGGATCCAAAGTGAGGTACCTCCTCACTATGCGAGCCGTGTCCAGCAACACTGCCTTTTGGATCTGGCTCTTGACCCAACGACCAATTGAGAGCCTCTGTAGATGTTGGTCGAGGCTCTTTGCTATCAACCCATGAGCAGAAACGACAATCGGGACAATAATTGTTGAGTCCACATCCCACATGTCGGTAACCTCGTGTGCCAAATCTGAATATTTAGACAATTTGTCTTTTTCGGCTTTTACAAGGTTATCGTCATGCGGAACGGTAACGTCAACAAGTATATAGGCTTTATTATTATTAAATCTTTTTATCTGAGACTATTATCATATCTCCGGTAAAACCAATGAACCGTAACGAGGATCCTTGGAGTTTCATTCGTGACCATATTATGGTACTTTAAAAATAATTTCAAATCACCTCGGGGTCCTGCCTCGGTATAATGCTGCCAATAGCTGCCTCGGTGGCGTAGTTGTATTACGGTACGGTTACAAAGCTGAGGTCTCGGGTTCGAGTCCCGGGTCGGGCAAAGTGATATTGGATTTTTCTATTCATTATCAGTCCGGAGTTAGGAATTTGTGCCCGATATGGCGATAGGCTCGCCCCCTATCACATCGTGGGACGAAACATACAAGGCGAAATGTGGGTGTCCTGGTGGCGCCTCTGCCTACCCCTTCGGGGATAAAAGGCGTGAGTTTATGTATGTATGTATGTACCTCGGGGTCCCCCATATCTTGATTATTAAAAAGCTACTTCGTAATGACGTAGTTATCAAAGAAAAAATGAGCAAGAGCTATTTAGCGATGATTCGTGCATACAACAGAACATCGTTTGCTGATAAACCGGTTGTAGTGTCTGCCAGTAGCCTCTGCATACGTTGACGGCGGTCAGTTGGACTTCACACAGCGCGAAGTTCACACGCATTCGTCAATAATGTATATAAATAAATAAATATAATTCTAAGCAGTGATAGAAATACTATTATTGACGAAAGCCTAGCGTCGTTCGGATTTCAGTTTTACCTTGAACCTAAGTTTTTTATTTGTGGTTTTTCCTCATACAATTGGCGAGATGACTTCAACGATTTACTTCGTGTTATTTGTCGGTGAGTTTGTTTTTGAAATGTTAATGTGATAAGATTGGCGGAGTAATTTCGCATCCAGTTTTGTTAAGAAAAACCCTTGCAATGACATTACTCGTTTGTTGGTACTTGGTTGTTGCTGTCAGTTCATACATCGCATCTGTATTGGTCCGGGAGCCAGCGACAGATTTTCATGACCAAGTTCCTCTCAAGCGGTAATTAGTAAAATGCATCAGAGTATAGTATTATGAAGCCTCGTGAACGTCAGCTGGCACTCGGTTGGGGGGATGAGCGGTTGTAGCCTCCCACGCACGAAGAAAATAAAAATACATTCACTCATTTCCTCTCAGCTAAAAATTTGTCAAATTGTAGCTTATCTAATATCTCAACGAAAAAAAATAATCAGCTGGTTCCAACATAGTGTATTGTACGTCAGCTGGTGTCTCGAACATGAAATTTTTATTTTTATTTTCAGTGATTTCCTCTCAAACAAAAATTTACCTGATGATAGCTTATATGTAACTGTGGATAAATATATAGGTCAGCTGGCTGTATCTTGGTGGAAAAACCGTCAGCTGATACTTTGAAAGTTATTACATAGGAGTTAGGCAGGAGTATCTACTGTCAATTTAAATGCATCAGCTGACTAGCTTATCCTCGACTTATTGCTAGCTGATTTTTTTTATTTATCGCATCAGTATATTAACAATCAGCTCACAAATTTTCATCTGGGAGGAAATGACGCATCTTTAATTATTCGACATAGCGCTGCATCAAAATGAGATTTGAGTTGAAATAAATATTCCGTATCAATGTTTTTGAAACGAATAAGTATGTAATCCAATGATATTAGATATATATAAATAATTAAATAAACAATTAGCTTAGTATAAATTAACGAGTTACTCGATAAATAATATTTATTATATAAACGTGATGAAAAATGACAATGAGAATAACAATGTGATTTATTCATTTTCGTTTTCGCTCTGGCTTGAGTCACTTTCCTCTCTTTCCGATTCAGCGTCAGAGTCGCTGTCAGAGCTGTCTGCTGTTATGTCTTCATTGTCATCATCTGAACAAAAATTTAAAAAAAATATTAGGATGCGTATTTTAGCATAATATAATCAAAATGATAAAAAAAAATTACCTTTTTCAGGCTGAATACTGATTTCATTAATCGATGATGGTAACTGACTTCCAGAAAACCAGATGAATTCATACTTGTTGTCGATTTCTGCCCAACCATAACCTACAGGATCATCAGAAGTTGGAACCTTCAGGTGTGCATGTGACCAAATTGGAGCAATGTAACATGCTCTTAAAAATTGCTGATATAGCTCTGATCTGCATGTTGGTAAAGAAGAGCCATCAATACCTTTTTTTGGTAACTTGAAAGTTTCAGTATCCAAAAATTTATATATTTTTTCAAACGACGCTACTCTTGCCTCATTGATCTTTTTTAGACGATTAAATCCATACATATGGCAAACAAACTCTTCTATCTTCTCAAAAATATTTTCTCTATTCTCTGATGGTTTTGACATTTGGATGAAACACTCGATGAAACTTTTCAATTTAGCCATTATTGAAAAAGGACGTTTTATTCCTTTTCGAAAAAAGTCCGGGTTAAAATCACACCCTGTGAACGCGTGAAATGCCGCGAGTGCTGCGCTCAAATCAGATCCTAAAGCTTCATATAATTGAGTAACATTGATAAATCTTGTTATGGTCTCTGCATTTAAATGAGCTTATATTCTTACGATCGATCGATGAAAAATATGGTTTTCTTCATTATTTGATTTTATTTTTTTAGTTAAAAATGCAATTTTATTGTTCAATGCATTTAAATTGACAGTAGATGCTCCTGCCTAACTCCTATGTAATAACTTTCAAAGTATCAGCTGACGGTTTTTCCACCAAGATACAGCCAGCTGACCTATATATTTATCCACAGTTACATATAAGCTATCATCAGGTAAATTTTTGTTTGAGAGGAAATCACTGAAAATAAAAATAAAAATTTCATGTTCGAGACACCAGCTGACGTACAATACACTATGTTGGAACCAGCTGATTATTTTTTTTCGTTGAGATATTAGATAAGCTACAATTTGACAAATTTTTAGCTGAGAGGAAATGAGTGAATGTATTTTTATTTTTTTCGTGCGTGGGAGGCTACAACCGCTCATCCCCCCAACCGAGTGCCAGCTGACGTTCACGAGGCTTCATAATACTATACTCTGATGCGTCTCACGAATTATCTCTTGAGAGGAAATAATTGACCAAATTTGCACCTGGCTCACGGACTATATGTAACTATGTATGTATGACGATGTCACAGTGCGTGTGCCTGTTGTTTATCGTGTGTTATTATGATGAGTAACTTAACTGTAGTTTATAAACATTGAATAATCGCTTCTCGACCTAGGGCATCTAAATTATTCTTTGAAACCATTCTAGTATTTTAATAGGCTTTCTGACCCGATGGAATGTGGACATTATCTTTGGATTTCCAATATGCATCCCTCTTTTAAACCACAACATGCAACATTAATTACTGGTGGTAGGTCTCTCATATGTGAGAGGCCGCCTGGGTATCACCACAATGTCTATTCTATTGTCCTGCCGAACAGTAGTGTAAATGAACTGTTGTGTTCCGGTTTGAAGGACATTGTAGCCAAAATAACTATTGGACATAATAAGACTTAACATCTTCTGTCTCAGAATGGCGAGTGCAGAGGAATGCCAAGCATTGCTTTGTAATTCATGGTGTTGTTTGCTACTGTCCATGAGCGGTCACATTTCTTACAATCAGGTGAATGACATGCTCGTCTCGCCATTCATTGCAAATAAGAAAAACCTGCGTTTGTCCTGTACTGTAGATAATGACCCAAAGTGCGAAGAAACCTGTTTAGCACTATGTATAGACTGCCTTACAAACATCTATGTATTTTGTGGTGTATATATTATATTATCGTGTTGATAATATTCGGCATCATCTGCCACAAGATGTCCACTGTTGCTTTTAAGTAGGTCTCCTACAAAGATTTGTAGTAAGTAATTTGTATTGAAAACATTCTGTCTGTATTCAGCAATCTGCTCTGGAATATATTTATTACAACCTATATAACATTTATTTGCAAAGATATGTAAAGATATATTTCCTTGTATCTCTAATATTAAAATAAAACCAAAATCATAGTGACAAAACTTGTTTAAGTCAAGGAAATTCCAATTCGAATAGCTTTAAACCAGAGGCCAAGGCGTGTTGGTTGTCTTGTAAAAAACATTATGTTTAACGTCGTGATAAACGTTTTTCTATTGGTTAATTTGTGTCATTGTTTATTAACCGCAAGTCTGGTGAAACGATATTTGTATCCGCGACAGCAACCAATGTATGTTCATGATGGAAAACCCGCCATACTCACAGAGTGTCACTTGTAAGAGTTCCGTCTGTAATCTGTGTACGTTTTTGAGCCAGCCGATATAATTTTGTATACTCTTTCTAGATTGTACAGCGCTTATCACCAGGTGCATTGAAGTCACTTTGTCAAGCCGTCGTAAACGCTTAAATCCTTTGATTTCATAGCAGAAAAAATCTTAAAGTTCACATTGCCTTCTGCGAAATTTTATTCCTCATACGTAAACATGATAATGTTCTTGAGATATTTATCGTGTATCGAACTTTATATAAAAACTTAATTTATCAAGGTGTGGTGATCGTACTTATTACATAACCTGTCGAAGCTCCTCTGACATTTATACTTATTTAGCGTTGTTTATTTTGTTTTATTATACACTATAATAATTAAAGTATGATCCGAATATTTCAAGCCCAAATTGAGTATTTTCATTAAAAAAGCCTATGACCTGTATAAGTAACAAAAGTCTTCACGCAATATTTTTTGCAAAAACTTAAAAGGAAATACAAATACATTTTTGAGTCTCATTCTGCATTTAGCCTTCATACTTAATTTTTGACGTCAAGACCTTGTTTTGTTGAACGCTGGGTATTTCTACAGCGCTGTGTTCCTGCACTTTCCTTAAGGTCAGAGCTTGTCTAAAGTAAATCGGGCAAGTGACTAAAATAAATCCAGGGAAATGAGCGAAAAATCCCTTTGTTAGTGACTATAGATTTATAGATGACCTGGTAATGATTGTAAGGAGTAGATGGAAGTAGATGTCAGGGCGCTTCCAACAGATAGCTGAAAGTTCTTGTGATAGACCTATGCTCAGCAGCGAACTTTTTATGACTGACGATTTATTTGACGATTTTATCTGAACAGCTGTTTTTTTATATTAATGTTTTAATCAAACTGTGTCCAATTAGGTATATTCTTTGCGAATATATGAAATGCAGGGAAATTCTGGTAGCAGTTCAGGTCCAAAATGATCTTGAATCAGTTCGTAAACGTGGTACTGCGGGTGTAATTGAGAGGTGTTTGACCTTTATCCACTACGCTAGTTTAATACGGTTTGGTGGACAAATGACATAATATCATTTTAAAATACAGACTATTTACTTGTCATAGAAACTATTTAAAAACCTTTAAGCCCTAAATTAAATAAATGATTAAATATATTTCTGTACGAAAAAAGAAAAAAAAAATGGATAATGAACTTGCCGTTTTAAGAATACAAATTAAGACCACCAAGTCAATGTTCACAGTCGAATTAATTAAATATTTAAAAGACGTAAAGAGAATAAAATTTGGGACAGAACATAATACGCATTACACTGTAGATCTATGTATCACAATATAATTCTGAACTCAGAATAAGCTCGTTTTATGTTGTAGAAATAAATAATACGAAGGACGTAATGGTTTTAGCATACCTAGACTACAAGTTACAACTACGAATATATTACAATTGTAGAGATTTGTTGTAACAAATCTCTACAATTGTAATATATTCGTTCGGCAAAATTGTTTCAAATGATCTTTGGCTACATGGATGTAAAACATGGAGGCACTTTTGGAGAAATCATCGTCTCTTCTGTGGATAAGATGCTGTACAGTAATATTTCGTTGCTAGAGTAACAACTCCAATCAACATTTTACATTTTGGTACCAAACGAAAAGACGAAAAATAAAATATACATATATACATACATAATCTGACGCCTTTATCCCGGAAGGGGTAGGCAGAAGCGCCACCAGAACACCCACATTTCGACTTGTATGTTCCGTCCCATAATGTGACAGGGGGCGAGCCTATCGCCATAACGGACACAAATTCCTGACTCCGGGTTGATAATGAATAGAAAAATCCAATATCGCTTTGCCGGACCCGGGATTCGAACCCGAGACCTCAGCTTTGTAGTCGTACCGTAGTACAACTACGCAACCGAGGCAGTCAACTTAAAATAAACAATACCTATAACACCCAAATAAAATTTAACGTTGTTAAAAATGCCGAAAGACCAAAACGAATATAAAAAGACATGCGATATAAATCTTTTCATTTTCTTTTTTAATTTAATGAAATAGCTCAAGCGTTTTTGGGCGAGGATATTAATCCACCTGGCCCCTCAATTTTGAATATGTAATTTGCATAAATCTTGTCGAAGATCTACTGATCCTGTTCTACTAGTTTTGTTATTGACACAAGCGACGAGTTTTGTTGCGCAGTCAGATGTTTATATTAGTGTACCTACGGGTTATCGAGGGGCAATCTCTAGGTTAACGCGCTCTGTAAAAATATAAACTTCAATTTAAAATATTTCTCGCATATCTATTTAATTGGGAATGGCCGTGACAATCCTCAAAATATTTGTTTTAATGATTTAATGTTAATTATTTAATATTTAATGGATTACTTATGGGCATGACAGGTATACAATTTTGACCCTACTATTTTTATACTGGCAACACAAATTGACCACAAAGCAACTTAATATGGTATTTGGAGTGCAAATTAACTGTAGTGGACACAATTATTAAACCGGATTTACACAGGTTGAACTCAAAACGTGACACACTTAGTGGATCACCAATCATTGTAATGATAGGGTTTTTTAAAAAAAATTCTGATGGACACAGAAGATTTGGCCTTTGAATATTTTGGGAGAGGTTCATGTTCAGCAGTGGACACAGAAATTATGTGGGGAGACAGGGGAGTGCAGGATATGTGAACTTGATTTGACCAGAGCTTGTCCAAAGTTCTTAGGCCCTGAATATTACCCCAATTTTTTATATTTGGGCATCGCTGGTAAAAATAATGTAATTATCTTAACGAAATGCTTCATTGTAATACATTAGAAATACAAAAATAAAAAGTAAAATTGTATAATCGTGGTTAAACCTTGCATCCTTTTATTGACGTCAGAAATCTGGTTTATGGAAAATAGTTTTGAAGTATAATTAAGTGGATGTTGTAACAAGGATATTGTAGTGGGATATTACTGTACTGTATCGGCCCATATATTCCACCACACTGGAATAGTGCGTATTGGCGGACTTTACAAGGCATGCATGTTTTCTGACGATGTTTTCCTTCACCGTTTTTGTGCGTGATGATTGACTATCAATACACACATGACTCCGAAAAGTCAGAGGTGTCCTATGGATTTGAAACCGCGACCACTTTTGGTACTACTACATGTTGGTAGCCACGTCTGGTCCTTCATCCAACACGCACTGGTAGGGAGACTGTATAAAACTTGTGAATTTAGATTCCTAGATTCTTTGCAGGTTATGTAAAGTAGAATAATTATGTAAGGAGAATTTTTTATAATTTCTATTGCCTTGATTTCCAATGGTAGAAGCAGGTTCTGTAAAAGAAAAACGGAAATGCCAAGCATTGCTTTGTAATTCATGGTGTTGTTTGGTTTTGATACTGTCCATGACTGGTCGTATCGCTTACCATTAGGTCGAATGCATGCTCGTCTAGCCATTTATTGAAAAAAAAATTTTTTTATTAAGATTGAAATAAAACTATTTTATACGGATTATATCGCGATTTGGTTTAATTTTTACATTTTTTAACTTCCCGACGTTTCGATTACTTTACAGCTTTCGTGGTCACGGGGCGGACTGCTGTAAAGTAACCACGAAAGCCACGAAAGCTGTAAAGTAATCGAAACGTCGGGAAGTTAAAAAATGTAAAAATTAAACCAAATCGCGATAAAATCCGTATAAAATAGTTTTATTTCAATGTGTAACATTCGCGTAAATCTAAGAAACCATTTTTTATTAAGTTTCAGATCCATTCAGCTCCATTCAGTGTTTAGATTTATTCGAATTCAAAATACTTAGACACAATGCGAAATTCTAAAGATGTAACATTATGTATTCTTCATTATATTTTAATGAGTGACACAATATCTTGGTTATGAGTATTTGCGGCTTTAACATAAGTGATTCGTTATCAGCCCATATACGTCCCACTGCAGGGCACGGGCCTACTCTACAATCGAGAGAATCGATTGAGAGTGGTTAGGCCATATAATCCACCACGCTGGTCTAGTGCGGGTTGGCGGACTTACATACCGTAGAATTTTAATAAGTGATTATTACACCTATTATATCTGTTTAAAAAAATATATATTTTCGTCTAATGGTATTTTGTATGTGGAAGTCCCCAGTCCGAGAATTCTTTGTATTCAACTTAATTTAGTCATATGTATTGGTCATATTCGTTTTTTAATAAAATGTAAACAATACAATGGTGCATGTCATTCATTACTCGGTTGTTTGTTACTAAAGTACCCGTTTTGCTGTATATAGTGACTTATGTGTCAATACATTGGCAAAATATCCACACTGTTAATAGAGACACTATAATCGAGCTCGCTTATATAAAAAAAAAATGCATACAATTTTATGTAAAATGAAATGCTTATGAAATTAAAATAGCAGATATAAAATGTGTTAAGAACAAATGAGTTACAGAGTAACTAATTCAACATATTAATTATGATTATAATAAATATTACGAAACGGTGAAGACGTAGGGACCAGTATTTTGATGTAAGAATTTTGATAATACAAAAATGAGTCGTGTCGAACTTCTTGGGTGGATAGTTTTCCTGTAATGTATATTATAAAGAAAATCTAATTATTCACGCTGGAATTCTCATTAAAGGAAATATTCCGCACGATACGCACAATGAATATTGATATAAATAATAATTTTCTATGCAAATTTTACCAAGGCAATAACTTCTTATTATATCGCCATTGTTGGCTAATTTAGTATTTTGATGACCTCACGTGCGCCGTATTCATAACATGTTTGGCTTGAGGTGTGACCATAAAATCTCAGTATAAGGAATATAACAGATGTGGAGTTCAGTTGGTCGTAAAGGCATATTATCAAGTTGTATGTACAGTTTCGCATGATTTTGCTGGCGTCTTTTCGCATCGGTTTTTCCCGCGATTTATCCGGTTTTGTTCATAGGGATGTCACCTTGCAATTTCCCAATATGTAAATAAACTTTTAATTTGCATAAGTGTGTAAATATCGTAATTTCATAGCGTCATACAATAGTTGTATCATTGACCTTGCAGTAACATGCTGTGAAATAGGAAGTTCAGAGTTAGATCCCGAGGTCAAAGATACTTTACTTTTATTTTCATATATCCCTCAGAACGGTTAGTATAACAAATTATTTAGTTTCTGACATATTTTTTTTTATAAAACGCATTTTTTAAAAATATAGATATTTTCAATTCATTCACTTATTTATTCACTTTCCAATAACGTATAATTTGTACTTAATGTAGGGATAACATCGACGTTTATCATTTGGGAATAACATTATCGAAATTATGTATTCACAATATTGCATTTATTGTAATCAGATAAGCTCAGATGATTCTGTCGTGAAACATGTAACACTATTAGGAAACATCAATAACACATATTATATTGGCTATTTGTGTGATAAAAAAATCTTGAGCAGGACCCGCGTTGCACCATAAAACTTCCAAAATTTAAATATATTATTATCGTCATTACCTGAGCGACAGAACGTACAATGTTAACCATTGGCCCGTCTACAAGGTTTCCAGAGCAACAGACCAAACTAAATAAACTACTAATGGCCTTATTCATAGACAGTTTAAAAGCTATTTTAACTATCGTATGTTTTGTCTTCTTCAATAATTCTTTTTTGAATTCTTAAATTGAATTCAAAAGTAGTTCGAAAGGAACAAACATTCGATAACTAAAATAGAATTCAATACTTAAGACAGTAAGTCTCATTGCGTGATGCCTAACGACAGCCCTAAAAAGGCTTCACATCTACTTCTATGTAGTAAATAAATGATAAAACGTCAGTATTCTATTGCCTATTACTAGTAGTGTAACTGCAATGACGTCAAAACTTGGTAGGAACAGGGAAAAAGGATATAGTTTTTTATGATATAATAAAAGTTGTAGACAGCTTGCTTGGCCTTTGGGTTTCTCGAGAATTTCAACTTATTTTTAGTTAGATTCAATATTTATATTGGTATTTTTTTACCTATTATTTTGAATAAGACTGGTTAATACTGAAGACAGAAATATTTAGGATTATTAAATACCTGTATACGTTCATACTTTCATTATCAAATAGGTAGGCAGAGGAGCATCTTTCAAAAGTGGCAACTTTGGCAAAAACATTTTACCGAAATGTGTTAGAGAGAAGATAACAAAAAAATATCTTTCCACAGCACCGTTCCTGCTAAGTTCGTTAGCAGACACGAACATCGACCCGAACACCCTTCGAGATGTGTTCGGGCCAGCAAGTGGGTACAGCCAGGTGGTACCCGTGGCTGCAGAGTCACAGACCCAGGTCACAGCAGTCACACCGAACAACGACACCCTCGTTGACCCTGATTACTGGGATATGGATGAGTTCCAGCCTTCTTCTGCTGACTATGACATGTTCGACTGGGCTTTGACTAAGGTCAGTTGAATATCAACATTTTATATACGCTATTAGTTCTGCTATGGTTGAGGTGGAAGAGGCATCAGATAACGGAGACGTCTAACGCCTTCAGTTTTCTCGATATATGTTTGTTTGTTTATTATTTGAGCACTCAGACAAAATATGAATTATCCAACCCGTGCTGGATTGGCTTAGTGGACTAAGGTATTGAACCTTCTGAAACAGAGAAAGTACCTACCCAAAAATTAGATTTAGTGTAGATACTTATATCACATTTACAATCCATGTGTACATAATAATGTCATAACACAAGATGAATAAGAATTTTAATGATCATACGCTGCTACAAAAGTTTAGGATTGATTTTTATGCTTTTTCTTATTGTGTAGAATATGTTACGTATATTAACATTAGCATTAATAAACATCTCAGTAAGCGATATATAAGTAGTTTTTCCTCACGTATGTATTGTATTCGTTAAGGCTAATTATTCGTTGCTATTAAAACGTAATCAACTTGAGTCATTGTCTAGCTAAGAGACTAACGGGTGTTAAGAATCTAATGATTTGTTTTAACTGTCATCATGGCTTTATTTGTTAGTTACCTACTAGAAAACTAATTCACCAATATAATTTATGTTGTTAGGAGTCTCGCTTAAAGTATTATATGATGGATTAAATTAGCCTTTCGCGTAGTTGGCCAAGATGGCTGTGAAAAGAGGCCGGGGTTTCGAATCCGGCATCGAAACAAAATATATAAGAGTACTTTATTGTGTGTGTTAAAACCAGTAAATCATTCGTAATTTCTGATGCCCACGCCACAAAGCATGTAGCTTAGTGCAGCTTCAGAATTTCAAGAGTATCTGTATAAAACAAAATTAATTACCGTTTTCAGAGGGTATCATCTGCATCAAACAACAACTTCTTGATGTCTCCACTTGGTTTGAAGCTGGCGTTGGCTATACTCACAGAAGCAGCCACAGGACCCACACTGGCTGAGCTCTCCTTTGCTTTGGGCTTCGGACTCGACAGGAACGAAGTCAGGAGAAAATTCTCAACTATTATTGAGTCATTGAAGGTAATACTCCATGGGATTATAATAATTACCCATAAATTGTTAAATAATCAATAATATTAATACGTTGTGTGAATTAAAAACATTAAGATATTCATTCTAACGAGTCAAGAAATTTGACCAAGTCCTCGCAATGGCCTATACCTAACCTAACCATGTACGTCGAAAATTAAGAGCAACGATGATATCATATTTCTAAAAGATTATCGAACCAATTTTTGGGAAGAGAGCAATAGAAAGTAGAAGGTAATACATTGTCATTGCATCATTTCATAAGGATAACTCATTATCATTACAGAGAGAATCACCAGACTACATCTTGAATCTCGGCAGTAGGATCTACATAGGCGACAGTGCGCAGCCAAGGCAGCGATTTGCCGCCATTGCCCAGGAGTTCTATAAAACCGAACTGAAGACTACGAACTTTTTCAAGCCCGCTGTAGCTGCTAAGGAGATCAACTCCTGGGTTTCTAATACCACTCATGGAAGGATCCCTAATCTTGTTGAAGAGGGTAGGTTGTTACTACAGACCACTTTTGCTGAAGGAAAGGAAATTGCCCAGCACATGATCGTAATTGTAGTGCTCTTCAAATTTCTATTATTGGTGTTGTTTAGATAATTATCTGTGTTTACTATTTAGGAGCTAATATCAAGGAGGTGGTGTAAAGAGAAACGTATGAGTTTATAAAATGCGCTTTGAGGAACTCATATAATTTTAATGAAATGAACAATCTAGTTAATTACTTTAAAATTGAAATTCCTCTGTCCTTCGCCATATTAGCTGGTGGATCTTCTTACTGCTAAACAAAATCAGTCTTAACGTCCTATTTACAGGTAACATGTGCATAAGTAAATCACGTTTGATTTAAATACAAATATATTTAAAATCGTTTCGCAGTAAAAGGTTGGCTCTCATACTTCCACAAGTAGACTTGGGCTCTAATCCATATATTTGCAGTACAACATAAATACTTCAACAATTAATTTAATTTTCAGATGACGTAGACGGAGTGATAGTGATGATCCTCAACACCCTGTACTTTAAGGGCACGTGGCGCCATCAGTTTGCACCCAACGCCACTAAACCAGACATCTTTTACGTCACTCCAGAGGTGCAGAAATCTGTGCCGTTCATGCACATCAAGGACAACTTCTATTATGCCGAGTCTTCGCGCTTTGACGCTAAGATACTCAGGTTGCCTTACAGAGTAAGTGATTCTTTCGATTTATTTATGAGGAATGTTGGTGAAGATTCGAATTCCTCTGACGTAGTTGCTTAAGATGTAACTAATTTCATAAATATGAATGAAATTGTTAAATATGTATTTATAGATATCATTTTGACTAATACCTTGTGCAGTCATTGTGCCGAGCTTCAATAACAATAAAAAAACAAGATTACGGTTTAAATTTCGGAAGAGTTTTTTTAATCACTGACATAAATCAATGGATTAAATAAAACATTTTGTTTTAAAACAAGCAATAGTTTTTCCGTATTGCTAATATAGATTTGATTGTTATTGATATTCGAGGAAATCTTTCGTGAGCAGCGTGATTTCTCAATTATAATCCTCCAACGTTAAAAGCGGTTGAAAACATTTGACAAATGCACCTGTCTTTTGATTCGTAGCTATTAAACGCATGAACCAATTCTTTATATAAATATCCGTTTCTTACAGGGCAATAAGTTCTCGATGTACATCGTGGTGCCGAACACGCTGACAGGTCTACCTCGTGTGTTCAACAGCATCACCGACCTGCGCGCTGAGATGAACTACCTACAAGAGAGACTTGTGGAAGTCACTCTACCGAAGTTCCAGTTCGAATATACATCTAGACTGGAGGGAATTTTGAAAGAGGTAATTGTTTACTGAGTAACGGGGAATGGAAAAGAACTCGAGGACATGTATATCCTACAGATGTTGGAAAAATCTTGTGGTTAATGGAATCCAACCTGCAATAAGCAGCGTGGTGGATTATGGCTTATGGTACGATCGAATATATTTCCACAAATTTAGTTGAATATAGATATTCTTAATTTCACTAATACATTTCATTTTATTTCATGCATAATCTATACATATAATAAATATGTAAATGGTCGATGTCTGTACATGGAAGATATTTAAGAAATTTCAACGCGGGGGGTCTTTATAACAGCAACAGAATCCAAAACAATTTTTTTTAGAATTTTTGTCTGTCTGTCTGTCTGTCTGTCTGTCTGTCTGTCTGTATGTTTGCTTGCGCATCACGCAAAAACTACTGCACCAAATGAGATGCAGTTTTCACAGTTGTATTGCTGCAGGTTCAACTTAAAAACTGGTATATGTTGCATTTGCATACAGGATGTTTCTTTTTGTTTGCTTGCACATTACTCATAAACTACCGCACCAAATAAGATGCAGTTTCCACAATTACAATAATGCAGGTCCAACTTAAAAACTGGTATATGTTGCATTGACATACAGGGTGTTTCTTTTTGTTTTCTTGCACATTAATCATAAACTACCATACGAAATGAGATGCAGTTTTCACAGTAATAATGTTGCACGTCCAATTTGAAAACTGGTATATATTTTATTTATAGACAGGGTGTTTCTTTTTATTTACTTGCGCATAACGCAAAAAATACAAGACGAAATGAGATGCGGTTTCACAGTTATATAGGTAGTAGGTACAAGTCGAACTTAAAAACTGGTAAATGTCTTATTTACATACAGGGTGTTTCTTTGTATTATGGAAGATAAATGAGAAAACTAATATTCCCCATATAAACACTGGATTAACACTTAGGCTACATTTTATCCAGATAAATTAAGTGTTCCGGTGGGATGAGGACGGAAATCCGATATATTTGTTACTTTTTATACTTAAAGGGATGCGATGGGCGTGGATTACATACCTTGAGTGGGAATGAGATAGGACGGGCGGGATATAACGGGACGGGACGGGATGGGATGAGAAATACCAAATAATCTATAAATGTATATTTTTTTAAACAAAGTTAATCACGCAGACGAAGTTAGCGGGCAGAAGCTAGTGCATAATAAAATTCGACTAACTCTTAATTTTTATGTCGGATCAAGACTTTATTCAAATTATTATAACAATGTTCTACTTATTACTGTTCCAAAAATGGATTTACAAGAAGTTTGCATTCCAAATTCAACGTATTTTTTTTCTTTTCAGATGGGTGTGCGACAGGCTTTCGAAGACACAGCGTCTTTCCCTGGTATTGCGCGAGGACAGCTGCTCTACCAGAGATTGAGGATCTCCAAGGTGCTGCAGAGGAGCGGCATCGAGGTCAACGAGCTTGGCAGCGTCGCCTTCTCTGCTACACGTTAGTTTATAAATATTATCGTTTGTTGAAACTTGGTATTCACGAGGCCAACATGGAGTTTTTCTAAAAACACTTTGATTTTTTTAAAGAGCTATAAATTGGCAAGTTCTTAGTACTTTTTGGGTTTTGGGAAGAATGCTGGTCGTAAGGTGGTTAAAAACTGTGGTACTGTCGTTATGTACTTTTATACATATTTTTACAAAAGAATTTGGCATTACGTCTGGCCACAAATTTTCCATCGACGTCATTTTTCAATATTCAACATTTAATTTAGATACATATTACAAAAATAAATTAACCAATGTTTTTTTCTAGAAATCGGCATTCAGAACAAATTCGGCGAGGACTCGGAACTGAACTACTATGTGAACGCCAACAAGCCCTTCATGGTCTTAATACAAGACGAGGCGACGAACCAGCTCATGTTCACTGGCCGCGTGTCAGACCCTTCACTTATCGACGGAGCTTTAACACCATAAATCTACCTAATTTAGCCATAAACATTGATATATTATATCAGAAGGGACATCGCGAAGAAAAATAACGATACCGCATCGGCATTTCTGTGTTTGTCTTTCCCAAGTATGGTATGTTACTTCTCGCTCGTACACGCATATTTAGTAGGTACAAAGTGCGCGTAGATTTTGTTCGCAATGTCTGTTCTGGTATAATACCTCAATTGATCTAGATTTAGAGAGTGAAAACAAGCCTTATAAGAATCATCACTCTTGAAACATAGACTAGTTAAAGTTGATTCATACTTGCCATAGTCACATTTTAAGAAGAATTGAGAAATAAATATAGGTAGTTCATTCGTTCTATTTCTTTATAAGAGTGGTTAGTTTTGTAAGGCTTTTGCGTGTTCAATTCTCTTTGTCTATCGTATGTAAACCAACTGTGGACGTTTGTTTTCTATACTCGTAATATATTTGATTTTTCTTTAATGGCCTCGATAGTCTTTTATTTCATTGTGATTGTAGGCCACCACATTATTTTATTCTCTGTTACTTTAATGTTTAAATGAATCATAAAAATAAGAAATCTAGTGAGCTTAAAGAAGATCTTATATGTAAGTTTCTAGTAAAAAGTCTCTGAATGAAATTAAAAAAAAAATAGTTATTTAAAATTATAACGTAATAACGAATTATTCGACATATTGCAATAAATCAAGGTGCTGTTTTATTTTGTTATTTCATTTTTAATTGACGAAAGGAGTATTCTATTTATATTTTATTACTTATTACATTTTTTTTGGACTTAAGTGAAACGTTAATTTTAAACGTAATCATTGTTTTGAAGTGCATATATGCGAATATATTGTGAAAATAGTTTTGGACATTCAAACCTTTTTTTTCTTGGGATCAAACGTTCTTATCGGTAAATAAATAGTCCTAATTTTTTAAGGTTTCATTTTACTATTTTTATATGTTTTTGATATCCATGTCAGGTTCCTAATTTGGAGTCAAGACTTTAATACATGACAATGCATCTTTATATTTTAAATATTATGAAATGAGATCGCGATTAAATCGATATTATACTGTGCCATCTGAAATTAAACGACGAGCGCAATAATATGCATTTTATTTTATCACACTACACATTTGCCCGATAATGCTAAAAAGATATGGGATCAATTTTGCACATTGTCTATCAATGTAATTAAAAGAGGCAAAAGGAAAAAGAAGACAGTACGTGTTGCTAAGGGAGTTTGTTATACTGTTTATTTTATAAATGTATTTCAAACAGTAGTAGTAGCTATTATTTTAAGATGCCGAATATATTAAGAGCTAGGAGCCGGCCTGGCTCCGCCCGGGTGCAGATAGTTTTTGACTCCAGTCCACATCAGTAACATTTTCGCGTACCATTTTATTTATATACAAACTCAATACAGTTCTCTGTACTGTTTTTCCCGTCCCGTTTCGTTATACCTCGCTCTGTCAGGGGCACGTTATCCTGTCCCATCACATCCCTCTCAAGTTTAAAAAAGTAACAAATAGCTATATTTGAATTCCTTGCTCATCCCACGGGATCCCTTTTTGGTTTGGTTTCGCTACTGCCCATGAGCGGTCGTATCAAGGCAATGTGCAGCAGTGATGAGGCAATATTCTGCGGCTGAAGATTTTAATGGTGATGATTTCGACGGGCATAATATAAATGAACGTGGTGTAATTAATTTTATTGTTCCATTCCAATAATCTTGCTCTATTAAGATTAAGTTCAAGGGAATAATACAGATGATCTTATTCCAACAAAATAAGAACAAAATTTAAAATTGTCTCCGCGTTTTTGAACAAAGAGGCAAGAGCCACATTTAGAATGGACTTTTTACATACCTAATACTTTATTTATTTAAAAAAGGACCGCTTCTATTTATTCCGTTAAAACAATGTAAGCTAATGTGGTGAAATTGATTTTGATTTTCGTTAACTTATAATGGCTATGAATTGCACTAAGAACGGTTTTTATTAATTTGAAATTATTGTTGAACTCTTTAGAAATTAGGCATCTTAACCTACCAATGGATTAGACGGTTCATTCACATTCTCCGAAATCATTGATTGTGAAGAATTCTCAGACATACTGATTTCTTCACGATGTGTCTTTCATCGCTAAAGCATGCAATAATCATTAACATGCACACGTAAATTAGAAAAGTTTGTGGTCAAACCAGTGAATAAATCATATCTCCGACTTAACAGAGCTAGTTTTTTGTTCTAATTTTAAATAATATAAAACGCTACTTTCTGAAAACATATCACAGAGGAAAGTACCTGTTTCGGGTCGGTTAACATGATCCTAGGATCATTTCCAGTAACTCGTAGTCTTAAGTATTACTACGGCCCGTCATATTGTTACACACACACACACACATACACAAACTCACGCCTTTTGCACAGGAGGGGTAGGCTGAGGCGCTACCAGGACACCTACATTTCGCTTTGTATGTTCCGTCCCACAGTGTGATAGAGGGCGAGCCTATCGCCATATCGGGCACAAAATTCTAACTCCGGGCTGATAATGGATAGAAAAACCCAATATCACTTTTTCCGACCCGGGATTCGATCCCGAGACCTTAGCTTTGTAATCGTACCGTAGCACAACTACGCCACTGAGGTAGTCATATTGTTCCTTTACTCTAAAGTCTAAACATATGTATTAAAGCAATTTGCTTGAATTTAAATGCTGCATAATTCCATTCACTCGTAGCTCACTGGTCGGTCAACATTCGTGTTTCATACGTCATTAATAAAGGTAATGTAAATTCGTAAGATTGTCTCGTCATTCTCCGCTCGGATGCGCGTCGGCCGGTTATGTGAACTTGTAATTTTATAATTAAATGAAAAATATATTGTGACACCATGCGGGTTTACGTTTTTTTTGGTAAGTTCCTTTTATTATTGGTAAGGCTTAATTTTAATTCTAATACGGCTTTTGGAATCGTTGAGTTTTGATAGTCTACAAAGTATTTGGGAAAAATATTTTCGTTGATGTAAACATACAAGGCTTAAACAACATGGATGCTTGTAAAAGTCCGGTTGTTTAGCATTCTTGTTATTATAATTTTTTGTTTTTTTTTTCATGGAATTGAATTTTGAATACTTGGTGTTACCGGGATGATATTATTAGGTGCATGAATAGTAGTGCAATCGTAATGTTTGTATGCCTTAGGCAGAAACTATGGATCTGCTCTGTCTTTGCTCCATCGTGAAATCGCGTTTGCTTCATCTACTTTCATAAAATTCCTCATGTCTTTTCGTCGGTTTAGGTCGCTTCTAAGCTAGTACTTGCTTATGGTGTTAATCTATTATGTTTTCGATGACATCAAATTTTACCAATACTTCCATATAAGGGACTATATGGATAATACATTTTGCCACAAAATGTTTCATCACTTTTTTGTTTAGAGTTTTGTGGTCCGCGATTTCTTGATTTCGTCGCTTTCGATTTTTAGCTTAAAACATAATATAAATGTTTACCTACATATCTCATCTTTATTCATATTGCAAAATAACGTTTTTTATGGTTTTACGAGTTCTTAAAATCAACTTATCAGGGAATTGGTCCATACAAATGGTACTGGCTTTCGAAATTGTATTATCCATATATTTTTAGATTGAAATAAACAAAAACATTGATTATGAAGTTTTGATTAGTGACAATATGAGTTTTAAAGCAAATTAAAAGTACATACTTCAAATTACTTGCAGTTGAAAATACATTTATCTTGGAGGACAAAAACACTTTTCATAGACCATACAAATTATTATAAAAACTAGGCATGAATAAAAACATCCTCTTTTATGTTTATGACTAAAATTATAATATCTCTCCAGTATTTCTCACACTATAATGAGTAACGTATATTATATGTCTGCCTTAATGACTTTAAATTCTTACGGTTTTAACTTATTTCTCGTAGCATCCTTGAGATTTTTGGTATTATTATGCAAAGTATCGTTGTTTTAAAATTAATGGTTTTATTTTTTAATACAAGTGCTGATTAAATGCTTGACAGTCGTGCCTGGTCGGAAAATTCCTAATGTATGGGGAGAATAGGCACAGATATGTAAATAAAGAGTTTTGCCCAACTTGGGAATTGAACTCAAACTGTTCACAACGCCCGTTCGCGTTGCAACTGGACGGTGAGGTGGTGGGAACTTTAATGAAGTCATTGCGTGTTTTTGTTAATGTCTATATTGCATACTGAGTAATTTGTTAACGAATTTCGACCTTCATTGCATTCTCAACTTTATATTGATTTCCTTATTTTATTCAGCGAACCCTTTACGGAAAATGCGTCACGAAATATTATAGGCATAATGAAGAACATCCTTTGTAGGTATTATTTTGTATACTTACCTAATATAAATTTGTTTAAGTGAAGAAAAATAATACATTTCTGTATATTTTAATTAAAAAGGATCTCTTTGTGCCCGAATTTTGTGTCGAAGCTATTCTAGCTTCGATTACGCAAGACTCAGACCGCTAGCTATTTAGGCCTGAACCTATCTGAGTACAATTCATTTAACAAAAGTCTCAATTCTTTTGAGTCAATTAAGTCATTTGCATATTTCTTCTTTCCTTCAACGTTGAATCTTTAGGCCGGCGAAGAAGTACTGAGCCGACTGGCATAATTTTATTTTATAACCAGAGAGAATCTTCTCCCGCTAGATTTCCCACTCTTTATCTGAACTATTTTACAGTTCCGTTCAAGTTTTTTCGTTTATTCCACCTTTGTTAATCCTGATCAGTAATCAGTACCAGATTTCGCTTTCTTACATAATCTTCCCCATTTTACTTGATCGACAATCATTTAGTTATAAAACTTTTCCACGCATCATAATAAATACACCTGATCAATTTGCATCATGGCTTGTTATTAAAGCTATATTTTACCGGAAATTGTCTCTTAGTCATTAACGTGTTAAAGAAACCGGTACGAATATTATTACCCAGTGTTGAGATTTAGGTATCACATTTTAGAAATAAACGTATTTTTCCTGCTGCATAATCTGATACCATTTGCAAACTAGAAATAATTGGTCAATTACAAACTATAAGATACGTCCATATCAAACTATATCCAATTAATATAGTAATGGTGAGATTGTCGCGATACATCAGTGAAAACGATTACAAATAAATAATCACGTAGGATGTATTTAAGCTCAAAGCTTACTTACTACTGCTTAGCAGCAAATATAATATGGACCACAAAGAAATGAGTTGGTGACATGTGGCGAAATTTGGAACTACAAGTAGAATAAAAAAAAAATTATAACTACATAATTGTTTGAGATGTATATTTTTTTAATATAAACATCAAGCATTCATACTCGTAATCTGACTAAAAGATAAATTATTCTTCGGGCGACAAAAGATCGTAAACGACCTGTGCTTCAATTTCATTATTTTTTAAAATTGGTAGTTCCTAGAGAGCTGACAGTTCATACACTAGCCCAAATATCTAAACAAATCCTCAAACAGATATAAAATATGAGTAAAAATAATTAAACAACATTTTAAATTTTCCAGCACTCGTCATTACACTACAAGGCTTAAATTGCAATGACAGAAGAACAGCCTATTCCCGACTGAACTTCTTTGACATCGACCTCCTACGTTACTCCGCGGAGGACAAGACAGGCAATGTTATGGTGTCACCAGCCAGTATCAAGTCCACCTTAGCAATGCTATTGGAAGGCGCTGAAGGAGAAACCGCAGAAGAAATAAGAAGGGCTTTACGCCTATCTCCAGTCAAAGCGGAGTGGAGGGAAGAATTGAATAACTATTTATTTGCTTTAGAGGTAAGTTTTAATATAGCTGTAGATTATTAAAGTGAAATATGAATGAAGTTGGAAGAATCTAGAGGTAATTCTATGTTGCAATGCCCGACAGGGGTCACAATTATGTACCTATAATTTACGTTAGTGAGTTGTTGAGGTGAACAAGAATTTGAAATACTATTTAGAGATTATACTAATCTGACTCTGCATATTAAACCCAAAGCTAAAGAATGGAAGCAATAAGAAAACATTCTCGTCGGTGTTATATTACTTTTTACCTACGAAAACGAGTTTTGTCTTTAAAATAAACAGTTCAACCAGTTCTATCCTAAACGAGAAATTATTTAAAGTGATCTATTTTAATTAGAGGTCGACAAACAGCTTCGGTTATTGATCTTATTATTCTGGCTATTGAATGTATTATGTAACCAAACAGAATAAAATGAACACGCAATAGACTAGCATATTATTGGGTATTGGCCTAAACCCTTTCAATCGAACTCTCGACTGTGGGATTACCGCGTTTAGCAGTAGGCGATGCTGGGCTGGTACAGTATACAATAATGATTTTTAATGATCTTTCAGACGAACTCATCGGGAGTTGTGCTACAAAACGCAAACGCGGTGTTTGTATCGAACAAGCTAAAGCTGAAACGGGAGTATGAGACGTATTTGTACAACGCATACTTTTCAGAAGTAGCCAGAGTTGATTTCAAGAACACGAATCAAGCGACACAGCTGATTAATGGCTGGGTGAATAAAAAAACACGAGGGCTGATACCGTCAATTGTGTCAGCAGGTAATTTATTTTCATAATGGGCTTGTAAAATTATTAGATAAACGGCATTTGCTGGTGAATGCCATGGCTTCGAGATAAAGTCTCGACTGGCAACAGAGGAGTATATTCCACCGACATAATTTCGTCTGTTTGGTCCCTTAACTTTCACCATTGTGTCGTATGCAGGCTTTCTAAATTACTTCTTCATGCTTTTATTTAAATATTACTGGTAGCCAAGGCGTCGGTGAGCATTCTCTGTTTGACTTACTATCAGGTGCACTCTAGTCTGCTCTAGTTACTTTGTCATACCTGTAGGCTATAGGCTGTATTAAAACATATACAATACAAATGACGTCAATATGACTCATGACATATTAAAACGACCTGCATTTTTCGGAAATACCAATATTACCTGTTAGTGGGGTTTTATGCAAATATGCATCAGGAATTATTAAGAAAAGGTATGTTTTGATAAGTAAGGGATATTGTCGGTCTTGTTTTTAATAACCTTACATTTAATTTGGGTTTCCCTCTAATTTAATTTTAGGTAGATACACTAAATCATGTCGATGCAGTTTTAATGATGCAGTGTGTCTTTAAGAAACATGGAATAATTTTACAGTATCATCGAATAATTTTAATTTTATGATAATTGCTTTTTGGAGTAAATCTTTAAAAAAATTCTATGGTATACAGTCCGTTTACTCGCATTAGGTCAGCTTGTTGGACTATCAAATAAATACTCTTGATTGAAGTCTTAATTATAAAGAAGTTCTTTGCTTAGCGATGGATCATTAAAGGCTATAGAACAGTTAGTATATCAATTATATGAACTTCTCATAATGTAAAATCCAAAATATTTCTTTCAGCTGATATCAACCCGCTATCAGAGATGCTAATTTCCAACGCCATGTACTTCAAGGGTCTTTGGCGTCATGCCTTCAACCGGCATCTGACGCGCGGCGCCTGCTTCTACAACCGAGGGAAGTGCCAGAACGTGGAGATGATGGACTTGCAAGCCAAGCTCAAATACGCTTATGTCGACAACTTGAGAGCTCATGCTGTTGAGCTGCCGTATCAGGTGAGATATTTAATGGATATGAGCATCAGATTAAAGAATCAGTTCAGAATCTGTGCATTTTACTTTCGCATTTATCATCATCGACATTGACAGCCTCCGTGGTGGAGTTGGTTAGACGCCGACTGTGAGAGGCCGCGGGCATGATTCCTTCAACGAGACAAATTTTTGTGCGATCCACAGATATTTGTATCGGGTCTGGGTGTTTGACGTTTGTGAGACCGATAAGTCTGTTGTAGTTCCTGATACCAACGACGCAAGACATAATTGATCTTAATGTGGGGACTGGACTTTGTCTATGTTTAGGTGTATTTATGTATTATTTATTTATTTATCAACATCATCATCATCACCACCATCATATTTATCATTATCACCAATATCATCATTAACATGATCATCGGGCACAAGATATACAGTGATGAGCAATAGTCCTTCTGCAATAATAATCTACTAGGAGTTATAATTTGATTTTTTACGGGTAAGGGAAAGTCTTCGTGCTGTCTTAATTCTGCTATGTTATACTTGTAATAGCACCCAGAAAATTTATGTGGCGTGATGATCGAGAAAATCCGTAAAAGCCTGCTTAAAACGAAGTATTTAAATGTTGATTACATTCAGTGAATTGAGGAATTAGATGTGCTATAGTGCTATATAGTTATTTAAAATAAATTCTACAAGGGTACAGTAATAAACGCAATTAAATGTAATGACTATAATCACAGAATGCTTCATAACCATGAAGACGAGAAGGCAATATGAGTTTAAAACACTATCAATACAACAGTGTCTTTGTTTACGGAAAGCCTTTTAGAGTGAAATCAATTAAGTTAGGCTGTTGAAAAACACGTCTATAATGACGGTATATGTTGGTGAAAATCAGAGCACATCAGCATAATTGCGTCGACCGATGAGAAATTAAAATGAAAATAATTTATTGAATCCGTTTAAATGTTCAACATCATTTCGTCAGCCTCCATGGCGCAGTTGGTTAGTCGTCGGCTGTGAAACGTGAGGCCGCGGGTTCGTTCCCCGCCCGGAGATAACTGTTACTGATGCCCAAAAATATTTGTTGGGTCTGGGTGATTGTGGGACCGTATTACACTGTACTTGCTGCATCAAATGCATTCTAATCACATCTAAACATTGTGACATTGATAAAAATAGTGTTATGGTTTAAGCAAGAAATACCTAAACAACCAAGTATTGGAGGGTATTGATATTATTAAAAGGGGTCTAAAATATTAAATTATATTTAGACTTGACAAGGTACGTCGAGGCAAATAAATAAAAAAAAAAAAACTAAAAATTGTAACGCGCTTGGGAAATCCGGCCTGACCGTCGTGGCTTATTCAAGGTTGTCCACTTTAGCTTATGATTTTATTATAATTTTCTGATTACAATGCCGTGGACTCAAGAAATAAGATAATTTTGTGGTACATTGTCTACGACAATAATTAAATATTGTTGGTAATTTAATAGAAAGTAATCCAATATTAATGTGCCCTTTTAAATTTAACTTAGAAATGTTCAGTTAAAAAAATATCCTATTTTACCACAATGTATAGGCTGTTTCTGTCCCTGTTAAGGATATGAAGACACATTTTGTCTACTAAAAGCCGTATTGTAGGTCCTAGACCAAAGAATTAGGAAATGTTTCTATACCAATATACGAAAATATAAAATTTAAACAAATATTTTGCCATACTTTGATTGTAATTGACATATGAGACTAAAATATTTAAATGGGGGATATTGCCAGTCAAAGTTTTATTTTCTAGATCTTTGTTTTAATTCAACATGTGTCTGTTCGACTTGCGTCATTGTTTTCTATAAGGCCTGTAGCAAATAGTAATGCTCCAAATTATTATCATTATTTCTCTTTCCAGAATGCCCAATTCTCAATGATTCTACTAGTGCCAAGAGACCGTGATGGCATTTACGTTCTTACAAGAGATCTGCCATACATGAGCTTGCCTCAGGTGTCACATCTCATGGAAATTGAAGAAGTCAGACTTTCATTCCCGAAATTCACTGTAGATTACACTGAAGACGTCGTTGGTGTGTTGAAGAATGTAAGTGTTTTGTTTAATATCATAGTTTTTTGTTGGAGGCAGTTTATTGCGTATTGACCCTACAGTGATGTCTTGGGTTCGAATCCCGGATCGGACAAAGTGATATTGGATTATTCTATTCATTATCAGCACGGACACAGGAATTTGTACCCGATATAGCGATAGGCTCCCCCAATCTCATCGGGGGACGGAACATACTAGGCGAAATGTGGGTGTCCTGGTAGCACCTCTGCCTAACCCATCTGGGAAAATGGCGTGAGTTTATGTTGTATACATATGTATGTATAAACTAATGTTTGAATCCAAACATAACATAAACAAAACATATCATTGAACCCTGGATTATATTTAATCATTGCTGCATTCTCTGCAGCCATTTTCTATTTTAGCCTCAAGAGGACAGGCAGAAAGTCGTGATACACGTATTTATGCGAATTAAAATATAGCATGAATTTATTTCATAACTTTAGTATGCAGAAACGGGTAAAGCTGATACCAATCGCAACTACACGCGTACATATTTGATGTCACATGCATACAAAGTACAATAATGAGGTGTTTTTATTAGGTACAATAACATTTTACTTAGAAATCTGGATGTTTGTTTACCTTTTACATCCGCAAATATTAAAATGTATGATATTTATCTGGGAAAATAAATCCCTTGGTAATAAAACCCGTGGTCGGTAACAATAGCATCATTATTGTAATTGTGGCTTTATAAGGAACGAAGTAACTGTTATACAATCTCTAACGGTAATGTACATTACTTGTTTTCATTTAATGAAGATTTGTGTTGGTATTATTATTTTATTAATACTTTTATGTTTAATGGTTTTATTCTACAAATGGATCTGTTCTTGCGCTTCTTTCTTTTAGGTTGACAATATTATATTTTTTGTCTCTGAAATTTCAAGCGACCGCTTAGTAAAAAATCTGACAGCAGAAACGGTGCCGTATGTATTTATACTCGAAAATATTGTAAACAATTATGCCTAATTAATAGCTTTCCTTAATAATGGAGGCATATGAAGACTACCAATCCGGATTAATTACTTACACCTCTATGGATCGGAAATGATGCTAACGTCCCTTAAAACATATAAAATTAATAATGTATCAATCTGATGTAATTATATCGATTTTTTTCAGATGCGAATCAACACAATATTCTCAACTGATGCGAACCTATCCTCGATATTCGAGGGTACCACACCATACGTCAGCAACATTTTCCACAAAGTATACATGTCTGTGGATGAAGACGGAACAGTTGCTGCAGCAGCGACGTCAGCTATGGTGGTACCTCTCATTAATGATGGAGTGGATCTGAGGGTCGACAGGCCTTTCGTGTTCTTCATTAGAGACAACAAGTCAGGCGCTGTACTGTTTGAAGGGAAGATTGAAGAGCCTAATGTGTTTGTTGAACCAAATTCTAATAGTAAGTTGTACGAACGATTTTTTTATAAACGTTTCATATTGTCGTCGTAACGTTGATAACGTAAATTTCTTTACGTGTATGGTTAGCGAGAAGTTCGCGTTAACGGCGCTTCTGCTGACTATGTGAGAACTAATAGTTTTCTTAGAAATAATTTAAAATTCAATCTCCGTATTAAACGGTATTGTTATAGAATGTTTGCAAGAAAACATAGGAATTGTTACGATGCTTTAGAGTTTTATGGAACAGTATCCAGTTCTAGGTGGTTCTATACTATCGATACATGTTATCATAATATTTTAGTAGCTCAATACAGTTGTTTATAAAGTTTTTTTTCTAACAAGCATTTCACCTAGTGAAAATTTATTTTTGCCATAATCGCTGGTTGTGAGTGCTTGGTGACCTGTTGGTAATAGACTAGACGCGACTGCCAACTGTTCACGGTGGTCGCGGGTTCAAATCCCGGCACACCTCTGACTTTTCGGAGCTATTTGTGTATTGATAGTCAATCACTACGCACTATTACGATGAAGGAAAACATCGTGAGGAAACCTGCATACCGTGGCGATTTTAAAGTATTTCTACGGTATGTAAAGTCCGTCAACCCGCACTAGGCCAGTTGGTGGACTATACGATCTAACCCTCTCAATTTTACTTTTGATGGTAGAGGAGGCCCGTGCCCTGCAATGGGACGTATATGGGCTAATACAGATACAGATAATCGCTGGTTAACAGTACTCAATTTGTTAATCTCGAAGGAATAATTAATAATTATTATGTATTACAATTATACAAAATTCTAATTCATTAATATTTTTGCAGGTAAACATTCGAGGAAGACTGCAGGTTATTAAGGTTTAGAAATTATGTCAATAAAGTGATATATTGATAATTGTGTCGTTTTATTATCGAACTCTACTATTGAAGCACCGAATGCTGACTATTAACTTGTGTTGTGATATGTTTGTTCCACAATGGTTCTAAAAGTTCTAATTACGTTTATGGTACAAAAAGAGAAAAAAATAATAATTATACAACAACTGTTTAGGCTCGCCCCCTATCACATCATGGGACGGAACATACAAGGCGAAATGTGGGTGTCCTGGTGGCGTCTCTGCCTACCCCTTCGGGGATAAAGGCGTGAGTTTATGTATGTATGTACAATAACTGTTTATTGCATAAGGCTTAAGTGTTGCCAAAGAGCTGTATTGGATTTCCTTTCCCTGTGAGATATATTATATTCTACATAATATATCAAAGTATGGGGATTTTTTTTTATTTGTTATTCAATCATAATTATTCGTTCTTTATTTTTCGGTCTTCCATGAAAGTTGATATTGGCATAAGGGAGATGCAGCGGGGTTGTGTGAATTGAAAAATATCGAATAGTGTATATTTTTTTGTGGTACGGAACCTTCGATGCGTGAATTCAACTCGCATTGGGCCAGTTCTTTCATTATAATTTCTTTCGGTAGCAACCAATACTTTCTATTCACTATGTAATAGCGTTCTAGTAAACTATGTGAATAATTCAGGTCATTATTGGGACAGGTGTTTTACTGTCACTCATCAGATCCTTTTGTGACCAAGTGTCAGTACCACGGATGGACGACCTGATTAAGGTCGTAAGAATTCGCTGGATACAGACCGCTTCCAACAGGTCTATCTGGAGATCCATGGCCTATGTACAGTAGTGCATTTCCTGTGGCTAAAGAGAGAAAGAGAGAGAGAGAGAGAAAATAAAAACTAAATATTGCTATCTGGACAGAAATATAGGATCGCTAGTGCACGATTTTTATGCGGTAGTATGGAAATCACGGTGCGTAAACCCTACTCGAACTCAACTGTTTGTTTCCTGTCAGCTCCTTAATGACAGGTTCATTAAAAATATGATAACAACGATTGACCGTCGCAAATTACTGAAGGAAAGGATATTCCGTGCCCTGCAATACAACGCACTATAGTATTTGTAAGGCTTTAAATTGTTGCCTTGTCGTTTCTCTAGTATTTGTATACCATTAGCTGACATGTAATATAGTATTAAAATAAATACAGATAATTGACTGCTTTCTTCCTTTCATGCTGTTTGTTATTGTTTCTTTGCACTTGAATTTCTATTATAACTAAAAGATCTGATGTAGATTGCTATTGTTAGATTTTATTATTTTATTATTATTACCTTATTGATTTTATTTTAATAGATTAGGGAAGTATTAGACTTATTAGAACAGAATACTTAATCATATTAAAAGTATAATTATTACTTTATATATTGACAAAAATATAAGACGTATCATGCAGTTTTGTTTTTTTATAGGTAATTATGAAAAATGAAATATTTGGATCTCACCAACTAGAACACCAAGCGCTGACAGTTTTATATCATACAAGAATGTTTAAAACCTCTACTATCCGTCATGCACATTATTTTGATACCATTATAATAAGTGTTTCCTGATTTATTTGTTACTGCCGGCCCGTTCCGGCTTAAACGTAAATGCAGGACATACCTAAATAATAATGTATTTAGCAATATTGTATCGCTGGCTCTCTTTGGGTACGGGACATGATGATTGAAAACAAAATGATAACAGAATTTTCGTAGCGCATGCGATGAAAGATATTTTATAGGTATTTTTTACACCTTGCATAACATTATTGTTATTTTAGTAGGGATCCTCATTTTTTTCTTGCAATTAAAATAGCCTATATGAATCAGTGATAGTGTAGCAATCAAATGGTGAATGAATTTTTAAAATTGGTCCAGTATTTTTGAGCCAATTCTTTACAAACATACATACAAATCTTTCCTCTTTATAATATTAGTATAGATAAACTTGAGCATAGTCTATTAATCTATGTATGTATAACTTTCCCAAGACTAGAACAGTGATAGTTACGCATTAGTATCTATGAATTTAAATATGTTTTTTCATTTATTTATAAAAGTTTGTATTTTTGTTTAAAAACAGATTTTCTTGCAATACTAAATAGTTTGCGTAGAAGTGTAAAATCTACTACAAACCTAAACAGCAGGTATAAAAGGGATGCTGAGAAAACGGATTAAGGATTGTCGAGTCGACAATAATCTTACATTCCTCATTTTATTTACTCAATAACACAGTTGTAACCCTCGTGTCAACCACCCCGCTCTTGTTGACCCATTGAAGCCCTAATCAGAACTGCCTGCAAAGTGATGCTACATTAACACGGCAAAACGGTAAATGAATATCAAAGGTAAGGAATTTGAACAAAAAGTTTATGTTAATACAACATCAACATATCTCGGCTAAGAGGTCTCCGTTTTATAGCTATAAAAACATACTTTCTGATTAATAGATCTTGTAATGTTCGTATGGTAAAAGTCTACTTTAGTGAAACTAGACGGAACACATACCTTGATGGATTGCTTCTAATGATGCTGTTAGTCATTTCACTTTTCTAGATGTCTCTTAGTTGCCAGTTATGGACACGACACATGTGTAAAAGTGGGCTATTGGAACAAAAACACTGATTAATATAGACTGAATTGATTACAGATTCATTTACATCTTGTATGACGATGACTTGCTTTATAGTCGTGTTTATTAAAATTGGTTTTGATAAGCTGCTGCTATATTAAAACGGGCGTTACCTATAAATTCTTTTATAATAAGTTCAATAAATGACATAGCACGGTAAACAACTTATTGTTGAGAAAGCTTTCATTATTTATTTATGGAATTCTTCCCACAATAAAGATGCAATACATCTCATTTTTGAGACATCTCCTATGATCATAGAGGCATGTTGCGGATGTCTCCGATTGCCCAGCATAGTGAGCGCAAAGGATTGAGCTTTCAACGAGAAAATGACAGAGAAAATGAGCTAGGTTTCTGACATTAATTGTCCTTCGGCGAATAGTGTTCAACGGCTGTAACAAATATTGTGGTAATGGTTCTAGATATTATGCATGGAAATGTTTAAACTCAGGTAGCACTCTTGCACTATAGAGAATAGAGAATTTTAGTCATGTGCTACAGGGAATGGATTTTGTGGACCAAGTAGTAATGCTCATCTTCTCAATATTAACAACAGATTTATTCTCTCATGTGTATACAAGTATAACCTGTTGTTTATTTAAAAGAAGAGCCGAGGATTTAAATTCATCTTTGCAAAGGTCAATGTTTTGCGAACTGAAATCGATGTAGCCTCAAAACAACTTTTCACCTGTTACTTTCTTTAGGTCAACATCAGAGTTGAGCACTTAAAATCGTTATTAAATTGATGGAGCTGTATATTGTTTGTAATATGTATGCGTATAAATTTATTATTTGCTTTGTAATTGCATTGTTCATAACTTAATGTATGGACTGTGGCCCGTGAGGTTTTACGTGAGCTGATGTGAGCTGACGGCTGGAGATCGTGGCTTATAATTGTTGATAGGTTCGTCGCCTGGCTGGCGCTGATGTTACCTCTGCCCAGCTCTTTGGGGATATAATCTTATGCATGTAGTGCACTAAATACAAGTATATATTGAAATTGTTATAAATAAATAAATACACCCAACAGTCACATACATAGTCCTGACCCCACACTAAGATCGAGTCTTGTGTCGTGAGTATCAGGAACTACAAGAGACTTTTCGGTCTCACAAATACCCAGACCCGAAACAAATACCTGTGGAGCACTCAAATAGTTGTTTTGGTGCGGGGATCGAACCCGCGGCCTCTCGTTTCACAGCCGACGTCTAACCAACTGCGCCACGGAGGCTGTCGATCATTATCAAGATATGTATTTATTTTTAGTTTTAATAGTGAGCTCCGACTTTTATGGTGAGAAGACCTCGGGAAGTCCCACTATTTAAAGTTAAAACAAATCCTTATTCATTAAAGCAAAAGTACCTACCTTTATGAAAAAATGCCTATAAGGATAGTAGAAAATAGGATAATATTCGATAGTCTTAAATTACGTTGTCTGAAAACAATCTAGTTAAGTAACTTTAGGATTTGTAGATATGGACATAAATTATATTTAATGTATTTATTATATTTTTCGCTACAACCAACCGACCTTCAGACAGTTCCAAAAAACATATAGACATTAAAGATGCCAGGTTAGCTTCCAAGAACGATGCTAAAAAGGAAGAAATATGAATTCCATAGAACTGGTTGGCAGGTAACCTCTATTGTTCAGTTCGTTTTGTTTCGGAGTTGATCAAAACATGTCTATCAAAATGACGAGTTGTTTGTTTGTAGTAGTTGATTAAAGTCGTGTCTTTCTTCACGTTTATTTAATAAATAATTATACCCGATAGTCTGTCACATTGACCTGACCTCACGTTAAAAGTATCGTTTTGTAAGTATAGAATATTACATTACCACTAGAAATGACATGATTTTTATGCTAAGAAAACATTATAGATGTATTTACGATCATTTGCGCAGAGACAAACACAGGTGAAAAATCTAAATATATTATTTTAAAATAGCTGATAGATACATTGAAATAGACTGCCTCGCTGGCATAGTTGTTCTACGTAATGATTACAAAGCTGAAGTCTCGAATTCGAATCCCGGGTTGGGCAAAGTGAGATTGGATTTTTCTATTCATTATTAGCCCGGAGTCAGGAATTGTGCCCGACATGGCGTAGGCTCGCCCCCTATCACATCGTGTGCCGGAACATACAAGGCGAAAAGTGAGTGTGTCTTGTGGCTGGTAGAACCTCTGCCTACCCCTTCTGTATGTAAACATGACATACTTATTTATCTCTTTTAAGCCTTTACGTCTAGTTGTCAAAATCAAGCTTGGTTTTACGAATTCAAAATCTCACTCATAGTAATTTGCCAAACTTGCAACGAAACCAATACTCACTTCTTAATGTCACTTCATAAATGCTACAACTATACAAATGAGGTGACAAATGATATTCAGGAACACAAAATAAATATTAATTTATAATAACTACGACTCAAAACGAGTTAAATAAACGAGTTCCGCGGATTTTATCGATATTTAATAACTTTATTTTTTATATTTGCCTTTGATTGAACTTAAATATGTGTGTCACGTTTTTCGATGGGTTATTCGTCAATTTTGGAGTTTTATGTGCCTATTTCTCGATTTTTTTTTTGACATAAATCTAACCATTTAGTGAAAGCATATTCAAGTTACTTTCAAACTGTGCAAAAATATTAATTACTTGTTGTTCCACGCGGTTTTATTTTCGTTCAATTTGGATTTGCATCTATCGTACAGCGTACTTCGTTTATAGATTTCCAGACCATATTTTACAATATTCATTGAGATTTAATTCTGAAGACTAGGACAGTGATAGAATTATATTATACCAAAGCTTGTCTTGTTGCGGCAGGCAAGGGTTTTACGTTTTATTGCTGAACACTCAGGTCCTCTACGATTATGTGTTTTAGTCCTCATTTCACTTAGCTGGCCTAGTGTGTCTCGATGGACTTAATGTACCTGATCTGTCGCTAACTAGGTTGTCAGCTATTTTTAGCTTATTTATTATTAATTACTTAATTATGTATCTATATCTGAATCAGCTAAAATACGTCCCACTGCAGGGCACGGGCCTTCTCTACAACCGAGAGTACGATTGAGAGAGATTGAGGGGGGATTATTTAATTACTATCTACTCCTTACTTACTACGACTGCCTCGGTGGCGTGTTTGTACTGCGGTATGATTGCAAAGATTCTCGGGTTCGGGTTCGGGCAAAGTGATATTGGATTTTGCTATTCATTGTTGGCCCGATGTCAGGAATAATGGTGATAGGTTCGCCCCCTATCACGCCGTATGACGGAGCACACAAGGCGAAACGTGGGTGTCTTGGTTGCACCTCTGCTTACCCCATTTGGGAAAAAGGCGTGAGTTTATGTATGTATTTATGAATGACAAAAATAGCTGATATGCGCTCATCGCGTTTAATTTCGCGCACCTTTCTACTATAAGCCATTTTTGCATTGCATTTATTGATTCGCATGTCCGATATAGCGAGCTGTTAGTATTATGAACGTTTAGACACGACGTTTATTTTAATAATATTGATTAGCTGAACATTGGTACAAATACTTATATTTTAAGGGAATGATAAAGTAATGTAAAAATTTTCGGTGAACCTTCCAAGAATAGAATTCGGCTTGTTATTTTAGCAATGACAAAATTTTTAGGTATTATACAGAAATGCATAAAACTACGTCGATGATTATAATCGACAGTTTAATGGTTTCTTAGATTTACGCGTATGTTACACATTGAATAATTATGTTACAAATGGTAAAAAATTAAACCAAATTCGCGATAAAATCCGCAAAAAATAGTTTACTTTAAATCCATCGGTTAGTTAGTTTTTTTTAGTTGGAGCGAGTAACATTGATATCGATGGTTGGAGCTTATAAAGCTGCGTTAAGAATTTAGTCAAAGTTAGTTCATGCAACTGAGCCTAAGATTTTTAAGCTGTATTGTGGCATATAAGTAGGCAACTAAAATTACAGAAGATAAAGCACGCAAAATTAGTAAAAAGGAAGGTTACAAACATAACTAATTAGGTCAAATTCAGTAGAGCAAATACAATAAGATAATAAACTAGATTTAGAAGGAAAGCGTTACGAATCCAAGTAAAGAATACCTTGAATAGAATTGTTAAAACATTCACTTTTAACTTTTAAGAATTCCATAATGCACCATGGGCCAGCTCTAAACCTATCGTGGCTTCTTCAAATATAACTGTTCAATGTCTACATATAAACGTAGTGGGCCAGCTTCCGCGCACGTCACTCTAGCGAGCGGGCCGCGTGCGCACGCATCCCGCCATTTTAACGTTCCAAATATAAAAAAATAGTGTTTTTGTTTTTATTCCTTTTTTAAAAGTGTTACTGTGTTGTTGGCCAGTAATATACGTAAGTATTTTAAGTTGGTCGTTGACATTTCTAGAATGTAGGTCAGGTGTTCTATGAACAATTTAACTGGCTGTTTTACTTGGCAACATTGTTGCATTATTTATTTATTAAAATAATAATTTGTAATTGATAAAAATAATTGTGGTGTTGTGATTGTAGGCTGTGTGTTACTTATTCCCTTGACGCAAAAATATATTCGCACTTTTGGTTTCGTGGTAATCATACTATTAGCTTAATATTATTATGTTTGGTAAGACTAATTACTGTGTCAATACAGTAATTATTTACAATCACAAAATACATTTGTCAAATGTCAATTTCAATAATTTATGCGCATCAATACACGGAGGCCTTTAAAACTTTAACGCAAATATTAAACAAAAGTTCAAGGCTGTATAAATTCTATTCTTATAGGACAAAGGCTAATCCACAAGTTCTTATAAAAATAATGAGCAATTTATAAAATTATTGATTCTTTATGCAGAGTTTCTTGTAATTCGACATCCAGACATTTTTTTCTAAGCAAAAAACGTCGTTGATTGAAATATAAACATGTTATGTTAAACAGAAATAATGATATCATGTCTCAATATTTAGAAAAAAAATAAAAACAAATCAATTTGAAAAATACAAGTTTTAACTTAAATTATTTAATTCCAGGTACAGAAGGAAATAAATTGCCGCCAAAATGCGCCAGTGTGTATTGGGTAAGTATATTTTACATCAATAACATTTATTAGGTCTATAAGCCATACTATTTTTATATTAAAACGGCAAAGTAAAATATTGCACCTGCTTCTGTTAGCAATATCTATAATTGAAAATCAGCGTTGCAGTGCTGCTCAGAAGGTTCTGCAGCATATTAGCGGAATGAGAGACACCCTTGCTGGCGTATTTTGTATTTGTTCTGTTTTATTTGTATACCTAATCTGTATTACTTTTTTTTTATTTGCCATGATTGTTTCATATTTTGTGATTTATTATGCCAGTAATAAATACATATACTTATTCAATCGTAATGATGTTCAGTCAAAGTATCGATTAGCGAGAGATTGGCTCTCGATGCTCGACACAATTACTCCGATCTGCTCAATTGCTTCTTGTAGGAATGTAGGAAGGAATGCTGTTCTTCATTTATGATTAGCTGTTTAATTTACAAACGAAAATACATTTTTTATTTAAATATGTTACTCGAAGTGGATCTAGGAATCAAACCTAAGATTTCACGGTTCAAATAGGCTATCAGTACACCAAGAAAAAAAAATGAGACATAATATTCTTTATGTAAATGTTTTTATAGAAGTCAATTACTGTACTAATTACGTATTAAATTCGATATGTTGTATTACTAGAATAAAAAATACAACTAGATTCTCCGCAGAATCCAAATAAATACGTGATACGTCTCAATGTGTTTGTTATTCACATCTCGGTTAATTCAAGGTTGCATCTTGAGTACGTAATTATTCGTGTTCTTTACCTGCGATGTCATTGAAAAGTACCTTTGGAATTTAGTCATCAAAATAGGCAATTAATTTTTATTACAATATATTTTTAGGCAATATTGTTTTCATGTAAGATCTTGATTAGAATCTTTAATCGCTTTTAACTTTGTTTATAGGATTTAAAGATTGTAAGTCAGCAAAGGTTTTATATTAATTTTTTGTAGCTAGGTAGAAACAATGTGGATATTGGGGACATACCAAACATTTCATTTTTATAAATCTTTTGATGAATAATCCTTGATTAATTATAATTTATTCAACTCTATCTAATCATCAATTATTAAATGCATACTTTTTTAATTGCCAGTTACACAACCACGCAATTGCTCAGAGTTAAAACCTCCTTTATTTCACCCGCTTTAAAAAAGTAAGTTGATTAATATAGCCAATGAAAGGAGTTTGCATATCTGTCAATTTGTAAATTATGTTCAGTTTCAATTTGAAGGGTCGTTACCCGTTGGAATGATGAAGTCTGCTTCTATTTAAGAACATTACCCAACAGTATTCATGAAATCATCGCACTGACTGACTAGCAGATATTGTTATTTTATTACTTTGCATGTGACAACTCTAACTCCTTATGGAAGAATCAGTAATAAATATACTGCCTTTATTTTTATTTCATTCTAAAAGACAATGTTTTTTACTGATTGATGTTGGCCATATTACTTGTAATTAGGCGATATTATACATTAATACAATTGTTTAATACCAATTGGAGGTTTAACACGTAATGGAACAACGAGAAATAATCATTTGATGCCCGTAGGTACATAATTTGCTTGCTAATTCACTCACTCGCACCAGACTACATTGCATTTATCATTAGGTATTCCAATGTAGCCACTTTGCTCGTATATAAAAAGCACGAAAATAATCGAATAGTTCTGTTCATATTTTTACAGCTTATAAAGGTTTAAATGATACATATTTTAGAATATCATCTTCATTGGCAACCATAAAAATACGTATTTTATTCCATATTCTGTATCGTATAAAATAAAATTGAAGTATGCAGCAATTCTAGGGCGCAGTTTTACCTTCACTTAGTGGCAATAATCATAGCCCATTCCGCACTATGTTTCCAATTGCTATTTGCGAATAGTAGTGTACAGTCTTTGCCTACCTACTAAAGGGTAAAAGGGATTACAATAACTTGGATTTAAATGGTATAGTACAGATAGCGAGAAGATATTTTATCTCACTGAGAGTATCATGATATTAAAAAGGGGTCGGAGAATGCAAGTTGTAGTTTTTCATGGTAATAAATTAAAAGTGAAATACGTATATGGAATATAATGTGACTATAATAAAGGTAGAATGAGATAGACTTATCTTGATGTTATAATTATTTTCCTATTGTAATTTTTTATCACGGATCGTTTGTTGTTAAAATTATAATATTTATGGTTCACATCACGAACGTCACAAATTTTAAGTATTTTTTAATAGCTTCCGTTTCCCGTAATTAGTAATCATATTTTGTATGATTATAAATAAAATAGATGGAAAAGATATACCATGACATATATTTACCCATAAAAATATTATATGTCGTTCATCTAAAATGACAAATATAATCGATCAAATCTATGATCAAATTCCATTCCTCAGAATGCATAATGCTTACAGCTTAGGTACCTAAGTTAAAACAAGGTTTTATGATCAAAGTTTTATTTCGCCTGTTATTATTAAAAAGTGTCTAGGCAAATTGCATAAAACCTGTATATATGTAAATACCACATTTTTATGAGCCAAAGTTGTGTTTTTATTTATCTTATAAAATACTCTTGCATGGGATAAATGCATGGCTATTAAATAAGATGTTTACGTGTTGCAAAGAAATGTGTGGAAAATGTTGCATTCGATCAATAAAAAGTCAATACTGGTATTCATTTAGCAACGTTGGGAATGTGAGAATATTACTAACAGAATGCTTCTCTTATCTTTGTATTAAGGATCTACCTTGTTATAATATTCAACTTTATAGCATTTGCTTTAGCAGCCTTATACATAGACAGTTTTAAAACCTATTTTAGCTATGGAATGTTTTGTCTTCTTCGCTTAAACTGAATTCAAAAGTCGTTCAAAAGGGACAAAACATTCGATAACTAAAGTAGGTTTTAGAGGCCGTAGCTCTTTAGACATACAGTACATATACAGTACATACAGTACATATACAGTACGTACAGTACATATACCTACAGTACATATAGGGTGGTACCGCTCTGTTATAGAAGAATCCGTCTTAGTGCCCCCCTTAAATTTCGTGTTTCAAATTCAGCAAATATATTTTTAACAGTCCGTCATATTTGAGTCTGTATCTCTTGATAATCCTATCGAAATAAACTCGCCATGTAATGTATTTTATTGTAGACACGTCATTATGTCAGAATATAATACAAAGATTCATAGAGACCAAAATATAACTTTGTACGACGAAACAGAGTACAATGTGACATTAACTCAAAAATAATACAAAACAATTTTCTACAAACCAATAATAGGTACGTTTTTGAACGTTACAAAGAGTAGGACGAATGAAGTCACTATCGCAAATATGTTTAACATTTAAAAACATTTCACATTTCTTTTAATATTCTATTGGAGTAGAAAGCCAAGTGTTCTTTGTCAATTGTTGTTTAATGAGGTAATATGAGATATCCTTATTAGGTTCGGAACGGTGGAAATTGATCGAAATGTTAATTATTGACTTATTTGGAACATATAAACTGACACTTTTACTCGTACATAATATTTAATCTATTTTAGTATCATTTTTAATCTTTAAATTTTTAATCTTTCAATTGCCATTTATTAACTACTAGATTTTGTTAAACCACTGGCTACCTACTGGATTTGGGTAAGATTTAAATTATTGTTTGTTTAGCAAAATGAACAAGCATCTACGGCTAACCTAATGTAATATCCGAAGCAAGAAAGGTTTCTTTTCGGATATCAAATAAGGTTCCAAACGTTGGATTTGCCTTCGTACTTCGAAAATTATATCGTACCAACTGATTCAAAGATCCAGTACTTATTGTACAGTTGATTTAAATTCAAACAGGATTGTCAACATCCGTCGTTTCAATAAAAATTCTGCCTGGCTCCGTGAAGACTGCAGTCAAACACGTGTGCAGGGTGTAAAATGACCATATTTATGATAAATAATTGAAGACAAAGAAGTTTGGTAGTTTAAGTAATTTTGAATATTGTCTAAAATTGTATAAAAATTACTCTTCAAGTTAGTTATTGGTGTTCTTCTAATAGCTCTTGTTGCGTATTGTATAATTATTAAAATAATTATTTCAGTAGCATTATTATGACCAGTTATAGTTGACATTTTCTTCTTTCAGAAATACATGTTTCATTGCAAGTCCTTCAAAATATTTTCGGGACTTTGTCTTTTTATATAAAGTCAAATATCTTACACAGGTCAATATACTGCAACATTAGCAAAATCAAAGTTAATCTAATCGATGATACGTCCATTAATAAAATTAATAGCCTTGAGACGCACTTCGTTTCCATTTAGTTGTGAGACTAGCCCGAGATTGCTTTCCCAGGCATGCGTTTAGAGAACTCCGTATTGCTCACAAAATAATACTAGCATTTATATTTCAAATTTAATGATAATGTGTCCATCTAATGACAATGAAACAGACAATTTATTGTTTAGAGACGATTTAAATGGGCTATCGAATGGATATAAATTAGTAATTGTAAGTGAAATCTTTGAACAAATTTCGACTATGTTATTTTGTTTAAATGTCTTTAATATAAATAAATTACTGGTTTAATTTTACTATGATTTCAACCACGAGAGTAAAAAAGAGAAACTTGTTTTAGTTACATTAAAAATATAGATACCTACTTTCTTTTTATTTACGTAATCCCGTTTAATTCCAGGATCCACTTTCCTATCTATTCGTTGTCATTATACCCTGTCTTTGGTATCCTCGTCTGTATGTCCATTCGATTTTATATCATGTTGTTCATATTTTGTTCTTTGGCGCCTTCAAATTAATGGCTTTATGACCACCTCGGCATTTTAGCCCAACTATGCAGAGCTCCAGGAATTTTCTGCCAAGATACTTCTATTGTTTTGCATGACTCCTGATCAAGCAATCTCGTGCGACATTCCTGCAATTTATCCGCTTTCTTATTCTATCTTTTTTAATCGCAATAGAAATGGGTGAATGTATGAGAAATATTTTCGTAATATTCCTGTATTATTTTGCTATCTGTGCTAGTTTAAAAGCACAATAGTATAAGGTCAGGGAAGTGCATTCACCGGGTGGTTACGTCGTGTTTTACTCGAGTTAAACATAAAATTATCATTAGTACCAACCGCTTTCATCGTGTGCTGGGAGAAATTATAATGTGCTGTCGGTACCGATTATATAAAATCAGATGGTTAAAAAAATGTAATCTCGAGTGAGCTTATTATATACGCGATGGTAAAAAAGTTAAGGATTTTAATGCAAATAATAATGTCACTCATAATAATTATTATGCATTCATTTCCGTGTGATTCAAGTTGTTTCAACATTATAAAAAGGTGACATTCAATAACTTTAATTGTGATCAGTCTGTCATATTAAAACTAAATTTTTATGGTTCTAATGAAGTTAAGACATCTAATAAGATTATATGTAAGATTAAGATTTAACTTTGAAATTGTTTAGATTAGTAAAATTTTCATATTGAAATTGTAGATTTCATTTCCATTACAATTTCCAAATATATTTAAAATACTCAAAAAATGACTGACGTCCAATCAAAATTACATAATTTGATCATCAAAATATAGCCTATTTACTGTATTATTTCCATACAACACGGATACCTCACAAGTCGTAGCTTTGCACGAAGAATGCGAGTACATTATCTAGCGCATAGCAACCACTGAACAAACGGTACCGTTGCACTCGCATCCCGACCGTGACCATTGCCGTGCAATCAAACAGTTGAACACAGCAATTAGGCGCCAACACGGTAATGCACTTTGATTAGGGAAAAAACAACGTCTAATTATTTTGAGATCGCCTGACTGCTGTGCGATTTGGACTCACTACCGTGACTAGTATCTTCTGAATCTTTAAGTATAGGAACTACTGCATTTATATGCAGTTGCACTACTGTTGCTTTTTCTGTTTAATCATCATTAAAATCTCTAGAAACAATAACAAATATCCTGAGTATGGCAGTTAATTTCACTGGCGGAATGTGAAGTAAATTTTAAGTTTCATGCATCGGGTGTTTTTCAAGTAGCCTATTTGTAATCTAGTTACCCATTGCCGATATGTACATTCTCATTATTGTATTACCTTTCCTATGTGTTTACTTAAGTTTATTTCTGTTTACAATTTCCATTGTAAATTGTTCTGCTTAGTCATTCCGAATTGCGTTTAGGCTCATCATTAGACAAGAAACGCTTGATGCTTTACGACATTTGTGTATTATGCATGTGCCTTTTTATTATTTTATCCTTAACAATGTTCACAGTTCATATAATTACCGTTTGTAAATAAATACAGCTTACACAGGTAATTGCGATATGTAATGGCGATGAATATAAGGTTTCAATTATCTATTATTTGTTCTTGTTTGTAGATTTTATTGAGCCTATCACATTTACATACGGTACAGTCATCCCGTACATTTACAGCTATTCTTGTTCTTAGAAGATTAATATGTTAATTGAATAGCCATACTTGCAGTTCGGAATTTAACTGGTTTTCGTGTTAGCTTAGTAAATTTCCACTATTTGCATTTAATCTCACTTGTTTTAGCTTCTAGCGTGAGATTACTCAATTTATTAACATCTGTTAGGATTGTTTTGAGCCGTTTTAACGAAAATTGCTTTCTGTTTGTCCTTTCGTTTAGTATTCGTCAGTAACAGGATAGATGTTAATTTATTATGGGTAAACATTTTTTTGATGAGTTTTCAAAAATATTTGCGGGTTCATAACACACACAATGACAGTAACAAAATTCAAGCACGGTACTTAGAATCGATGTGAAGGAGGAAGATAATTCGTTTATCAAGTGTATTTTGAAAATCATAAGTTGGGTCTTGTGATACAAGAAAAGGTAAAAAAAAATAAAAGCCAAGCCTAGCCAAAGCTAATCTTGATATTGCTTACAAATCCAAGCAATTATATTTGTACTTTAGCATGACCAAGGCTACAACCGTGACGACAGATATGACACCTTCATCACAAATAAAAATACTTCGCACGCAACGTCTATGAAATTAATTTGAAAACAAGTTTTACTCATCTAAACAATTAAGTTAAAGTACTTCATAGAACATGAAATAAAAGTGGGACTTGACCCTTTAAAACATACAATATAGTTACCTATAATATAATAATCATAACAGCATTTGTGGTTAAGAAGCCGGTTGTGAAACGAGAGGCTGTGAGTTTGATCTTCCAAACAAAATGTTAGTGTGACCATTTTCACAATGAATACTAGTTTTGGGTCTGAGCGTTATGAGACCTATAAGACTCTCGGAATTACTGGCGACCTAAAATTTTTCATATTTTACTTGGAGTTGAAACTATACCTGTACCTGTATGGGCACGGGCCTTTTCTACAATCTAGAGCACTATTGAGAGTTACCTACTGATACGGGGTTAAATGAAAAATGTTCAAAGAAATTTATTTCATACTTACGTGTAGTTAAAAGTGCCCTGGCTGTATCTACTTTCATAAAACATAATATGCTTTGCAACGTAATTGCATTGCTAACTTTAAGCATAATCTGAATAAACCAACTCAAGCATCTCAATAACCCTAATTCGATACAAGAAGATCTAAAATAACTTTAATGAGTGGCTGCACTTTCCTTCGTAAATTAAACGTCCTGTAATCAACAGTTATGCGTAAACATGCAGAGGTACCGCTATCTGGACACAACCCACTTACTACCAGGTCGACTCGAGAACTTGTCTTGTATCCATGTCACTCCGAACTGTTACACCGATGTCCATTAGCAAGGATATTAATTTGTTAAACCAGGTTTATGCATTAGGAATGGCACCTGTCAATTTGCATATATTTTCTCCGTATTTCTATTCTATAAATGTTTTAAACTTTATAATGCAGATGTGTTCGCGCATTTTTCGGAACTTGTTTTCGAAACAACAATGGGACAGCTTTGAGGACGAATAGGTCATATAGAAGTCAAACAAGTTGTTTTTGTTAGAAGCTTTGTTTTTTGGTGTATACAAAGCTAGTATAGATATTAATTATACTTTCACGGGCATATCTGGAATGTTGTATTCTGGTCTTAATAATTTTATACTTATATTATTCATAGCGTCTCAATCTTGTTGATCGCATTATAATAATCATTGACATTATAGATTTACAAATACATTCTGTTTTATTAGTACTTGATGGATAATTTATTTCAATATTTTGTTTCTATTTCAGTGCTGTTACTCGCCGTAGGGCTGAGTACTGCGCGATGGGTCCGCCAGGGGAAATCCGACCAGCCCAAGGAATCCAGCTTTGTCGGAGAAGCCACCAGCGAACTTTCAACAGCGATCTTCCAGGTATTCATATCATAAAGAAATATTTGTGAAAAATATATTTGAAAAAGGAGATACCTAGTTAAATATAGCGATATTATAAATTACCAGCAAATTGAGATGGTAATTGGTGCAAAGAAATAAATCATCAGTTTTTACAAATCATTTCACGAATGATTTCATAAAACACAAACAAACCTTACATAAAAATATCTAAAATCCATTTTATATTAGATATTATTTAACCATTTCTACGGTATGTAAGTCCGCCAACCCGCACTAGGCCAGCGTGGTGGACTATATGGCCTAACCACTCTCAATCGATTCTCTCGATTGTAGAGTAGGCCCGTGCCCTGCAGTGGGACGTATATGGGCTGATATAGATATAGATATAGATATAGATTTAACCATTGATAAAAATATCGCGTCTGATATATTTTGTTTTTCTTTAGGGCTACATCGATGATGGCAACAACATCGCATTCTCACCACTCGGTTACTCTGCCATCCTTGCCATCTTAGCCGAAGGAGCCAGGGGAGAGACAAGGGACCAGCTCGTAACAGCATTGCATCTTCCACAAGATCGGGATCTCACCAGAAGAACCTACCGCTACATCATGGAAAGACTCAAGAATAAACACGAGTACAAATTCAACCAGCCAGAGCTAAAGAACTTCTTTTACATTTACAAAAACTACACCATCTATGACGAGTACAAGAAAATTTTGGAAGATTTTTACCTGACTGATGTGAGATCTGTTGAGAGATATAACGCAGAACACGAAGTTCATACAGATGATGACAGTGATGACAAGGAGGAATTCACTATTCATATCCCAGAAAAGAACCCCGAAGACAAAGTCGATGATATTCCTGAATTGACTCCACCGAAAGAATCTGATGAAAAACTTATTTCTTATGTTTACGATGACACCCCTAAACAAGTTGATGTTACTCAGATTGACTACAAACCAGCCAAGAACATCAAAGAAAAGATCAAGTTGGTGAAAACGTTTGACAAACACGATGACTCTACTGACGAGGAAGAAACCATGTTGGCTGTAGAGGCAAGGAATCACGCTAAGAGCATGAAATTCTTGCATGATAAACACGATATTTCTTCAAGTCTCTCGGTTAATACTGTTGGAAAGAAATCTGACACACGTAAGCAACTTTCTCTATTCAATTTTTTTGTAATTCGTTTCGTTAAGTTATGTCTCAAGCATCCTATTACACGTATAACTTCATACATAATATTTGACAAGAGCGTAGATAAAGCTTTGTATAATTATTATATTAAAATTGCTGTCTCTCTATATTCTCAAATATTTGTTAACCAATTTATTGTCTTTTTAAAATTTTTAAGAAACTTGAATAAACTGTTGTGGCAGGGTCGGTGTCAACATCCTTAATGTTAATTTTCAACGGTATGTACTTCCGTGGATCGTGGAAGAAGCCCTTCGAGCTGGTCGAGCCTGGCTTGTTCTACAAGTCCAGCTCCGAGAAGAAGCAAGTGCCCATGATGAAAACTACGGGAAAGTTTGAGACTGCCTACCTTCCAGCTCTGGATAGTGAAGCCATTCGTCTTCCTTACGATGTAGGTTTTCTTATTTTTACATCCCACAATTTATGATTTCATATTTTAAATATTTAGTATTGAAACATTATGAGGATTTTGCCTATGTCCAGCAGTGGACTGCAACGGGTTGATCATGAGGATTTTGCTCTTGAAACTAGTCTGAATCAAAGCATTATAAAACAGTGTTATTAACAAGCAATTTGAGTACGCCTGTCAATTTTTCTCAAACTGATTTCTCCGTAATTTGCAACTACTGATAGGATCATGTTCTCTTTAAAGGATGTAAAATATTGTCACCGTTTTATATTACGTCTATTCAAATTCATATTTTTGAAAATTTAATGTATGTCCATAAAAATAAAGAAAACTTTCGAAAGATTAGCGATATTCACAATAAAAATACTAGAAATAAGAACAATTTAGCTACTCATAAGACCAGACTCCACAGGATCAGCAAGTCTTTTAAGGGTTACTGTATACACTTTTATAACAAAGTTCCCACTCATATTAAAGCCTTAAGTATTGAAAAATTCAAAGCTACTATCAAGCAAAAATTATGCAATAAAGCTTATTATAAAATTTCAGAATATCTAGATGATAATAAGGCTTGGGAATAGTATAGTATAAAATTAATTAAATATATAGTATCTTGGAGCGGAGGTATTAGTGTGCTCTGTATAATTTCATTTATATTAAGTAACTTAAACTATTTTGTTTTGCTTTGTAAGCGATTGGATAAGTCATGCTCGCTTAAAAGTCTGTGCTTGCGGTGGCGTCGTGTGCCGGGTCGGTCACTTCCCTGTAGCATGGTTGAGGAGGCCGATGGCTGGCACATGCGTCATACTCGTGAACGGGTGCTGCTTGTGTGGACTGGTCTGTCCGATTTGCTTACTTTGTAATTGATAAATAGATTACTTAACGCTTTTATAATTATTTATTGCGTTGGCAAAACAGAGTATACTGATTCTTCGTTATGGGTTACTTCGTTTCGTTTCTCTCAGCCATATTAAATATAAAGTAAACTTATTCGTATTCAACTATATCCTACTTGCAAATCATAACAAGTTATTAATGAACTGCTCTGATTTAAACCAACTTGTAATTTTTGTAATAATCATACATTGTAAACTGGTTTTGAAAAGAGCAACACTAGAGTTTCTTGCCCGTTCTTCTCTAGTGAAAACCGCTTTCCGAACCGGGTGGTAGTTCAAAAAATGACTGAATCTAAACAATGTTGAACATTTTAATGGATTCAATAAATTATTTTCATTTCATTTCATTTCAAATACCCATAGATAACTAATTTTAAACGTTCGTGCCTAATATTAACATGGAAATTCCGTTGTCTTGCAGGGTGGTCGTTACGTCCTTCTCATAGTGGTGCCGCGATCGAGAGACGGTCTCACACGCCTCATCGCCGACTTGCCTGCCGTCACTCTGGCTGATATTAAGGAAAGCATGCAAGAGGAGGAATTGCAGCTCTCACTGCCTACCTTCTACGTTGAAACCACTACCAAGCCCATTGCTGCTTTAGCTAAGGTAATTATCCAACCAGCCAATTAATCTACATCAATGTACTGCAGAATATAGGTCTTCTCAAGACGCCGTTACACCAAGCTACTGCGTATTAATAATAATAATTTCAGCCTCTACGTTAAAAAAACTGTGTTTAATGTTACCAGAATAGACACTAGTAGATAAATTACCACCCAATGGTATGCAATTTATTTATTTAAAAAGCTATATCAACAGCATAATACATATTGCTTATATAATTTTGAGATGAAGTAGTACATATTTAAATGTATATGGCCATTATAGGCATCCACTGCTTTGGCTAATTAAGAAGAATAAAAATTAGGTGAGGTGTTGGTAGAAGTTAAGAAAAGAGTATTTTGATATCTTTATTACATCAGGAAAACGCAAATATGTCAATCGTAATTTTTAAGGGACTATAATATTATGGCATAATAAACGTTTTTTTTGTTTCGAGAGGAAAAGCTATTAAGCTCCCCTTTCGGTACCCCGGGGGAGGTCGAAAGGGGTATGTCAGTGTCACTGGCCTTCCAGCTCGGAACAATGCGGATGTTGTGACCGAGCTGGGTCCCTAACAATATCTACGCCAGCATACTGACTAAAAACCCCTCGTTAACCGTGAAAAGCGCCCCGATTTACGTCCGTATTACCGCCCCGCGCAAAACCATCGCTGGTCCTTCAATGTAGGAGGTGCGGATGAAACCTACTTACGCCTATTTTTGGACGCCCGTTTAAGGTGTTGTGTGCGTCCCTGACAGAGACGAGGCTCTATCTTACATCTCGGAGTCGTTATACGTGAGGGCACACCGCCCCCGCAGTGTGCCCAGCGACTCCGATGACCCCTTTAGGTCGCCTCTTACGACGGGCAGGGAATACCGTGGCGGAATTCTTGTACCCCCGGACCACAGGGCAAATGGCATAATAAACCTACCTCTAGCAGTTGTTGTGGCTTAATATGAAAATAATAGAAGGACTTAACGGATTTAAGTTGTAGTAATTATTATGTTTCTAAGGTCACCAACTTAATAAAATACGCGGAAATACTATATTATTTTTATAATAGGTACTATAAATATCATAAAATTATTACTTCTTAACCGGCAGTAACTAAGAGTTGTGTGTTTGGTGGCCTGTTGGTAAACGGGCCAGACTCCACTGCTAACATGTGAGGTCGCAGGTTCAAATCCTACGGCATACCTCTGAATTTTCGGAGTCATGTGTGTATTTACCCTTCTCAATCGTACTCTCGATTGTAGAGGAGGCTTGTGCCCTGCTGTGGGACGTATATGGGTTGATACAGTACAGTACAGTAAGAAAATGGTCGTTGAGGTTAATCGAAGTGTCAAACGATTTTAAATGCTTTTGGGGCAGGGCTGCCATGAATTGCATGATAGAAGAAGAGTATTATACCTAGTGGTAGATGGAACAGAATATTAATTAATAATACTAAAATTAATCGTTACACTAATGCCTACACAAATATTTAAAGCCTAGCCAACATTGTTATAATGGAATAGAATATAGATTTTCATTTTTTAGTCTGCATGCGCATATTTTAGAGTGTTTTTTTATATCTCTGCTAATCAAACCTTTATGAAAAAAGCCCTTTTATCGTTATTCTGGACTAAAACAAATTGGTGAACTTTACATACACTTTTTTTGTGTTTCATGTTGAAGTTCGATTGTATTGTGTGTGATCAAGTGGGGTGATAACCAACAAGGGGAGGTTTTCACAATTTAATACGACAGCTAGCCCTTCGCCGGTTTTAACTTCACATAAATTAGAAAAGTTAAATGAACTCTCACAATTTACTTTCAGTTCGGTGTAAGCAGCATCTTCACTCGTGACGCTGATCTCTCAGGAGTATCGTCAGACGACGGTCTGTTTGTACAAGAACTGGTACAACACGTGTCTGTACGCGTTGATAACTCGGAATCTTCATTCTCTGAAATCAGTGGTCAGTACTACGTAATTAATATTATGAAGATACACATTTGTTGTTGCTAGTATACTTACTTAAAACGTAGGTCTAGTCAACAGCCAACAGTAAGTTTCATCCAGCTGAGAAGACGTAATCACTACGTATTAGGAAACAGGCAAAAACGCACAATGCAAAAATTTTGCATGGAGGACGCATTTTATACATATGCACAAGTCAATCTGTGCCTCTCAGTCAGCATAAACAATTTGCAAATACTAACAACAAAATTCTTTTTTAGCAGCCAACCCCGCCATCGAGATGACGAAGAACCTCCCCATCTCGCAGATGAAGCAACCCCGCCGCTTCAGCGTGCAGCACCCCTTCATCTTTTTCATAATGGACACTTTGGACAACCTTGTCGTTGTCGCCGGAAAGGTCACCGACCCAGAGCAACCCACTCCTTTTGACTTCTAAAATTTCCAAAATTAATCTAAGATTTTTCTGTTTTGCTGTCGGCAGTTCGCCCACCCTTTGTCCGTAGTTATTTATTTCATTTTATTTTCTCTGCTGTGCGGTGCGATGTTAAAGATTCTATGCAAGATCCAGACGCATTTGATAATGAAAAAGTACACAGCGTTGATGTAAGTTAGGCTAAGTTATTATTTATTCGTACATTTTGTGATAATTAAGAATAAATTATTTATTTTCTGATTATTGGCTGTTTTATTTATGACTATTGCGTGTTTTTTATGGGCGAGGCATATTTTCGCTACAGTACCAGAAAAATACCTATATAGTAATTAATTCTTGAACATAATTTTAAAATAACTATAATTTTTATATATTTTTGCAAGAATTTAAAAAATGTAACTATTCGCATGAAATACTAGATCTATAAATGTAACGTGAAATTAGTGTTGAGTAGGACATACAAGAGGTAGTACATTTGTCCCGTACATGACGTCAAAATGTAAGAGCGGCTCAACTTTTTGAAATGTACTACTTCATATTTTGTGTCCCGGTACTCGTTACACTACGTCATTAACTATATATAGGATGAGGGCGAGAGGGAGTGATGCACATGGTAACAATACTACGTCAATTACATGATCGTGCTTCAAAAGAGGAGAGAGGAATATCTTATATGACGGAGAAGCACTGACCTCTAATCAATGCCTCTAATAGACTGGACATATGCATCGCAAAATGTTCTCATTTGATTTTCGCCACTTCACCTCATATACAACATAAATTATATTACATTAAAATAAATAACTCAAAATAAATTACAATATTTTTTTATATATTTTTTTAATATAGTTTTTCTACTGCATACTTTTAAAAAATTTACTATTTTTTATGTACCTACAATTAATATACATATTCGATATTATCATGTCATGTCAGACTGCACTAATTGTACTAATACCTTCAAACTATCTAGTACGCCTCACTTCAATTGAAGTGGGACATTGGACTAGCTCAGTACAAAAATGAGGCTACTCTTACAAACTCTTTTTCAAGTCATGTCCTACTCAACACTACGTGAAATGGAACGAAAACTTGAATAAGCGCTAAATTGAAATAAAAATAATTTGTGGGTAGATTGAACTCGTACTCAAAATTGTAACGTAATATCTGCAGTGTAACTGACACGCGGGTCGTGCTCGGACGCTAACTGTATTTATAAGTGTAATATTACTATGGACGCCAACAAAGAAAACGTAAAATTGAAATCAAAAACAAGAATTCCTTTACCCCAACAACCATTGCCAGCGTTGCCAAAACATTTGCTAAAAGAAAGTAAAACTCAACCAAGCGAAACCAAAAGGAAGCCGTTAACAACTATAAATTCAGAAAATATCAAAGCTGGACCTAGTAAAGTTGTAGCAAAAATGAAGAAAGAAAAGTCTCATAAGATCGATGCCAGATACGTCACAATGAGACAAAGTAAGGATGATCTAGACTGGCAGTATAGTGTTTTTAAAGATTGTCACAATAATAGCGTTATTACAATCAGTGACGATGAGGTTGATACGAAAAATGCGAAAGAAGCATTATATTTTGCTGAGAATACGCAAAGAAATTGTCTCGGTGACGCTAGGGCGGCAGTGACACCGTCCGGGAAAATAGATACTTTAGAACCAAATCGTATAAGGAATATAAAGCGAAGTTTGAAAAGACCACACAGTAGGGAATTACAAGGATTGCCAGTGGGTAAGCAAGAGAAAAATAGCGAGGAGAGAGTGAAGCGCCGGTTGTATTTTAATGAACGTTTACAAGATAGACTTCAGACCCCTGATTATTGTAAGTACGGTTATTTTAAATATTGTGTGATAAAGATTACTTAATTCACAGATGGTTTTAAATTTACGATGAATATTAAAATAAAGGAGGTAGTTTTGAAACGCGTGTAAGTGTCTCAACTTCTCTGTGGTTTACAGTATGGCTCAAAAACGATACTTTTTAAATGCAAACGTTCCCTGGTTATTGAGGAAACAACATGTATTGAGTATTAAACAAGCGAAATGACAATACTTTGCAAAAAATTGAAAATTGCAATAATACTACATTTATTTATGTTTTAATACATATACAATCAAATCATGGTTTTCAAGATCTTTTAAGTGAGATATTGTACATTATTTTTGCAGTAAAAAGGGCGTATATGGTATGTTGGACCCGGGATTACTCGGCGGAAATGTTTAGTTATCTAATCGTGGTAGAAGCAAAACCGCTGGGCCTTCCTCGAATTTCCAACATCACTCGAGCCTGCATCATAAATTGGCTTATGAGAATAAATGTAAGTATTACCTATATTTTATTCATTGTTGATAACTTAATTATAAATCTGGTATTCAATCAGTAAGTCGTTGAATGCCTTACTGGAACTGTAAATTCCAGTTGTCTTTATGTCATTATGGTTCTTTAATAACAAAATATAAAGACTACATTCAAGGATATATCATGTATTGTGTATGATTTGGTTATTCCTTCAATGTATGTAGCCTGAAACGGAAATCTATTTCTTAATATTTACTGTGAACTTTACAAAATACTCAAGTACACTCAATTCTCAAGTAAGCGGTTTTATTAATATTGTTTAAAATATCCTCAATATTGGTTCTTGGATTTCCCCGAATGTTACACATGAAAATAAAACTAATTTTTATGGATTTTATCGCGGATTCGATGTAATTTTTACAATTTTAACTTCCCGCCCGGTGACCACGAAAGCTGTAAGGTCATCGAAAGGTCAGGAAGTTAAAAAAAAACAAACCAAATCCTAAATATTCCAGGGTCCGGACGGAAACCCAGCAGTAGTTCAGTCAGCATGTTGGTTTTTCGATTCCGTCATCGCTACAGGCCATGTACAAGTGGATAAGCTGCAACTAGTAGCAGCTGCTTGTTACTGGATCGCTCAGAAACTGCACGGGCCAGTGATGCCAGCTACTAAGCTGGTGAAATATTCCAAATACGCTTTTACCACTGAACGGTTGCTGGCTGCTGAAAAAGCTGTGCTTGAAAAACTGGTACGATTTTTTAATGGTTTTGTCCAACGTAACTCGTACAAATTCTTTTGTTATACATTTTTTACAGACATTTTTATATCCTTATTCCGTTCCTATATTTTGGATTTGGTTAATTAACTTTAGTTATTAACGCTTTTAATAAACTTTCTTAAATATGAAAGAAATAACTGATCTCTTATGATTATTATTCAATTTAGTCCGCGATCTTAATTTAATTGGTATAAATTGGATAATTGTACTAACAAATTACACGAAATGAGTTTAAGTTCTATTCATTACTTATATTGCATCATACCTGTCTTCATCACAGAAATTCCCAACCCAACCGATAGTAGCGCAAGACTTCATCAACTACCTGGCTTGGTGGTGCGATAATGACCGACCTGGTGAAATCGAAGTGGCCGCCACCTTCCTCTACATGTCTGGCCTGTTGGTGGACAAGGACTTGTGCGAGGAGTTTCCTTCGGTCATCGCTGCTGCAGCTGTTAGGAATGCTGTTCTGTTGTTAAGGAAGAAGGACCTGGTGACGCACCTTCAGCTATGTCCAGTGTGAGTATAATTAAAGGGTGGAAATGGGCATGCGGGAATCTTATGTCGTACTTACCATTTTGATAGTGTTCGAAGTGTAAAGCTACGGTTGTACAAAGACATAAATAATCGTGACTTGGAAAGAAGCGCTGGTGATGAGATATTTATATTCATCCAGATAACAACTACCACGCATTGAAGTAGAAAACCCATTTTAGTAACCCATGTAGCTCGTATGGCTGTACCAATCCGCTCACATAACGCCCTCCGAACTCAAGGGTGGAAAGCTCGGTATAGTTTTGTGAATAAATATTAATAAATAAATAAATACACCCAACATAAACTTACATAGTTCTGACCCCACACTAAGATCTAGCCTCATATTGATGGTATGTAGGAACTATGAGAGACTTTTCGGTCTAACAAACTCTCTCACACCCAGACCCGAAACAAATAATTGTGATCCACATAAATATTTTTCGCGGTGCGGGGATCGAATCCGCGGCCTCTCGTTTCACAGTCGGCGTCAAACTAAGTGCGTCGCGGCGGCTGTCGAATAAGTACCTAATCATTAGTAAATTAAGATATTTTAAAGTACGAGTATATTATGATGCTTTTCATTTTTTAATGCTTATATGACAGCGCATGTTAATTAAATTCTGTATTTCCCCTCAAGGAATTTATATTGTAGTGGCACTAATACATTATATTAAACGGTTTGTTGATGCAGGGAAATTGTATCGTAAAACCTATTAGTCATTTGATCTAAATTTACTATGTTTTCTTTTATAAATTAAGGGTATTAGAAATATTGCTTTAGTAAACATCAGATTCAGCGAAGCTGCTACCAAATAGTAATATATTTTTACGCCTGGAATATGAGTAGGTACTATTTGAACTATCTACATATTTACCACGACTTTTTGATACCACTCTTGAATTGTATTGTTATTATTTATAAACATATAATTAAATCGTGTATTCATTGGAATTTCCAACAATAACAATTTCCAATAGTAATCAATTTAACCTCAATTTTAAACAATGTACTAAGATTCCAACTTTTATCTCGGTGTAGAGATGCCTACAGAATTCTTATAAAACACATTAATTAAATCATATTTGTTTATACTCGACCAACCACGTCTGAAATTATCTAAGTGCTGTGCCTTCTGAATAATCGACGTGAAACAAACGATTGATTATTTCGCTATTCAAAATCATACCTTTTTTATTTATCCGACTAACGGACTCAATTTGGTGTAAATGACGCCAAAATAAGATAATTTGTATTTCCATGTTTTGTATCAAATTGTATCTATTATTATCCGATATTGCAGAATATAAATTTCATTTCCAGGTACATATCAGCAGAGAACAAAGCTGCAAATCTGTTATACACATGCTCAGTCCTCCGCAGAGCTGTAAGGACGGTGGCTGCTCCCATATTCGAGTACAAAGTTCCCTACGAACACTACGGAATACCGCCCAGATACATCGCACAGACTATTGTGAACGCGGCCAATGATCTCTCTGTAATGGACACTAGAATCATAAAGAGGGACCTACAAGCTAATCTGTTTTAATGGAAATATTTGGAAATTATGAGACTGTATTTAAATAATTTCGACCGAGTAATATATTGATGAATAATTCGTGTATGGTTTAGGTTCTTAATAAACAATTGAACAGTGTTGAGTTTATTTTATTATGTCTCTTTATTGCCTTGAAAGGTTCTAAGGGCTCCAATTGACACTTAGAGGCCTAAGGGAACTTTACCTGCTCGTAGGGCACCCTGCTGGCTATTGGACGAAATTCTAGACATGGCATAGCCAAATGACATACTCGTACTAATGATGGGCAGCAGCATCATCAGGGTAAGAAGCTACATCCTACGATCGAAACGTCTTCATAGAGTGGCGAGTATTGGTACAATCCTTCAATTTAGGACTAGAAATGTTGGAGGGAGGCTTATGTACAGCATTGGACTTTTTTCAGGTTAAGATGACAGATCCAAAAAAGATACTGTAGTGTAAAACAAGACAATTCAATATGATTGCAGTAAACACACATGCATAGATAATACCATAAGAGCAACAAAATGTCGAAAGGTCGCTGGCAGATGCTGGATCCGACAAGCCGAAGATAGGGTGAAATGGCGCAATTTGGAGGCCTATGTCTAGCAGTCGATATACTTTTACTGTCGACTGCTGAATGATGATAATGATGATTGGCAATAAGGTTAATATATATTTTATTTTCTATTTAATTAACAGCTCGGAGTCATAAATTTGTGCCCGATATAGCAATAGACTCGCCCCCTATTACATCGTGGGAGGTTAAATGTGGGTGTCTTGTTTGCACTCCTGCCTACCTCTTCTAGGAAGAAGGCGTAAGTTTATACATACGTATGTATGTAATTTTCAATCCAATGTATAATCTTTATTTTCCTTGGATTATGCATACCAAGATAAAATTATATGTTTGTAAACAATCGCATATTGGACGGAACGTAATCTTTAGAGATAAAGTTATTAGTATTGTAACTCTTACTTCGATATCAAACAAAACTAACATTGCAAAGAAATGCCAATACCTACTGTGTTTTCACAGTACTGTGTTATGAAGTATAAACACAATTGACCTATAGAGATTGTAAACATAGATTTATCATAATGAGGAAAATACGCATCGATATATGTACGTATTCCGGGTACTGATTTTAAACTGTGTTTTCTGTTTTATATCTTGTAAAGCCCCTTTTTTACTTGAACAAGATACATCATTAGATGATACTTTTTACGAGTGGTTAATGTAATGATTCGTAAGTAGTTGTGGTATTTGAACATGTTTTATGTACCTTCAACCACAATAATTACAATGGCGATTTTTATTTTTTTATAATTCGATGATAATGAACAATATTTTTCCTAACCACCTGTGGCTTGGGTTTTGAGTAGGGTTTCAGTCCCGAGATTCCGAGTACCAGGATCCCGGGAACTCGACCCATTTTTCATGAATCAAGTCCCGGGAACACAATCGTTAGTCTCGAGCCTCGCCATTATGATTCTCTCTTTTTATATTTTTATATGTTATTTGATTTTTATTATGTATGTAAAAATGTAAAAATATAGAATATTAAATAAAGAGAAATAACAATATTTCTTTCTTATATTCATAAATTGAACCGGTCGACTGCGTGCGACGACTGGATTCGATAGTCCGAATGCGGATCGAATGGGTGTGAGGACAAAAACCGAATGAAGTGTAAAATGCACGAACAATCGTGCGAATTCTCACGTTTTATCAAACACGATATTATATTTTACATCATAACGGGAGTTCCGAAACATTTAGATATCTCAGTATAAGAATTCGGTTTTGAATTTTTAAACACATTTGTTAGTTTACGTAATTGGCCACAGAAAGCTATGGCCTAAACCTTCACAATCGAAATACTGATTATACAGAAGTCCCGTGCGTAGCAGTTGCCGATTATGGGTGGTAAAGTATAATAAGTTGGTTTGTATTTGTCTGTTTTAATAATGTTCATTCAAAATTATGTATAAAACCTATTATTTTCGACAGCTGACATTTTTTAACTGACTTCATTGATAAAAGCATATAAGCTGGTCGGGAGAACAATCGTTACCAACCTGTAATGTTAAACTATTCAAAAGTCTATACAAAATATTAATCAAATTAGAAACATTTTAAGCATGATTGTTGGCGTAATTTTTAAGTATTACTTACGTAACAAAATATACACAATGCATGCGAGAGAGATGGTAATATGTTTAGTCTGCCTACATTAAACACTGTCTTTTAAAATGCTAATTACCACATTCCACAATTAAATATTACATGAATTTAAAGTTCGCTTGGACATAAATATTTTAATGTTATGTTTTTATTATCCTTGTAGGATGAAGTGACTATAATACACCTCATAGTAACAGGTAAATGTAGTGCAATTTAAATACTAACCAGCGAGAGATGATCTTATCTCACCGGTCGACATCATTTTGTACATACATACATACATACATACATACATACATACATACATATATACATAAACTCTCGCCTTTATCGTAGAAGGGGTAGGCAAAGGCGCCACCATACATAATACACTATATAGGCGCCACCAGGACACCCACATTTCGCATTGTATGTTCCGTCCCACGATGTGATAGGGGGCGAGCCTATCGCCATATCGGGCACAAATTCCTGACTACGGGCTGATAATTAATAGAAACACCCAATATCACTTTGCCCGACCCGGGATTTGAACCCGAGATCTCAGCTTTGTAATCGTACCGTAGTACAACTACGCCACCGAGGCAGTCAATATTGACAAAAGACTAATTAGGTGACTACCCAGTAATACCGGAGTTTAATACCGTATGCTAAATAAATGCCCACCCGCACTAGGCCAGCGTGCTGGACCTCTCTATCGTACTCTCGATTGTAGAGGAAGCCCGTGCTCTATTGTGAGACGTATATGGGCTGATACAGATATATATGCCAACCTTTATCACATTACTTTTCATGCAGATGAAATACAAAGCGAATGGACTCGAGTACGAGGGAACAAACCTGTTCTTATTGGAAAACCCACGACGTATGTCCTGAGGCGGGTTCTGTTATTGTAAATTTAACCGTATCATTTAGAGATAAGGTGTAAATTCTATTGGAAATGTGACGTTGACACACACTTTACCAAAGAACATTATCTTGTTTACGCTCATTTGGTCGACAGAGCTCGACCAATGTAGGTGTTTCTGAAAAGTGGTTTTGAAATTCGATATATTATATCGATACATAATATTTGATTGTTTAAAGATTGTTTATGTACAACCTTGACACTTAACAGACATGAAGACTTTTATGTGTGAGTACAATTCTTTTTTTTTCAATAACTTTAGTTTTTCTAAACCTGTATTTTTGACCTTTAATGTAATACTTAAATACATTATTTTAGGAAGATGTTGTGAAATAAATTTTCTTGTGAATTTTGAGCTTTACGAATCGTAACAGAATCTCTGTTGTGTAATAATGCAATTTAATGCGCGCGAAATTCAAACGTCGTCAAAGTGAAGTGAGTCAAGAAAGCCGTGCCCTGCAGTGGGACGTATATGGGCTGATACAGTAATACAGTTTAATAAAACAATGTTGATATTTTGAGACGAGTAAATGCCATATTCGTGCTGGTTTGACGACCTCGCAGTCACAATTCACAATGCACTAGTTAAACAAGTTGTAGGCATGAAGGAAACATCCTTATTACAATCGAGTAAATGACCACTGCTATGCCAATTTAACTAGTGTTGTATACAAGTTAATTGAGAAGTTTAAACAGTTAAACATCATTTATACATGTTACATAATAACATAATAATATGTTTAAATTCATATGGGCTAATTTTATCAGTGTCGTAGGGAAAAACGTAAATAATAAGCCAAAAGGAATATTGATATTCCCATGAATGTTTTGTTAGTTATAACTAAATGAATAGAAACCCATCCCAACCAGTTACAATGAAACCCCCTTCTGTTTATTTCCCCTAAGGGTAACAATTATAATTGGTAACTTTAACAATTATTGTATTGGTAACAATAGTGCCTACTACAGTTCAATGACCTTATTCAGACGAAAGTCTGAAATATGATATGTGACGAAGTACGATATATACGAGTATTATAATCAATGGTAGGAATCAACACGAACTTGAATTCTAGCCAAGACCTCATAGTTCCTAAGCATACATATTATTGGACCGAAATTTAGAAGCGCACATGATATGACCCATGTAATTGTTTACCCCGTGGTGTCTATCATCTGGCGTCCCCAGTTGTATAGCTTTATATCGGAGGATATAAATTTCACAAACGCTTTGCTGCAGCATAGAGTGGACAATTTTTGTTTCCTACTCCTCCTTGTTTCTTCTTTCTGATTAATTTCGATACGGATTAAAGACAAGCTTGTGTCCCTAATAGACTCGCCGAGCTCCGGAGCTCAGTGCCAATTCATTGCGGGCCACTGTTGATCGAGTCTGACGGGAGTTGCAGTGGAGGGTGTATGGGCGGGAAAGTCTCAGTAATCGATACAATATGCTCCTACTTGACAACTCAATCAAAATCTCTTTTGTTGGTCGCTTCATGTTTACAGAAACAATTCTAAAATAATCGAAAACGATTCTAAAAGTAGATATTTCCAATCAGTTTATTGGACCTAGTACTACATTATTTGATCAAGCTGAGCAACATACAAAAGTTTATTCAGCGACGTAAATTATGGTATACAAGAAACCAATAGGTATATATATAAAATGTATTACTATAAATAATTCAGCCGTTACTGGCTTTTAATTTATAATCTCTAAGTGTTTTTCCACGTTGACATAAACTTTACACATAACTGAATTTAATAAATACCTAGGTACTTATATAATAATTCATAATTATGTAATAAATGCTTTAATATAAATATATACAACCTTTATTGAGTCAAAGGCATGAAAGAAGAAGATTCTTAAATTAATGTGGTGTAGTAACTGGCAAGGGAAAATTAGAGGGTATGGTTATTATTTTAAAAACAATGAATTATCAATTAAAATTATCTTTCGCCTAAGTTTATTGAAAACATCGCTCCATATCTGAGAATATCATGCATGAGCCTAATTAAGAGAAAGTACTATCAATTACTAACTGTGGCTGTGTTTTTCCGACTATCTTTTCCTTATGCCTGATCAGTAACTTATGTTATTGCTCTAAATAAACCAAGAAAACGATTGGTAATAAATAATAATCTACAGTGAGTTCAATTACCCGGCTATAAAGCATTCAAAACATTTAATCGTAATGTAGTAGGCATACAATAAATTGTTGAGAACGAGGAGTATTTTTTTATGTTGCGCCGCATTAAGTACTATTACTTCAGTATCGTTTACTAATACAAATTTAAAAATATATTATTCACAAATACCCAGATTCCAACAAGCATAATATATAGTTTATATAAATATTTCATCTGCAAACTCTAATTTAGAAAGCAACATCTGAATCACTATGCCAACCAGTTACCCATTACTTTTTATGCAAAACGTAACAAGTTTTAATGCCATTCATTTCAGGTTTGGCGATTTGCTTCCTCACTTTTAAAGTGGAATCACAATTCATAGCCCAAGGATTAAATTATAACAATGCAGATCCGAGTAGGATATACTTCGAAGACAGCATATCAGCTAACAGCGCGCCGCAGCCTTATTCTTTAGTGAATCCACCTTCGACAGCAAGGGTACCTTTATTCACGACAAGATCCCCATTCAATTCAAATATTGATGTCCTAGCATCTGTACAAACAGCTAAAGCGCAGAGAGAGAAACAGATACAAGAAGTGCAGTATGATGAAGTTGCGGCTTTGGACCCTCTACAGGTACAGCAACCTGTAGCACAAGGCCCGTTTACTCCTCTATCGCAAAATGTGAATAGACCTACACAGAACCACATGGGACCTGCTTCAACTGACTTTGGGGTTAATGTTTTTAAGGTAAATTTTATTTTAGTGTTTTTGTTGGCAATTTAGGCTGAGTTAGGGTAACGCAGAACATATTAATAAATTATAACAACTATAGTCTTCACACAACAGTAAATGTAACATCGAATGGCCACCTCGAAGGTGGTCAGGCGACATACGAGAGGTTCTAAAATATTGTAAGAAGTCGCTGTGGAGATCCTAAGGGGACGCCTATATTCAGCAGATCTACCTGTAGTTGAGGATCAAAATGTTTATTCATCACCATAGCAATGAAGAAATTATAGGGTGTAATGAATTGATTAGACTAATTTAAATAATTGTTTCATTAAAAAAAATCGTTCTTCATACAACCATGCTATTACTAGATCTATAGATGTTGACATAAGGATGCTAGCGCATAATTGAAGTGGAAAGTTAAGCAACTTTGAGAATAAATATGCAACATTCAAAACCAGTTCTATAACATCTATTACTATTTTTACAGCAAATAGCGCAGGAACAATCGGGGAACATAGCTGTTTCGCCTTACTCGATATCGATATTGTTGGCGCTGCTGCAGCAAGGAGCTTCTGGTGGTACCTTGGACGAGATAACCAGGGCACTGCACATGACTCCTGAGCAATCAGCGACGGTTTACAAGGGGGTTACAGAGAATATTTTGGTAAGTAGTAATACTTCCTTCATAGATATACTTGTTCATACCATAGAACAGCTTGTAACCATAGCCCTAAATTATACACCTAAAGTTGAACTTTTAATTAAAAAAAAAGAGAGAGATAAAACGACCGAAATACTTTATTCGATGACCTAACGACATAATTATCCCTAGTTTGAGTAAAAACAGACAATTACTATTTCGATAGCACTATATTTATATTATTGATTGATTTTTTCCAGAAACGCAGTTCACGAAATATTTTAAAATCTGCCAACAACATTTTCTTGAGTAATTCATTTAACCTTAACACCGATTTCAAGAGGATTGCTGTGAACAACTTTGGCAGCGATTTGACTCCCACTAGTTTTGGAAACCCAGCCCTGGCCGCAAATGATATTAACCGCTGGATTTCTGAAAAAACTAACAATAAGATCGAGAAGCTTCTTTCTCCAGGTAAAACAAACAAAACTGAAATTATTAACGAAATATTTTTTTTAAATTCTTTTATCTTAGTTAGTAATATAACCACCTAAATGGTATGAATTATAAATCCATGTCTGTGAATAAACGTTTCCGATTTCATCCGACAGATGGCGTGGCCTTTTTCCAATTATTCATAGAATTTTGCTTTGATAACAATTAATATAATTCTGGCGTGTTAAGTGTAGAAACCATTTGCCGGTAATTAGCATTCAATTAAAATATTAATTAAATTAAAATATTCTATTTTCAGATTCACTCAGCACAAACACCCAGCTGGTGATGGTGAATGCTGTATATTTCAAAGGATTGTGGGAGATTCCATTCAGGGAAAAGGCCACAAAGGAAAAGCCTTTCCACTTGGCTAATGGTAATTCAATAAATGCGCAGTTTATGCGCACTCGTCGGTACTTCAAGTCTGGTGTGGACAAAAACACTAATGCCCAAGTTATTGCTCTGCCTTTTGAGGTGAGAATGAATTTTATTTTGGGTTTCAAATACGTAAATATATCCTTTGTATCAACTACCAAACTAAGATAAATACGATTATAAATTATTAATAGTGTATCATAAAAACAATTTTACAGGTAGGATATAGTCGACTAAGTAGATCTTACAGGAGTTATTAATAATATTAGTTACCTTCGTCAACATTTCACTTGCTCGCGGAATTGTCACGAATTTTTCAATAGTCGTAATAATAATGCATCGCCCAAAATGTGTGGAAATATTGAGAATCAATAATAGTAGATAATTATTCATATTAATCTCTATTAACCCAACATCAATACTTCTCCAAGATCTTTTTTTCCCATGAATCGAAAATGTACGTCTTTGTCAATCTTGTTTTCGGAATAGAAAATATCTAAGGTTTTGTAATCTATTTTGCCAGTTCAACGAATACTCGTACATCGTGATCCTGCCTCACCAATCTTCGAATGTCGATGCCGTGCTATCTTCGTTGACGATGGCCGATGTTGCCAGTTACTTAGAGTTCCCACCTAAAGACGTGGAGTTAGAACTGCCTAAGTTTACCATAAGAGCTGATACTGATCTGAGACCTGTTTTGAGCAAGGTTAGTATCTCTTCAGATTAATTAAGCGGCTTATAACCTTTGGTGCAATAAGGAAGACAAGAGATAAAAGTAAACGACAAAGTTTATTGGAGTTAGCACGGGAATATAATTAGGAAGGTCATGATACCTTTAAGCAGTACGGTAAACATTAGATAAAAAAGCCTATGTTATGATAGTATCAATCGCAGCTCTAAATAAACTATTGAGAAAAACTACTGCTTTTATAAATAATTAACGTTAATATTTTATAATTTCAGTTGGGTGTCTCAAGCATATTCAGCCAGCAATCGGAGCTCTTCAGACTAGGAGCGGCTGGTTCTTTATCTCCTCAAGTTTCATCAGCAGTGCATTCCGCAGTTCTGTCTATCGACGAGAAAGGAGGTTCTGCCGCAGCCGCTACTTCATTCGCTGTTGTAGCATTATCTTATGACGATCCTTCAGTATACTTTAGGGCTAACAGGCCTTTTATAGCCATATTATGGGATAATAAGACTTCTATACCATTGTTCATGGCTAGAATTATGGATCCTACTGTTTAGTTACGTTTCGTAAGGTTAAGCTTGTAATACTCTTTATGAAGTGTGTTTGTGTAGCTCGAAGAATGAGTGTATTATAATTGTTAACCACATTAACGGGAATAAATTCTTTGATTGTATTGTGTTCAAAGGTCATCAAATGTATACACATTTTTGTTTCACTTAAGAATATTTTTTTATGCAGATACATCTCGTAACTAGTTTTGTTGTGACTAGACACATTTTATGTAAGCTGTAATAATTACATTGCATTAGTCTACCGGAAAATTAGACTGCGCACATGTTTAGATGTGTACAACAAAAAAATAATTCAAGACTGAGTAGCTGTCTTAAACGACTTTTAATATAAAACTGTGTATATATATAAAACTAAATAAATACAATAAATTATAAAACACTTAAATTAGTTTTTGGTTCCTCTTTTTTCTTGAAACGTTTTAAAAAGTTAATGAATGGGTCATCGGCGAATATTCTGAGTTTTCCGTTGTAATAGTTTTCGATGTCGTGGAGTGCTTTGCCTTCCGTCTCTGGCATGAAGAAGTATAGATATATGGTGCCGATGTAGCCGAAGCCGGCGTATACTGCGAAGGTGCCCCACAATCTGACGCTGTTTTCGAGGTCAATGTGTGTTTTAGAGCCCACGAAAGTGACCACGTAGTTCCAAGCTGCTGCAAAGCCTTGAGCTGATGCACGACTCCTGAAATTGATTTATTTGTTACTTGTGTCATTTCATAATTTGAATTCTTTAAAGCTTAATTATCGCTTCTTAAGTTTAAAAGTGGTATGTATCATGGATAAAACTGGATAAAACCAAGCCAAGTATTATCGGTTGTTAAGATAATTTATGAAATCTTGAAATCGGAAGCGATTTTTAACTTTATAAATTCTATAACAAGTGTAAATGCAAGTTACCTGAATGGAAATACTTCTCCAAGTAGTACCCAAGGTATGTTGAGTCCAGTAAACGCAGTCAATAAGTAAAATAGTGTCAAAGGCACGTAGCTGGTCTCTTTAGGGAATGTGCTAGCATTATACGAGAACACAGACTCATCGAGATTGAGCTTGGCGTAGACACTGAGAGCGGTGCAAGAGACTGCTGTTCCAAGCATCGCTGTAATGATTAGCTTCCTTTTGCCTGCCACTTTTATGATTCCAACCACTACTACGCTTGTTATGAACGTTATTATACCCACTGTTAACTGGAAATTAAAAAAATAACAGTTTTACACAAAATCTATGCACGTATATTGACAAATGTTCAAAATCTGATATTTGTCTACAAAATTTTATAGGACAGACAATCTAGCCATCTTAGTTCATGGAGATAGAGAGGAAGATTAGGAGAAAATTCAACACAAATATATCTATAAGAGGATTCAAGTATTCTATAGAAAGATTTTACATAGGATATTTTCTATCCTGGTCCGACCGAGGGATAGTAATACACCAGATGGTAAGTGTTATGCTGTCTAGAAATAGTTTCTTTTGTAGCGTCTTATTATAGGTTGGTAATTTAATTCATAAACTAAGCAGAAATATTGAAATTAATAAATCATTTACAATGTTAATTAAAGAATACACCAATTTTACATTTAAGCTAACTCACCACAATATTCTTTCCATCATCAGCCATCCCGAATGCTTTGCAGACGTTCTCCATATTAGGTCGGATCGGCGCCAAGCCGCTCATCACGTAGAACATGAAGTACATCATCACTAGCAACAAGGGCCTGAACGTTTCCTTCGCTAGCATTACGTACTTAACTTTATAAACGAACCTGAAATATAAAGCAAATATTGAGTTTGTTAAACTGAGAATGTGATTTGAAACTTTTATATGTAATGATTTCTTAGTTTTACGCGAATGTTACGCATTTAAATAAAATATTTTTTCACAAATTTTATCGCGATTTGGTCGCGACGGGGCCCGTGATTACGAAAGCTTTAAAGCAATAGATACGTTGGGAAGTTAAAAAATGTAAAAATTAAACCAAATCGCGATAAAATCCGTAAAAATTAGATTTACTTCAATTTTTTATATCTTTTCCTAATATCTATTCTAATATGAGTAAGTTTCTTTCATTAGTCTACTATAAACTATAACTTTATTTATCTAATTAAGGTTGTGGAGGACACAGGTGGTACTGTAATTGTATTTTATTGTATTGTACTTCAACACAATATTAGCCCGTAAAAGAATGTACTCAAACAACTAAAATTATCACAAATCTTAAATTCTCCTCACTTTTTAGCCGCATTCATTCTCATGTGCTCACAATCTATAAGTTTCAAATCATCAGTCTTGCAGATCACACATTTCTTCATGTTCTTCGCGTAGACTACCAGTTGGTTGAACTCATTTTGAACGTGCTCAGGTGTTGTCCAACCGCGGAGATAGCATAAGGCTTTGAGAGCATCCTTCTCTCTGTCTTGAGATAAGAGCCATACGGGAGTTTCTGGTACCTGCAATATATTAAAATTACTCTTCATTTTGTAGTAAATTATAAATTGTGAAGCTCGGATTCGTCTGACGGATTATAACAGGCAAAGAAGGGAAGTAACTGGTCCTACCGCTAATAGAATTTGAATGTATTGAGGAATTTAGAATTGACATGCTAATTATTGATATCATGACAATTATTGTCTTGCTAACTGATTCATTCACTACAATCTTTACCATGGGGACAATGCCTTTAATCATGAATTACAAAAAGTCTACGACTGAAAAAAGGCCTCTCAAAAAAAATCCATAACAACCTTGCTCGTACAAAATTTTATCATCACCATCATCAGCCCGTTGGAGTCCACTGCTGGCATCTCCCAAGGTATGCCACAGAGCCCGGTCTCTTAGTCCTACTAACTACCATACTTACAAATAATATCAACAACATTGAAGCGAGTGGTGCTGCCAAACAAATTAGAGACGCTATCCTCCAATGGACCACAGTTCCCAGATAGTACATAATCAGCACTCCTACAGCAGTAAATAATTGTGTCACAGTGCATAGTGCTCCGCGGATGGACGGCTCACTGAAAATGATCAAAAGTATTCCATATTCAAAATATTCTAAGCGTAAATGGTGCCACGAGCTATTCGCCTGTCTGGTAGTATATTGTACGCCTGCTTAAAAATAGGGGTCTAAAAAATAGAGGTCTGAAGATAGCTGATTTTTTTATTAATAAACATAACATGAAATAGAGTTTTGACAAATAATGGTTTTACATGTATTTAATACACACATAACGTGACGCACAATACACATACACAAAAAGACGCGTAAATGGTTTGACATATTGTATTGTAAGCAAATAAACAGACTTGTTTTGTAATAAATTCACAGAATATCCATCTGTTAGAGTCTGGTTAGTGACACTGCAATATTTACTAAAACAATTAGAGATGATTCATGGTATATTACCAGGGGTATTATTAGTATTATAGACAAATATTGCCTAGTTATAGTGTGCGGCTGCTTCATGAGTACCGTATTAGAATTTGTAGACAATGAAGCAAATTTTAGTAGAACTATTAAGAAGTGAGATATTAGAAATTAAGAACCAAAATATTATTTGAATTAAAAATGATATTTTTATTTATATATTTATTCAGTTAACCCCCTCCGATTTCAAATACTTAATTTATAATGTTACAATGCATTCTTCGTAACTAGTTTTTAATTACAGTTTTATGTATTTTTAAACGCATCTTTATGAATATTAGTTTGTAGGCTATCGTTATGACTATTAATTTTATATTTATTAGTTACATCATAGCAATACCGTATTTTTTCCGCAGTTTTATTCTTAAACGGTTCATTCTAATTTCTTACTTCAGAAGATTCTAGGAGTTTATATGTATAAGTTTATATATATGTGTATCTACGTAAAAGGGCTATTCATTGTCTACATATTTATCTAACAATGTTATGATTATTATCACAATTAGAAATGCTATTTGATGTTATTTAATATTCATCTATCATTACCTGATTTCTCCAACGTAAGAATTTATTGGGGCCTCCATCACTCCAGTTCCTAATCCCAACAGGGCATTTGCAATGAACAGGGTGGGTAGGTCCCAAGCGAAATACATTAGGACCCATGCTATCAGATGTGGGATGTTCACGAGAAAATTAGCTTTCTTCCTTCCGAAGTAGTCCACGATTGGCCCAGACATAAGCGCGCCAAAAGGCTGCGTCAAAAATGATAGACTTCCTGGAATTAAAAAGATTAATTATTCACCTTGACTTTTCAGTCTGTTTAGAGATTTAATTTAATATTACGGTGGCTATAAAGATAATTGTTATCGCATTTTACAGACATGCGTGTAAAATTTTTGATAACTGGGATCTGTTTGATAACTGCATTGTAAAGAAAAATCTCATTTCTAAAGAAAAGCATTTCAAAGACATGGATTTCAAATATTGAATTAACGGGATTTGTTTAATTATTGTAATGAAAACTCTTATTTCTAAAGAACTTCGTTTTGCAATTCAGGCACTATAAATACGATTTAATTCAATCTGCGTGATTGATTGGATCGAAATCAGATTACAAAACAATAGCACTGCATAATGATCGAAGCCCGAAGGACTAGAATAAATAAAGGTTTGAGCAGTCATGGATGTAATTATTATTAACGAAAAGAAAAAAATGGTATAACCAGTTGTATAAAAGATATATGAAAAATCTTATTTATCGAGAAATCAACTAGGTACGTAGAATAGTCACTACTGTATTTCCTTTAAAAGTGTCTTAACTAGAGATATTATATATCTTGTCTTATTTCAATAGGCCACATAGTTTTCGGTCTGAGTACAATGACGTTATGTATCGTTAAATTAAATTGTAGTTAGTATTATGACATGCATAATTTTCTCTTGTCACTCAATTTCGTTTATATTGTCTGTAGACTGTAAATATTGTATAGATAAATGTTTATATCAGACGGTTCTAAATCTGCGGTTATTAACCATTAAGACTTTGTCATTCACAATTTGCTTTCTCTACTTTGTACGATATTGTCATAGCGTATGATTTTATGATGCTCACCGACTTATCGCCATACATAGTAACTTGTCACTGTTTTTATCACAGTCATGACACGGTAATGACTCCTTTTGTTTCAAAATACTTAATTAGACATCCTCCGTGGCGTAGTTGGTTAGATGCAGGATGGGAAACGAGAGGCCGCGGAGTTGGATCCCCGCACAAGACAAATGTTTGTGGGACCCCAAATATTTGTCTCGGATCTGGATATGTGTAAGACTGAAAAGTCTTTCGTAGTGCCTGATACCCACGACACAAGACTTCGTTAATGTTAATGTGGGGACAACGTAGGTACTATGTAACTGTTAGGTTATTTATTATTATTATTATACTATAAAATACGACTCTTTTCAATAAGTATATGGAATCATTTTATTGAAAAGAAAAAAAAAGATTCATAGGATACCTACAAAGGTTTCTTAATTAGGTATAGCAGCTTTCTTAACCATCATTACGAAGTTCAATTATGTAGTAAAATACCCTTTATAATTACGTCAACATTTTAATTCCATTCAGATTCTGGTTGTAAGTAATTGCCAAGAGCGATAAGACCGTCATATAAATACCTGAATGTAATTTCTTTTAAGTTTTTGTTCCATGTGCAATAGAAAATAAAAAATCTGTTCCTACATTTGCGGTATCAATTTATTTCATTGACTACATTTTGATATGGTTCCCTAAGTGGCCAAATTACCGCCTATCTTCCATGATTTATAGAATAATATTCTTGTTCATGGACAAAATTATTGTTTAATACGACATACAAACCCACCGAACCATGAAGCTTGTGTTTCTGTCAGGGACAGTCCGCTCGGAGCGTTCAGTAGAGCTGGCAGGGCTATTGTGGCGAAACTGATCGCCATTCCCAGATCCAGGAGTAGGATGTTTGGAGACATACATGATAGGAGCTGTAAAAGAGATAAAATACAAATAATATTTAGATGTGAACAAAAGAATATACAGAAATATGAATTTCCTAGCCGATGATCGGTAACTGCTAATCGCGGAATCCTTCTGAAATTAAGAGTTCAATTGAGAGGAAAGACGATGACTACACACGACTCAAGTTATAGTAAAAAATCATAGAAGAGTCGAGTCAACATCTCTGATATGCAGTTCATACAGTTCAGTAGGCAATGCCATTAAACTACAATATGATCTTTATGAGCCAATAAAAATACTTCATAATTACCAAATTACGTGTCACATCTATGATGCTGTACTGTTTGTGCAGTTCTAAGGGATATTGTATTGAATCGTAAGTTCATTATTTTTGTGATAAATACCAACTTACCCATTACCAACAATTCAGTATTCTGTATCTGATTTTAATAAAGTGATAAAAACACTTAATAATCAAAAACAGTTATTTCCGATAACAGCATGTAAGTTTTAATCTAGCGCTCTAGCTGTGTAGCTAAGGTCTTCGCAGTAGAAATGATATGACCTGAGGATGTCGGCGATTGTGTTCAGTTGCTAACAATTGGTGATGTCTATGCCCAGATGTAGTGTGTTATAGGTTAATAATGACGGTGATAATTACGAAAAGGTATCTTGCAATTTCAAGATTAGATTTAGATATTAGTCGTAATGAAAAATAGTACTATAGAGATGAAGGAACCAATAATTACCCTCTCAATCGTACACTCAATTATAAAAGAGGCCCGTGTCCTGCAGTGGGACGTATAAGACCTGATACAGTACAGTGCAAAAATAGGATGATAATAAGCATCAGAATGTAATGATTTTTAAATAAACCGTGATTTCTGAAGCAGTTTAACGGACATTCCAATCTTAAAATTCCATTGCAACAATGCGTGTAATTGAACGAAACGAAAGGTAGAGTAAAGCGAAATACGAAACCACTTAATCAAACATGTATTTCTGGTATTAATATATATAACAAAAATGTTAATATGATAGAATTGGAAGATTTCAATGTTAATTTCATTAATGGTTTGATTATTCTACATTGGCAATGGACTTAAGGTCTTTTGTTTGGTTTATAAATTAGTTATTGTGAGGTTTTCTAACAAACACACTGTTTTAGTAATTTGTTATTCTCTCAAAAATTGTATACTAGGTTGGTAGCAAGGATTTGGTTGATCCTCAAACTATGAGACATATTTATCTGCAATGACCATAAAAATGGAACTGTACTAATTTCAAGCCAGAGTAGGATAAAAGCAATAAAAGAGAAAAACTTCTCGAGATGTACGAGAGAATTTCCCACCAATGTGAGATTTTAAACAATAAACAATATTTTCCCAGGCTCCAAGAAGGATGCCCTGTGCATAATATTTGTATACTTATTCTGAAATATTGTTGAATATACAAGTGGTTGGATTCATATAATCTTCATTGTTATGCTGAGATGTCTACCAAATGTATAATAATTAATTATATAAATAAAAATTAAACGCAATGAATGAAACATTCAACAGTCTCAACTTTTGAAGAAATTATTAAAAAGATATACAAATGAAATAAAATGCGTCTCGAATAACCCTCTACCGCATGTACAGCCATGATTAACACAAAAAACTTATGTTTTTGAAGGTTTTACACCAATATATACACGTAAACACTCGTACTTACTTGAGAAGTAACAGATCTCAATCGGCTTGGCGGTTTCACCTCTTCAATTTGGAATTTTTGCACCATTTTAAACACTTTTTACTGTTTATTTTAAAAATTATTTTACTCAATAATCACTGCCACAATTTAAATTAAACGTTTTAATAAAATCATTTTTCGTTGTGGGTATTTTTGACGCGGGTGGCTGCGCTCCACTCAGGTGACTGAATACCGATAAAGGTTTGCCAAGTATTGTGATAATATTTATAGTCATTTTGCGTTGTTTTGACTAGTTTGTTCATTTGTGTTTTCTTTGTATTTGTTTCTATATAGGGTTAAGAATTGCTCATTTAATGTTTTTTTTTTCAACAGTTTCATTTTATCAGATTTCACCTCTGGAAATGATTTTGAGTTGATATGTAGTTTGATTGAATAATTTAAATATTTTTTCTTTCATAAATATTAATGTCATCGACTATAAATGAATGCTACAGTTTTTGGAATTTGCGAATCACTAATGTCACTAGTAGTGCTTTTTTAAAACCGTATCTATTTTCTTGTATTGGGATTTCATTGTTGCTTATTGGCTCATATAAGTTGAAATATTGAATGTTGGTTGAAATAAGGTTTTTACAATATATTTCAGCATACATTTTCAACTCACATTTGTATAAACTAAAATAAATAAGTAATATAAGTATATATACTCAACATAAGATACGTAGCCCCTCACTATCCTGACCCCACGCTAAGATCGCGGGTATCAGAAACTACAAGAGACTTTTCGGTCTCACAAACACCCAAGCCCGGAAAAAATACCTGTGGATCACACAAAAATTTGTTTCAGTGCGGTATTCGAACCCGCGGCTTCTCGGTTCACAGCCGGCGTCTAAACAACTGCGTCGCAGGGGCTGTCATGTGTGAGGCAAAGTGTAGAATGAAAATAAAATAGTGATGTACCTATATTATGTATTGTGTAATTTTAAAAGGAAGTGGCGAAATGTACAACTTTAACAATCATACGACTGCTAGTTTAACTGCCGGTTATAGTTTTTGGGATTTGAGAAAAAAAAGTCCAAAATATAATAATGATAACTTAATGATAGAGGATAAAAAGCCGGCCTCTTAATGGAATTCTGTCCAACGGTCACTTATTTAATGAAGGTTCGTGTATTCATTGTAACTGAGTAAATTCTGTCTGTTTCATAAATCATAATATTATAGGTACACATGCTAAAATTATTTGTAAGTGGAATCTTAATTTTTCCTGTTTATTCGTATTCTCTTTGTATTCATTTCGTATGAGATTTTCGAAGCAGTTGTAAATTTTATTTAAATAAATATATTTAATAATGCAAGGGTTATTAGACAATTTAAAATAAATTTCTTGACAGCCTCCGTGGCGCAGTTGGTTAGACGCCGCCTGTGAAACGAGAGGCCGCGGGTTCGATCCCCGCACCGAAACAAATGTTTGTGTGATCCACAGGTATTTGTTTCGGGTCTGGGTGTTTGTGAGACCGAAAAGTCTCTCGTAGCTTCTGATACCCACGACACAAGACTCGATCTTAGTGTCCTGACCCCAGGACTATGTATGTGACTGTTGGGTGTATTTTTATTTTTTTTAAATAAATTTGTCATATTGCGCACTTTTTATGTAAATGTAAAATAAAAGCAAGCAGAAGTAAATAAAAAAGCAACAATTAAATAATTAGTATTTAATTTTTATTTTAGTAATTGAATAATTATCTATTAATATACTTACAAAAAACTAATAAAGTTAGCGTACATTAAAATCTAAAGCTAATCACAAACGGAGATCACTGTTTTTTCCTAAATATTTTCCTAAAGAAGTTGATGAACGGATCGTTTGCGAACGTCCTAAGTTTTCCCTTGTAGTTCTCCTCTATGTCCTGAAGTGGGACTCCTTCTGTCTCTGGCATGAAGAAGTATAGGTATATGGTGCCAGCGTAGGCAAAAGCGGCGTATACAGCAAAGGTTCCCCATAGTTTGAGCTGCATCTCGAGGTCTATATAAGTCTTGGCTGCGAAAAATGTTACCATATAATTCCACGCGGCAGCTATGCCCTGGGCGGAGGCACGACTCCTAAAAAAAATAATTGTATATGAGCTACTTATTTAAATTATTGCATTTACTACCTCCATGAGAAGTCAGCTGAGAGTCGGCTTTGAATCGAGGCTATTGTCGATCGCAGCAAAGTTTTTCTGTTGCCTATAAAATATTCCGGCTTGGATGTTGCAAGACCCAACAGTCTCTTGTAGTGTTAGGTACCCACGTCACTAGACTATTGGGTACATTAATTATTTATTTATATTTTATTCCACAATACAATAACAAAAAATAAACATTTTAAAAGAGTACAAATAGTCTTATCTCTAGGCAGTTTCTTACATTGCCGTCTGCACTCATTTCCATAATATTTACGATATTGTTCTATTTACGAGTGTTATTCATGCACCCTTAATAACACTTATGTCGAGTACACACTACACAGAAATATGCATCAATTTTGACCGCGATTTTCCCATTCTACATGGCGTGCTAAAAAGAAACATGTATCAGATTTTAAATTAGACTGGTAAAAATACTATTGTGTACATCGCATCTGATTTCATTGTGTAGTTTTTGCTTGATGTACGTACAAACATACGGACAGATAGTTGTAAATTACAATTTGATTACATACACATAGATTGTAAGCAGAACTTTCTTATCTAATAAGGAAATTTTACAAGTAATTAATAATTTTATGGTAATTGTGCCAATTGTTACATATTATATCTAAACTTTTTACTTTTCAATAGTCATATTAATAAAAATAGTATTTTAGTGTCTAAAAATGCCCATATTTTTTTTATTTTTGTACAGATTCATAATTTTATCAACAGCATAACTTTCTAAACAAATTACCTGAACGGGAAGATTTCTCCAAGTAGCACCCACGACACATTGCATCCAGTGAACAGCGTCAAAGCGTACAGGAAGATGAGAGGCCACACGCTCTTCTCTTCAGGGAACGTAGCCGTGTCAAACGAGAACACAGAGTCTGACAGATACATCTTAGCATACACACTAAGAGCAGTGCAGGATAAAGCTGTACCCAGCATCGCAGGGATGCCCAGCTTCCTCTTGCCCATAACCTTAATGAGGCCAATGACCAGCAGGGCGGCGATGAAGGTTATCACACCCACCATTAGCTGCGAACAATATTCCTAGATAAGTTGAAGTGTCAATTATGACTGGGGGCCTGTTATCGTATTCGTAACGGAAAACAACACTTGAACTTTCAACTGCGAATTGATTCATTAAATTCAAATTAAACGATAATAAAAAAAGTAATCTAAATGTTTTTTTTTTGTAGTATTATTATACGACAGTTCACCGCATACAAGGTTTTTGCAATAATGTTTACTTATGACGTTTGTATTTAGGATTTTAAAACAAATTTAGTTGGTTTAGCTTTTTGTTCAAAAATACGATAGCGAATCATTTTAGTTTAAATATTGGCTTTTATTTTCTATAAAACTGACTTGCACTTGATGGTGCAATAACATTCCTCTCTTTGTTCAGTATTTAGCTATTCTTTGTTTCCGAATGCAAGTAATGTTCCAAGGCATTATTGCTATGATTAATCCTATTATAGAATGATCAATTAGGCGCCTGATGGGCAAACCCGTTGCAGTTTGCTACAAATGTTTGTACGAGTCCGGGTTTTTGAGCAGGGAAATTTATGTTAGAAAAATATGTGGATGTTTTTACTAACAAAACTTTGTATAGGGGAAGCTCTAGTATATAAAAATGCTAAATTATAGATGTCACAATGTCTAGACATTGTGTTATTTTAATACATTCGAATATTTGTTTATATGCGATAATGGAGGATCGATAAATGTAAGGGCTGTTTTTCTGAGAAATTGTTTACATTGATACATGCAGATAGAGTATTGACACAATTATAGTCGGTCGGCAAGAAACCAGGTATAACCAAGGGGATTCTGGAACTTGACCCGCTTGTAAGGGTCATCATGGTTTAAATGGTGAATTTATACCTCGTGAATGGTGGTTATCCGAGCAGATGTAATTCTACCATTAGTACCACTCACCATAAGTGGTCACCATCACAATTTTAAATCATAGAGCTTTGATGATTTAGTTGAGATGGAGTGCTGGTAGACTTCTTCATAATCGCTGTATTAATATTTGTGTAGACATGACAGCATGCACATTTCATTTTAATCTTAACCAAATAGCAACTGTTTGTTAAGTTATTCGCTGGTTTATGAATCATCTAAACCAGGTTAGATGAAATTTTCTTTGTTTTAATAATAAAGGAACTACTTTTGTTCCTTTTTTAACTCTATCAAGAATGGCTTCGTATTTATAAAATTATAAAAAAAAATTACGATTGCCATTTAATAATTAAATGTAATAGTAAACAGATTGCATAGATCTCAGATCAAATAAAATATTCACGTTGATTATATCTATTGTTCAGTAGTAAAGTGTGCCAATGTTCATGTCATCGTAATCAATGAATATTAGGACAAGTTTAAAGTTAAAAACTTCAATACAAATTCAGTAAAACTAAATTTATCGAATCAATCTAACACTGGTCTTCCTAGTCCAAATACAACATGCCATTTGATGAACAAACTGATCAAACAATATAACAACAAAATCATACCACGATCTGCTTGCCGTTCTCGTCCATGCCGAATGCTCCGCAGATGTTGACCATGTTAGGTCTGATGGGAGTGAGGCCGCTCATGACGTAGAACATGAAGTACAGCAAGCCCAGGGATAAAGGTCTTAGTGTCGCTTTTACCAGCATCACGAATTTGAACTTGAGACAGAATCTGAAACGTATAGGATAGCAGGGTAATCAACATTTTTTGGCAGAATTAAATTATGAATTGTCTTCTTGATTTAGTTACAGGGCGTAGAACTATGATTTCCTGGATTATTTGCGTTTTAGTTGTAAAAGAATTTGCCTGAAATAAACTTGGTGAAATGACGAACTCGGTGGTACTAGTAACACCTTTGCGATAGAGGCTATAAATATTGTAAGGAAACCTATAAATTCAGTCCTAACATCTATACATTCTATCGTGTGGTATTTAAATATGGTATTTAATTTAAACCATAAGTTTTGTCAAGTATCGTGGTTTTAGTTTTCAAGGCTTTTGATGAACTCGTATTAAGCACGAGTCTTTTTACCCCTCGGGTAAGTTCCCGAACTGAACCGAAACTCAGTAAAGCTGTAAAAATATTAGTATCTATAATGGGTGGCCCAAAAATAGTAAAAAGTAAAATAACGATTTTTGACAAATTACCATCTCGGATGTTTTTCAAATTTTGTACATTGTTACCTGGGATAATAAGAAATATGAGGGTAAAATTAAATACCCTATGTCATTATCATCGTGTATGTGCTTTAGGCTCGAACCTCCGACATTTGTTAAATTATTCCGGTCTGGCAGTCAGGCTATCGCTTTCTCTATTTATAACAGGGTTACAGATAGCAACAAGGATAGGCAAGAGAAATTAATAAATTAAAATAACATTCTTGTTATTGTAACGATCTGTTTGTTTTGTTTACAAAACACAGTTCAGTTACCTCTTAACCATATTCATTTTATGATGTTGGCAGTCTTCTGGCTCTTGATCCTTCTCATCTTGACAGCAAATGGCGCAACGGTGCAGGTTCTTAGAGTAATCTACCAGCCTGTCAAATTCTTCTCTCACTTTGTCAGGAGTTGTCCAACCGCGTAAGAAGCATAATGCTTTCAAGGCATCCTTTTCTCGACCTTGGGATAACAGCCATACTGGTGTTTCTGGCACCTGGAAATAAAATATTAGCAATATAATGGAATGTTTTTTTTAACGTGGATGTGTGTTTTGGTCTCAATGATACGAATAACGATTTACTGATTTTATATGAAACGGAATTCCAAAAGTCGATACTCAAAAGAGAACTCTGCCCTAAATTTTACGAAAGGTCGTCTGATGAAGAAATATATTATGTTAAAAAGTTGGGTATTATAAAACAGAAAGCCACATATTATAGCTTTGTTTGTTTATTTTTCTTGATCTGTCGGTAGCGCCACATATGCCAAATCTAGCACTGTATTGCATTGACGTAGAAACCAGTTACGACAAATTCTAGCACTATTTAAACTGTACTTACAAATAATGCCAAAGACATGCCAGTAAGTGGGACTGCCAGAGCGATCAAGGCTGCATTCCTCCAGGTCACAACAGTCCCCAAGAAGTACATGAGCAAGATACCGATAGCCAGGAACAATTGGGTCACAGTACAAAGAGTACCGCGAATTGAAGGCTCGCTGTGAAAGAAATAGATTAAAACTTAAATCATCGTTATCAGCCTGCAAATCTGTTTAAGTATTTAAAAAGTATATTCAAAGCTATAAATGGAAGATTTGCTTTCACCATTACTCCTAATTTTGGAGTTTTAGGCGGACTCTGGCAATAGCCGGGATTAACGCCAGGTGGAAGAAGTGAAAATTAATTTTGGAAACCCTATATTCGGCAGTAAATATCACGTGGATGATGTATGCGTGGTGGCCTGTTGGTAACGGACCAGACGCGGCTGCCTACATGTTCACGGTGGTCGCGGGTTCAAATCCCAGGGCACACCTCTGACTTTTCGGAGTTATGTGCACGTATTGATAGTCAATCACCACGCACTTTAACGGTGAAGGAAAACATCGTGAGGAAACCTGCATACCGTAGCGATTTCAAAGAATTTCTACGGTATGTAAGTCCGCCAACCCGCACTAGGCCAGCGTGGTGGACTATATGGCCTAACCACTCTCAATCAATTCTCTCGACTGAAGAGTAGGCCCGTGCCCTGCAGTGGGACGTATATGGGCTGATATAGATATATAGATGATAATGACGATAATAATTATGATATCTACACAGCTGAAAGTCGCCACCAATAAGTTACTACGGAAATCATTGGGATTGGGAATCCTATGTTCAGCAGATGTCTTCTTCTGACTGATGATGTCGGTAATTATGACCATAACGGGAATAATCGTTCTTAGCTCATCTTTAGTTTTAAGAAAGTCATATGTGCTATATTCTAGAGTAATAACTTAGATCACTAAACAGTTCACAATAATTTACTTACGTTATCTCTCCAACATAAGCAGCAATAGGAGCTTCCATAAGACCAGTTCCAAGCCCCAGAAGGCCATTAGCGATAAACAGCGCTGGCAGGTTCCAAGCGAAGTAGCCAAGCACCCATGCCACTATATGAGGGATGTTGACCAGAAAGCTGGCTCGTTTCCTTCCGAAGTAATCCACTATTGGCCCAGAGAGGATGGCACCAAAAGGCTGCGTCAGGTATGAAAGACTGCCTGGAAACGTTAATTGGTGACATGTTTATTGTTGCCAGTGAAAATGAAAAAGATCAAGTCATATAATTTAGGATATGCGAATATGAGATGAGGAAATAATAACTCCTAAAGTAGGTAAGTAGCAATTGTGATCTTATGCGCTCGGAATATGGATGGAAACGTAATAACAGGCGTTAAATTAATTATCACCTCACATATTAAAATCGCTAGTTAAATCAATTACTTATTCTTAGATTGCTTAAATTCCTATCTGAATAAACGTTTCTCAATTATCATATTTTTTATAACAATGAAACTTTTTAACTTACAATTGTTTTATTATTTTACTGTTAGTTGTTACTTCTATGTACGCCTTTTAATAATTAATAATAAAATTATAAAGTAGAAGAACTTACCAAACCAAGACGCTTGTGCGTCGTTCATTGACAGTCCTTCGGGCGCGTGTAGGAGATCTGGCACTGCGATAGTGGCGAAGCTAATCGCCATACCAATGCCCATCAAAAGGAGATTCGGAGACATACTTGTAAGGAACTGGAATAGAAAGGCACTGTTGATTGACCTTACGAATCTTGTAAAGACTTTTAATCCATACATGGCCCCTGATGGTAGGCGCAATGCCGCATCAGATGGTCTCATGCCATTCCATTTGATAGCCTCCGTGGCGCAGTTGGTTAGATGTCGTCTCTGAAACGAGAGGCCGCGGGTTCGATCCCCGCATCGAGACAAATGTTTCTGAAGCCCCCAAAAATTTGTGTTGGGTGTGGGTGTTTGTGAGACCGAAAAGTATCTCTTAGTTTCTGATACCCACGATACAAGACTTAATTAATCTTAAGGTCAGGATGCGACTATTGGGTGTATTTGTTTATTCTACACAATAAAAAGTCAAAACGTTAACATCAAACTATTTAGGCAATTTAGGTATAGAGCCCAAAGCCAGTAAGCGACAACGTCGGGTGACGTCTAAGCTACCAAACCGGATATTATTATCGTGGTTTCAAACCCAATAATACCTTTTCATAGTTAACAATATGCACTATTTTACTTTTATTTATTGTCTAAACATTTTACATAAAAATAAACAATGAAACTTAAACCTATAGTAGTTTGTAAGTGATGCATTAATCACATCTCACAAAAGAATAAAAAATACATTAACATTCAAGGATCTTTTTGATTTACAAATAAAAAACAATTTAACATATTTAAGTTTATTATCTAATAGTTGACTATTCCTTCCTATATGTAAAGGAAAAACTTGCAGAACCTACGTATACCGGAGGGCTTTTAACAAATTACGAATGTGAAGTCTACCAACTGGATTAGATTAGCGTTGTTGACTAATCCTGAAAGGATTCATCTTAGGTAAGCAGTCGGCTTTTAAATAATAAGCCAAATCATACTAAAACTTGGCTGATGAGTATTGAAGTGATAAACAAAATATATTATAATATTATATTTTTCTGTGAGAAACGACCTTAGTGATTCCATAACAATAGGAATTTAAATGAGATTGCGCCATCAGGTCCCTTTATGTAAAGTGATATAACCCAGTAAAACAAATGATTAAAAACAGTAAAAATATGATATAATTAATGAAAACAATGATACCTTAAAGTGCATTAACAAGTCTTAAAATACAAAAATAGAATTCAGACTGCCTCGGTGGCGTAGTTGTATTACGGTACGACTACGGTTACAAAGCTGAGGTCTCGGGTTCGAGTCCCGGGTCGGGCAAAGTGATATTGCGTCAGAAATTTGTGCCCGATATGGCTATAGGCTCGCCCCCTATCACATCGTGTGACGGAACATACAAGGCATAATGTGGGTGTCCTGGTGACGCTTCTGGCTACCCCCTCGGGGATAAAGGCGTGAGTTTATACATGTTATGTAAATAGAATTTAGAATTTAAATATTATGAATGCGACCCACAAAATTCTCATTATAAGGATACATATTCATTAATTACGGATTACTATCATAATGGCGTTCGATTTCCAAACTGGTTTTGCGAAAGGAGGCTCTATTAAGAAATATAAGTTTTTTGTTTCTTGTCTCTTCCTTTTCAACCTGTGTCATTTGTTCCGTGGAAGTTGTTTAAATTGGAGAAATATTCAAATGAGAATGTAACGTCCTCGAAGGTATTTCTAACTAGCGTCCCGCCGGTTATGCCCGGGTGCTGATAGTTTTTGAGTCCAGTCCACATCAACAAAACAGGTATTGTTTCGCGTAATTAATGTTTCTTATTTAAAGTCAATGTGACCGCCGTCCACTATATCGCTTTTCACTTCCCTTCCAGTACCGTAGTATCGCGTTCTGTCTTGTCTTATTCTTATTACAAAAAGCATGCAATCCTGTCCTCTCTTTTCCCATGCCTTCCATTCGAGTTTGACAGTTGCAAATATGTATATTGTATATTTAAATTCCTTAACCATCCCAAGATAACACTACATTTTATGGGATAAAAAGCCTATGTGTTAACCAGTGTGTCAGCTACCTCTATACCAAATTTCATCAAAATGGGTCCAGCCATTTTTGCGTAAAAGAGTAACAAACATGGATACATACAAACTTTCGCAATTGTAATATTAGTAAGGAAAAGATAATCTATTGCGTGCTTGTAAAATTAATTTCATAAACCTCCGTGACGAGTTTAAAATAAATAATATTTTTCCTTGACTCATTTGTATTGGTATGTCGCTATTTAAGTGGTTCCTACACGTGTTCTGGAACGGTAAAAACAGCTGAAATAATGCATCCGCTAAGTAAATAACGGAAACTTTTAGACACATATGTATTTAAAACATAGTGTACTGTACTTAAGTCTTGAAGGGCATGTGTTAATTATTTATGGATTTTTTTTCGAGACGTTTTCTATGTAAAAACCAACACATTATCAAGATAATAATAATTGTTATTTTATTTATTACAAATGAATATTGTATAAGTTCCCATCATTAAACAATTATAAGGCTATAACTGGTTCAAGAAACAATTAAAATTTCCATCGAAATTCAGGTTTGTTTATTTGTTGATAAAAACACCATTTAAATGTTAATAAAATATGAGTATAATTGTGCATGATAGTCATAAAATATGTCTAAAACTTAAGACTATTTAGTCTATTTTATTTTACGAATAACGTAATCATCATCACATTTGACTTTAAAGATTATATTACATACATACAAAGTTGAAAGTTGAAGTTGAAGTGCGTGGTGGCTTGTTGGTAACGGACCGTAACATATTCACGGTGGTCGCGGGTTCAAATCCCAGGGCACACCTTTGCCATGTCGGAGTTATGTTTGTATTGATAGTCAATCACCACGCACTTTAATGGTGAAGGAAAACATCGTGAGGAAACCTGCATACCATAGCGATTTTAAAGAATTTCTACGGTATGTAAGTCCGCCAACCCACACTAGGCCAGCGTGGTGGACTATATGGCCTAACCACTCTCAATCGATTCTCTCGATTGTAGAGTAGGCCCGTGCCCTGCAGTGGGACGTATATGGGCTGATAGATATAGACATACGTACAGGCGAAGCTAATTAAAGAATATTAAAATAATATTTTAGCCCCTCATTGAGGTTATCAGTATAAAAGAAAGTAAATACATAATCACGTTTCATTAATAAACGCAATTAAGAAACAGCCAGTCATTCGGAAAAAACATATTTATTGCTAATTCGTTATTTATTTATTTTATTTTAATTGGGTACAAAAGCATTGAACAAATTGGAACTTCGACAACTAAAAGTAAAACTAGTATAGTGATAAATGTAAAATTAATTTGTTAACCAAAGTATTGTACACAACATGATTAAATAAAGTGATTTACATATACAAGTTATTAATGGTTCCTAATAAAAAGTTCCTATCAAAAATCTTTTCTGTTATATATAATGATAACAGTTTTTATCCGATGTAGGTATATTTTAGTCTTGTTATTAGGAGTGGTGTCCGTAATACAAAGCGACATAAAATTTAAATTATAATTAAATTATTTACTCATTATCTATGTATCTCATCATTTACATTTATGAAAATGATCCGTCACATAAAACTTGAAAAACATATAAATTATTTAAGGATTTTGAATAGCATTTATTACCTGAGGGAAAAATTAAGGGTCGCCCATTGTCTTATTTGTAATACTGAACGAAATGCAAACAGTATTTACATGATTACATAATTATTTATGTGGAATTGCGGAACTTACTTTTGGACCTTTTTCATACTCAAATTGGCCAATTAGGGACCAAAAATACATAGATTATGATACAGATTTAAAATAATTTACGAATATATCGGTTACTATAGTGAACCAGGTTCAAATCCCAGTGCACATCTCTGACTTTTCGGAGTCATGTATGTATTGATTGTCAATCACCAAGTATTATAACGGCGAAGGCAAACGTCGTGAGGAAACCTGCATTCCATAGCGATTTATAAGAATTTCTATGGTATGTAAACGCCAATCCGCACTAAGTCAGCGTGGTGGACTATAATTTATGACCTAACCCCTCTCAATCACGTTTGATTTGCCTATGCCCTGCAGTGGGATGTATATAGGTTGATACATCAGATAGCAATGTCTGGGTATTTAAAAAAAAATGGCAAGTTAATGGCCTTGATTTTACTCGTCCGCGCTTTGACTAATGCTGACGGCACGTGTAACATACAGGTAATACTATTATATTTTCGTGTAGCTACTTCTTGTTGTGTATGTATTCGTAAAACAAACTGTTTTTATTTCTATTTATATTTTTAGTGGCTTATAATATGTCGGTTAAATTGGAGAGATAAAAAAGAAAGACATATTAGATTTACCGTTTCAAATGTATGTACATTGTATAAATATTATATGTTGTAAGCAGCAAAGTTATAGGTTTTGTCTTTTGGCCATACGGGTATGGGTAGAAAACAACACATTATTTAAAAAATATATATTAAAAAACAAAGATCGAAATGCGATTTACTTCTCAGGTAAACATAAAGATTTATTCACATCTGAAAAAATAAATATGTATACATATACCTACTTACGGAATAAATACAAAATAATGAAGTGTAAACGTAACTTTCACTTCATGTTCATGAATTCAATGTACGAGTAGTACATTTTGGATTAACTATATATAATCCTTATGATATATCATATAACCTGTCCGAAATATCTGTGAACCTAGCTGGAATGCGGTTCACATTTCATTTTTTGTGTTCCCCTATCTACTATGTTATTCTACATTAAAAACAATTGAGGTGGATGCGAATTCTATTTTTTATTCTTTTTTCTATTTTAATTCAATTTGTTAAACCTATATTTCGAATTTGCTGAACTTATGTTCCAATGACGTCAATAATTCAAGTCCACAGATATTTCCGACAGGTAATACGTTATTTTCAAATGTTTTACTTTATATTTATTTATATAAAACCTGTGTCCTACATCTAACTATTTAAGGCTAAAAACAACTTACATTATCAAACATTTACGCGGATTAGCACATTTTGAAACGTATAATAAATCTCACCAAACAGTTGCTGACCTAAATTCAATGTTTACAATGATATTTTATGTGAAAAACGAGGAAATAGCCTTGACGCCTCGGTTTCATTGTCACAAACGTTTAGTTGCTAACATATTATTGAAGTAAAGATAAGTTTGAACTGTGTATTTAGTATTTTCCTATAAATGAAAGCCTTGGGATAAACGTTGTCGTCACTATTCCGAAATAGGCTTTTATGTACGCTTAAATAGATTTCTTTACTTCATTTTAATGTTAAATATTAAGGAAAATCTACAAGAATATACAGAATATATATGTTAATGTTTAAAGCACTTTAATATTTATGATGTAAGAAATTAAATTTTAATTGGCTAAATGTTGTGCGTCAGATTTATGATTGTAGCAGTCGTTAGGTGTATTCGTTGTTTTTTACTAGGTTTCTTATTATTACAATAAAACCTAGAAGCTAAATAATCCGTCAAAGATTAAAAAATATAGACGTAGTTCGATGTATTATAATAAATCGAATGGCAAAGGGTTATATATTCCAGTTTTGAACATTCGAGAAGCTCGTGGAGTATACGATGGAAGAATACGTGGAATATACGATAGAGAACCTGCGATAAGCGAGCACCTTGTTGTGAAAAGATGAATACTAAAATGACGGTTGTAGGGAAACGATAATAATTCAGCAATGGACTCAAGGCGTATTAAAATCAAGTAAATCGCCCGGTGCATACAATAAACTTTAAACAATAATTGATGTTTTTTTTGTTTTTTTTTTTTTGTTTCATTTCTTTCATTCTGCATAGCGTTATCCTGAGTGGTATCAGGGTCGGCTTTTCGGCTCAACCATCGTGATTTCACCCGACTTCTAGCATATTCGACTGTGACGTCATTAGCTCTTATCAAGCCAGTAGCGTTAATTCTGCATTATATTTTTGCTTTGGAACAGTAATTTCAATTTAATTAAAAGTTAACTTATTTCAACTTCCATAGCAAAATACTAGGCGTTGTTTACATGCAGTACGTCTATTATCGCTTTAACGAGATTCAAGAGGCAAGAACTAAAATGGTGTAAATGAGCTTTAAAGTAAAATTATGGTTATGTAAACCATATTATTTTAGGCAATAAAATCTAGCTTAAAAACAAGACTAGTTGCTCAAAAGAGAAAGTTTAGGCAAACATATTTAGCAAATAGACACATTAAAATCAGTTAAGTCTTGTGTCGTGGTTATCAGAAACTACGAGAGACTTTTTAGTCTTATAAACACCTAGATCCGAGACACATAATTGTGGGCCTCACAAACATTTGTCTCGGTGTTATGGTCACTGTTGTGATGCTTTCTAGATTGTGTGTATGCAAAAAAGATTTTATATTAAGCACTTGAGAAGTTGTACGAAACAACTTTTTCTTCGAGGTGTTATAGTTTTTCTATATAGCAAGCTAGCTAGCTTCTATAACTAGATTTGTAAGTAATCTAAAGGCATAAAAACTCGTACTTCCAGTTACAAACAAGGCCTCCTAAAATACTAATTTCATTCAATCTGCTCATCTCATAGGTCAACTTACGTTCTTAACATCTCCGAGACTTGGGGCAATTTAGAAGTATTCATGGTGACACTGTCACTGGACGAGTTAGATGATAGAGAAGAGTGTAAAATATTGGAAAAGCTAAGTATGTAGGTTACATCATCATTTTTATAAACATTACATAAGATAGTTTTTTTGTACTAAGTTTAAAAGATTCATTAAATCATGGAAAATAAATGGTTTGTCTTATGTAAATCTATATGGTGTTTCGATCCATAACAATGTAGTAGAAAACTGTAATGTAATACATTGTCGAACAGTAATTCCATATCAAAACTCTCATTAGCCACCTACAGCTAAAGGCAGGTTTTAACCGCTGACGTATTGATACTATTCAAAGCCGCAAATTGCCGTGTATCAAATTTATTTTGTCGCAAGCTAAGTACTATTTATTACTATTCAGTGTAATAACTGAGATCAACTGTTGAAATTGCATATTAGCATAACATGCAATATTGACACTGGCAGTAATATTCTCAATGAAGCAGAATCAGTTGCCATTCACAAAAAAAAAAAAAAAAAAAAACATGCAATATATCTATAAATAAATAAATACACCCAACAGTCACTTACATAGTCCTGACCCCACACTAATATCGAATCTTCTGTCGTGGGTTTCAGAAACTACGCGAGACTTTTCGGTGTCACAAACACCCAGACCCGAAACAAATATCTGTGGATCACACAAATATTTGTTTCGGTGCGGGGATCGAACCCGCAGCCTCTCGTTTCACAGACGGCGTCTAACCAACTGCGCCACGGAGGCTGTCATGAGTGGTTTCATGAGTTGCCTACAAAGTTATTGCCTCAGAGTTCAGACCATACATATTAGTAATTACCTTGTTGTCAATTTTCCAATAAATCCCAGATTGTCCATTACAAAGTAATATTAGCTCAATGAGTTAATCTCATTTTCTATTGGTGCGGCTAAATGGAAAGGCAGAAAGGCGGTGTCTGTTTTTACCGAACAACACCTTGTGTACAATGATTGCTATTTGGATGAATATGCATTAACGAATCTTCACATGTTTACAGACAAATCAGTCGGTTCCAAATGTATGTATATTTCAGTGTATGTAGTGTCTAAATATAGTTGCTATTCTTCTCTAACAATGTGTTCAATTCTATCAATGCATGAGTCAAGTGAAGTCCACTAACGAAATAGAGGTAACACATTGGGTAGGTAGTCACACTTGAAACTTTGAATTTTAGTTGCAAGCAAAACCAAAACTTACTGGCTTAACAACATTAAAATAAAATATTTAGAAATTAGGTCTTTTATGGAGTTGAATGAACTCTCTTTGTGACTTTGTCAGTTGTGAAATAAAGTAAAGTGCAAGAATATTTATATTATCAATATAAGTATGTTAGATATAACATTTTCCTTATACATATTTAGTTTTTAACCATTTACTTACTTGCGCTCCAATGGATTTCACCCGGCTAGCGGACGGAGCCACATCCTGAATCTTCAATTTATTCACCATTTCAATTTATTATTTTAAATTTTTGTTTAAAAATTATTTTCATTTATTTATTAAACACTGACATAAATTAAAATTACAATATTGAAGTTAATTCATTTTATGCTTCCAATTTTAATTTTTAATCACGTAAAATGTTTTTATTAAATTTTAAATAATTAAAAATCACAATTTGTTTTACTCGCGATTCTAAGCCATATCTCTGCGTGGATACACACGTATCTCAGCCGACCAAGGATTGTTGAATGAGATAATCGTATTTGAAGCGTCAAGTCCTAATGTAACATTGTAAAGAATTTAACATTGAGCTTATTTACTTCACCAATCCTTGCATGTAACTCGACTAAATTTTATACATGGTGGATATTGTAGAAAATTTTGAAAAGTAATAGATTTTTTAAAAGAAGGTTGTATCAATCGTAATCTTGCCGGATTTTACTAACTTGATTTTTATTTGCTCTCATAAAAGATATAAATTTTTTAGTAAAAAAATTCAAAGTTTTATATTTAATTTTATTTCAATGATTGTGGTTACCTTTTTAAAACTTTCTCTTTTTACTATTGAACTATCTAATGACAATTTGAAATGCAGATAATGTATACTAGGTGATAGGCTCGCCCCCTATTACAACGGTGGACGGAACATAAAAGCCGAAATGGGGGTGTCTTGGTAGCACCTCTGCCTACACCTTCTAGGAAAATGGCATGAGTTTATGTATGTATGTACGTAGAATTTATTTTAAAACTAAAAAATTGTTACACAGGCGCATGCGCGCGCGCGGGTGTGTGCGTGTGCGTGTGCGTGTGCGTGTGCGTGTGCGTGTGCGTGTGCGTGTGCGTGTGTGTGTGTGTTTTAAATATTTTATGAATGAACTTATTGGAATCGTGCGTATTGTTTAAGTAATTTGTTTTGTGAGGATACAAATTTGTGAATATTATGAAAAAATAAAATACTATATAAAATACAGATTACTTGACGATTATTTTCAAATGAAACACCTTATATTTTACCGCTATTTCAAGGATTGTTACATCCTTTCTGACTAACCTTATATAGCAACTCAATATCCTTTGTTTTGGAATTATATATTCGTCGTTTCATTCTTCAGATATAATTTATTTACCAAGTAGTAGTCCCTTCATTCCACAGGCAACATCGCACGATTTTAGAGTTTATACTTGATAGGAATGGAACGCAATTGTCTATGTTCCCGCCAAAACCAATGTAAGCGCGCGTCTATTGTCTATTCCTTGCTTTTTGTAACTTTCTAGAACCTTACAGTATTAAATAAACTTATAGTCAGTGTTAAATCTTATTTATTTGCACGAAACCCTACATGGTAGCAGAGCGTGGTTTGCGTGGTATACAAATAAAGATTCCGAAGTACCTAATCCAGAAGATTTAACAAAGAAGAAGTTTATAAGGTTTCAAGTTTGGCGTGGTAACTATTCAGCCCATAACACAATCCATCCATCACCATGGTGAGCTCAAATATGTTTAAATTGAGAAATTAAGCGGCCGAGATAATTTCACAACGTGGAAATTCTGCATTAAAACATATCTGGAGCACGAGGATCTATGGGATTGTATTGAAAATGGTCCAGGAAAGACCACCGACCCAGCAAAAGACGTGAAGGCTAAATCCAAACTTATATTGCTTATAAGCCCTCAGAACTATGTCCATGTACAAGAGTGCAAGACGGCCAGGGAAGTATGGGATAATTTGCATAAAGCGTTCGACGACAATGGACTTACTAGAAAGGTCAGTTTATTAAAAGAGTTAATAAATACGTCGCTGGAATCAAGTGCGAGCATAGAAGACTATGTTAGCAGAATAATGAATGCCGCACACAAGCTCAGAAATATTGGCTTCGATGTCAATGATGAGTGGCTAGGTACCTTAATGTTGGCAGGCTTGTCTGATGAGTATAAGCCAATGATAATGGGACTGGAAAACTCAGGTGCAAGAATAAGTGCAGATTTCATTAAAACAAAATTAATGCAAGAAGTGAAATCTGAAGATTCAAATACTGCTTTTTATTAAAAGTTTAAGAAAAATCAGTCCAAATCAACACCTCCCATGAAGAACAAGTGTCCCAGATGCTATAACTGTAATGGTTATGGACACATAGCAAAGTTTTGCAAAAATCCTAAGAAAATAGTAAATAAAGATAATAATAAGAGAGAAAGCTATATTGCAGCATTTTCTGCTTTTTCAGGTTCAAGTAATAACAAATGGTTTATTGATTCAGGTGCCTCCATGCATATGTGTAGCAATAAAGATTGGATGTGCAATATTCGTAAGGCACCAGTAAATGTTATAACAGTGGCAAACAGAGAGCCATTGTCTGTAGAATGTGTTGGAGATATTAGTATTTATATTTCAGAATATAATAAAATACAATTAAGAAATGTTCTTTATGTGCCTGGATTAGCAGCGAACCTTTTGTCAGTTAGTACAATTACAAAGAATGGATATAAAGTATCATTTAATAAGGAAGGTTGTAATATAGAAAATTTTAATGGAGATTTACTGTGCTCAGCTTCATTAATTAATAAGTTATATGTTTTGAATACTCATACTACTGAAGAAACTACACATATGGTGTCTAGTAATGCAAACCAAAAGGATAATAATTATTTATGGCATCTCCGGATGGCTCATTTAAGTTTTTCAGCTTTAAAGAAATTACCTGACTGTGCTGAAGGGGTGGTGCTGACACATAAATCGCAGAATAATACACAGTGCCCAACCTGTTTCGAAGGGAAGCAAACAAGGTTGCCATTTAAGCAGGCAGGGTCCAGAGCAGCTAGGCCATTAGAAATCATACACTCTAACCTCTGTGGGCCTATGGAGAATGCATCATATGGAGGTATGAAATATTTTATCTCTTTTATAGATGATTACACTAGAATGGTTCATATTTATTTCCTTAAGGACAAATATAATGTTTTAGAAGTTTTTAAAGACTACAAGCATAAAGTAGAGAATCAATTAACTAATAAGATTAAGATATTGCGAACAGATAATGGCAAAGAGTATTGTAACACAAATTTTGAGAAATATTTGTCAAGTTGTGGAATTATACATCAGACCACTACCCCATACACCCCTCAGCAAAATGGCCTCGCTGAGAGGATGAATAGAACTCTAGTAGAAAAGGCTAGATGTATGATATTTTATGCAAACTTAGAAAAACCTATGTGGGCTGAAGCCATTGCCACTGCTGCATACATAGTTAATAGGTCACCAACCAAAGCACTAGGAGACACTACACCATATAAAATGTGGACAGGAAAGGAACCCAAATTGAGTCATATGAGGGTGTTTGGTTCAAATGTAATGGTTCATGTTCCTAAGGAAAGACGACAAAAATGGGACAAGAAATCTAAAAAAATGATTTTTGTAGGATATTGTGATAATAGTAAAGGTTATCGCATAATGGACCCATTGACTCATCAGGTAACTAAAAGCAGAGATGTTATTTTCTTTGAAAATTTCAACGATACTCAACAATGTCCTATTACTATTAATCCTGTCGAAAAGGAGTCTATAGAATTAAAGTGCCAGTCTGGGACTGAACCAACTCCTCAGCCCAGTGGGTCAGAAGATAAAAATATCCAGAGAGAAGCAGAAGATGAAAGCTCTAGTGAGTATGAAACTGACACTAGTGACCTTGATGATACTTACAAGCCTCCGAGACAGGTATCACAGCAGAGCCCACATTTAAGTAGTGTAACACTGAGACCACGTAAAAAAAATAATCAAGATAAATTTGGACTACTTTGTCTCTTATCTGGTGTTTTAGATCCAGAATGTCTAGAAGAAGCTCTGTCATCTCCACATGCCAGTGAGTGGAAAAAGGCAATAGATGAGGAATACAACTCTCTATTGGAAAATAAAACTTGGCAGCTTGTTGACCTGCCCATAGGCAAGAAGGCACTTCCATGTAAGTGGATATTTAAAACAAAAACTGATCAACAGGGTAATATAACTAAATACAAAGCTAGACTTGTTATAAAAGGCTATGCTCAAAAGAGAGGCATAGATTATCAAGAAGTCTATTCTCCTGTAGTAAGATATACTTCAATTCGTTATTTGTTTGCTATGGCAGCACAGAACAATCTTCAGATTGACCAAATGGATGCAGTATCAGCCTTTCTGCAAGGGGAAATAGATACAGACATATATATGCTACAACCAGAACTGTATAATGATGGAACACAAGTGTGTCACTTACTCAAGTCTATTTATGGGCTCAAACAAGCAAGCAGATTGTGGAATACAAAATTAAGTAAAGTTCTAAAGGAGATGGGAATTCAACAATCAAAGACAGATCCTTGTATTTATTTTGATGTCAAGAAAGGAATTTATATTGCAGTATGGGTTGATGATATAATAATATTCAGCTCTTTACCAACAATTACTGAAGAAATTAAAAGAAAGTTATGCCAAAAGTTGAAGATGAAAGACCTAGGTGAAGCTAAGCAATGTGTCGGATTCAACATAAATAGGAAAAAGGATACAGTCATGTTAGATCAGGAGAAATATATTAAACAAATACTCACAAGATTTAATATGTCTAATTGTAAGCCAGTAAGAACACCTATAGAGGTTGGTCTAAAATTCAGTGATGACAAGGAAGGCTCATATTATGACTGCCCTTACCAGCATGCCATTGGCTGTCTATTGTATCTGGCTCAAGGAACAAGACCAGATATTTCATATGCTGTAAATGCTCTCAGTAGATACAACAAAGAACCCAAATCTGAGCATTGGGCCGCTGTCAAAAGAGTTTTGAGATATCTACATGGCACCAAGGAGTACAGTTTGACTTATTCTAAGAATAGTCCAGAAGAAATCACAGGCTACTGTGATGCAGATTGGGCCAGTGACACCCGTGACCGTAAATCGTGCACGGGATATATTTTTATTTTGCAGGGTGGCGCAGTGTCATGGGGCTCACGCAAGCAACAGACCGTGGCGCTCTCCACAGCAGAGGCGGAGTATATGGCCATGTCGGCGGCGGCGCAGGAGGCGCTGTGGCTGCAGCAGCTGCAAGAAGAGCTCGGCGGGCGCGATAATACCACCTTAGTTATTCATTGTGATAATCAGAGTGCAATTAAATTAGCTAATAATAATTGTTTCCTACCACGATCTAAGCACATTGATATTCGATATCATTTTTTAAGAGAACATGTTAATAATTTAAGATTAAAATTTTGTTATGTAAAGGGAATAGAGAACATTTCAGATATATTAACAAAGGGTACATCTATTGAAAAACATGAGTATTGTGTTTTAGGAATGGGATTGCGTTCAGGGGAGGTTGATAGGAATGGAACGCAATTGTCTATGTTCCCGCCAAAACCAATGTAAGCGCGCGTCTATTGTCTATTCCTTGCTTTTTGTAACTTTCTAGAACCTTACAGTATTAAATAAACTTATAGTCAGTGTTAAATCTTATTTATTTGCACGAAACCCTACAATACTTTTTTTATTTTTTTATTTTTTTATTACCCACACTATTGTTCCTCTGTCTTGTCATCATGAAATAGCTCATTCCTTTTTTCGTGCGAGGCAACGAGCGCACGCGCTCATTTAATAATGCCAAAACGTAGTGCACAGGAAAAATTAGAAAGATACAAACACAAGATTAGGAAATTAGAAGAAAAAGAAAATTACAATAAGAAACATCGGCGTCGAATACGGCGACCATTGGATTCGTCGGATGACGAAAATATACAAGGTAAGAAAAAACATTGTTCTCTAATGTGATACAAGTGTTTAAACGAGCAGATTCATAACTACCAAATCGGATTGACTGCGAGTCAATTACGAAAACATAATTAGCTGCGAGCTAATTATGGGTCGGGTTTTCACGACAAATTTGTAGTAAATATGTGTAATCTTAAATAAATATGCACATTAGATACAACTTATTGTCCGTGAGACAATACCAACGCAATAAGCGTTTTATACCTACCGCCTCATTGCCCACCTAAAAAAAAATCATCGTATGTCTTTCAGTTACACGTGATGTGATATCTCCGGAGCCACGACATGACATGCTGAATCTTTCATACGAGGAAAGCCAGCCAGTGGAGGCTCCTAACTCTCAGGAATTATTAGTTCATGCAGAGGAGGCGGGCGCCCCATCTATCGAGTCAACGCCAGAGGTCAGTTTAGACCCCGAACTACTATCCGCTTTGGGTCCGTCTACGTCTGCTGCGTCTTTGGACTTCGGGGAAGGTATTCATGAAAATCTAGCAGGACTATGGACTCCTATACTAAAGAAAGGCCTAACTAAAGAGGATAAAGATAGGCTCTTAAAAGAACATCTTATACCCGCTAATTGCAAATTATTGCAAGCTCCTAAGTTGAACGCGGAGATATCAGCTGCCGTATCAGACATGGTTAGAGGACGCGATAAAAAATTAATCAGTTTCCAACAACAGCTAGGAAACGGTACCGCAGCTATAAACAAAGCAATGGATACTTTGTTGAAGTCGGAAAATAAAGTTCTCGCCCTAAAACAATTAGGCGACGGGTGTCGCCTATTTTCGGATTTGCATTTCTCTTTGACCAAAGATAGAATAAAACTAATAACACCAAGTCTTGAGAAGAACTTTCTTCAATATATTCAAGATTCAGAACGTGATGATACCCTATTCGGTAACACATTGGCCGAAAAAATCAAAGCCAGTAAGGCTATCGAGAAGCAAGGGCTGCAGATAAGGAAAACGATGACCACCCAGAAAATTAATACTCCTCAAGCTCCAGTAGCGCATTCTGTCCCCCAGGGAAACTGGCCGGGACCTCCTCGCTACTTGTCCAACAGGGGGGGGCGGGGAGGTCAGAGGAGACTACCAGTCACGTCACGGAGGTCACTTCCAACGCAGACTCAAACTCAAGTGAAGAACTCCTACTTAGCAAAGAACCGTGCGTCACGACAAAAATAACTAAGGTACATGCTGGTCGAATTAAATTATTCCTTCACTGTTGGTTTCACATAACCAGAAACGCTGTTGTCCTATCATGGGTAGAACACGGGTTTAAAATCCCATTCTGTAATCGTGTTACACAGTCTATCATACCTGTATCTAAATTTTCTCATGTCGAAGCCCGAGATATGCAATTAGCGATCAACAAATTATTAGAATTAGGGGCCGTTTCACGCTGTATTCCGTCCGAGGATCAGTTCATATCAAAAATATTTTTGGCGCAAAAAGCTACGGGTGGCAAGCGTTTTATTTTAAATCTAAAACCACTAAATAAATTTATAACATGTACACACTTTAAAATGGAGGATCATAGAACAGCTGCTAATTTAATCCCTCAGCACGGGTTCTTAGCAACAATCGATCTAAAAGAGTCATATTTATTGGTTCCTATTTACGAATCCGATCAAAAATACCTACGATTTAATTTTCAGGCCCCCAATTCTAAGAATTCGTGTACATATCAGTTTACGGCCATGCCATACGGTTTATCTGCCGCACCAAGGGTGTTCACAAAAATCATGAAGGAAGTCGTAGCTTACCTTCGAAAACAGGGACACAAATCAGTAATATATCTTGACGATATATTATGCATTGGTAATGATTATGATGAATGCATTACCAACGTACGAGAAACTTTGAAATTATTAGAATGCTTAGGATTTGTAATTAATTTTGACAAAAGTTCCTTAAAACCCTAACATAGACCTAAATTTGGAAAAAATCACGAAGAAATTGGTTATTCTTCTAGCACTTTGTACGGCCCATCGGGTCCAAACATTTTCTCTGATTAAATTAGAAAATATTTCTTTTGCTCCAGGTGGGGTTAAAATAGCCATTACCGACATTATTAAGACTTCTTCGGCTGGACGAGAACAGCCAGTATTATTTTTACCATTCTTCAAAGACAATATAAAAATTTGTCCTGCTTCAGCCCTCAACGACTATATTTTTATTACAAAAAATATGAGGACTACGAATGCGGGCAACCTTTTACTAACTTATAAAAAACCGCACAAAGCTGCCACATCACAGTCTATCAGTAGATGGATTAAGAAAGTGTTGTCAGATTGTGGCGTAGACGTAAACACATTTAGCGCACATAGTACGCGACATGCCTCTACGTCAGCAGCCCGCGTCTCCGGGCTTAGTGTAGACGTCATTCGGAAGACTGCCGGTTGGACCAGTTCATCCTCAGCGTTTGCTCGTTTTTATGATCGGCCCATAACCAACAATGATGATTTTGCAAATGCAGTATTGTGTCCTAATTAGGTAGTCGTAATCAATATTAATTATCAATACAGATGTGATGGTTAATTGTTACTGTAATAATTTAAAAATTAAAAAGTGTATAAACTGAACAAAACTTGTTTCTCTGAAAATCTACTTGGTAAATAAATTATATCTGAAGAATGAAACGACGAATATATAATAGATGATCAAACGAACTTACCTGTACGTGAAGTTCGATCATTATTATATGAGTCGTTTCATTCGAAGATATAAGAACCCTCCTCACCCATAAAAAACCAGTTGTTACATACTGTGCTTTTTCCCCTAAAAGTTTTGTTCACAGAAAATCTCTAAAAGGAATGAGCTATTTCATGATGACAAGACAGAGGAACAATAGTGTGGGTAATAAAAAAAAAAAAAAAAAAAAAAAGTATAAACTCTAAAATCGTGCGATGTTGCCTGTGGAATGAAGGGACTACTACTTGGTAAATAAATTATATCTTCGAATGAAACGACTCATATAATAATGATCGAACTTCACGTACAGGTAAGTTCGTTTGATCATCTATAATATAGCATAATATTAAGACTTTTATGATTACCTGTATTTGGAAGCTAATTTTATGGAAATAATTACCGACGGACGTAACTATTTGCTTTTGGACGAAAATCTACGGCCAGATGTTTAGTATGAAAGGTAGGTAAAGGTAAAGGGAGGTTTGGTATAATACATTGATATATTAAGAAAGGCCAAATCTAGGTTGCCTGTGTCTTGGACAGAGGGGTTAATGTACTCTCCGATACGACGACGAATGTTCGAACGTCGTACGTAAAACTGTACGAATGTGTCTAATTACCCTACAAAATGTACAAATCCTTTATCTTACGTCGTAACCTTAGACTTAGTTTGGAGAGGATCGTACGCTTCATATTATTTTTTAGAAGTGGAAAACTTTTATCTTGTACGTGGATGTCTTTACAGTGGGAAGTAAACATCAAGTTCAAAGTACATTTATATAAGCACTTCTATCCATTTGTAATTTAGGGCCTGTCGGAAAACCTCCAGGATCTTACACAATTTGGTTGTGTGAAAATTCACACCATACCTTCGTCTTCATGCATCGTTCACGTGAACACCCACTACATGGTCGCGTGCAGTTTGATACAAATTGGCACAATTTGACATATTATAATTTAATATACGCTAATTGGTACAAATAATGCGCAAATTCTAGTATTTATTGTTGGTACATTCGTCCCAATTGAGTTTGTAAACATGCCTGTTTTCACAAAGTGTTAATGATGGCTTCCTGTTAGTACTGCACGAGGATAAGAACTTTGAATGGGGTCAATTTCCTTATCACGGGGTCTGATTGCCAAGTTTATGACTCAAATCCTCGGGGGTCATTATTGCACATAAAGTCTACGATGCGTAATGCGTTTTATCAAACACCCTGTGTAATTCCTACCCAGTTTGGCTGTTGTTTCTATTTCTGCCTTCACCAGCAGGAAGTCAACTGCTCAACATGGACATTTTTAATAACCTGTAATTGCAGAGTTTTATTTTAGTCGTTGTCTATTTTAGTCTTTATCCTGCAATTAAATAGAGTAAGGCAACAAAATATAATGCATGTACCACTACAAAGGCTTCCTAATATCATTTTTACTACCGGTCACATGACGTTTTGAAACATCAGGATGTCAATTAAATTAAAAAGTTGTGGTATTTAAATAGTAAAGGATACTTTTTTATTCTAATATCCGGCAAATAAAATAATTTGTTGTGCTGTCGCATACCTGCACAGATACCAGATACCTATTTTGTTTTAAATAAGAAACCTACTTAGGCTCGGTCCCGGGCTATTTTTGTATAAATTAATCTTCTATATATATAAAAGAGGAACCTGATTGACTGACTGACTGACTGACTGACTGACCTATCAACGCACAGCCGAAACTACTGGAGCTAGGAACTTGAAATTTTGCACAGGGATTCCTATTGTGACGTAGGGTAGCACTAAGAAGGGATTTTGGAAAGTTCTACCCCGAAGGGGGTGAAAGGGGTTAAAAACTGTTGTATGGAAAATCTAAACCGTTAAAGTTACAATTGTCAAACTTGGCAGTTCAATAAATCATTTAAAAACAAAATTAATTGCATACTCAATTTGTCTAAAAATTAACATTAAAGGGGTTAAAATAAGGGTTGAAATGTTTAGAAACTAGGTGATTTCCTTCCTACCCGATCAACGCACAGCCGAAACTACTGGAGCTAGAAACGTGAAATTTTACATATGGGTTCCTATTGTGACGTAGGGTAGCACTAAGGAAGGATTTTTGGAAATTCGACCTCTAAAGGGGTGAAAAGGGTAAATTACTGGTGTATGGAAAACCGAAACCGTTGAAGTTGCAGATATCAAACTTGACTTTTTAGTTACACATCTAGAAACAAGAACAACTGCATACTCCTTTTTCTTATAATTAAACCTAAAGGGGTGAAAATAAGGGTTGAAGTATTGTAAAAGCAAACTGCCGGATCAACGCACAGTCGAAACTACTAAAGCTAGGAACTTGAAATTTTACACAGGGGTTCCTATTGTGACGTAGGGGAGCAGTAAGGAAGGATTTTTGGAAATTCGATCCCTAAGGGGGTGAAAAGGGTAAAATACTGGTGTATGGAAAACTGAAACCGTTGAAGTTGCAGATATCAAACTTTACTTTTTACTTACTTATCTAGAAACAACAACAACTGCATACTCTATTTTCTTATAATTAACCCTAAAGGGGTGAAAATAAGGGTTGAAGTATTGTAAAACCGAATTGCTGGATCTTGAAAGCTAGGAACTTGAAAATTTACACAAGGGTTCCTATTGTGACGTAGGGTAGCACTAAGGATGGATATTTGAATATTCATCCCCTAAGGGGGTGTAAAGGGTTAAAAACTGATATAGGGAAAATTTTAACCGTTAAAGTTACAATTGTCAAACTTGGCACTTAAGTTATTCATTATAAGACAAAAATAGTTGCATATTTTGTTTATCTAAAATTAACCCTAAAGGGACGAAAATAAGGGTTGAAGTTTTGTAGAACCGAACTGCCGGATCAACGCACAGCCGAAACTACTGAAGCTAGGAACTTGAAATTTTACACAGGGATTTCTTTTATAACGTAGGGTAGCACTAAGAAAGGATTTTTGGAAATTCAACCCCTAAGGGGGATGAAAAGGTTAAAATTATTTTGTATGGAAAACCGCAATCGTTGAAGTTGCAGGTTTCAAACTTGACACTATAATTACTCATCTAAGACCAAAAATAAGTGCGTACTCTGTTTACTTAAATTTAACCCTAAAAGAGTAAAAATAAGGGTTGAAAGTTTGTATAGAAATCAAAACTACTGAAGTTATTCGTGTGAAAATTTAACTTTTGTCCCTTTCGAACGACTTTTCAATTCAGTTTGAGCGAGAAAACAAACATTCGATTCCTAAAATAGGTTTTAAAACTGTATATGAATAAGGGCGTTTATACAGGGTATATCAAGACCGCGACCGAAAACGAAGCCAGGTGGTAGTTTTAGCGGCTACAGACACAATGCAACTAAAATTTTTGCAAAATAAGCGACGGAATTTTTTTTACAATTTTTTAAAAATCATCGTTTTTGAGGGGTAAATACCTAGTTTTCGCAAAAATAGTAATTTAAACCCTAACGTACCATTGCGTGTTTAAAAATTAAGCGATGTACGTCGTTATTTTAGAAAAACTATGTATTAATCACTCAAATACGACGATATGTAAAAAATTACAAAAAAAATTGACGATTTTATTATGTAAAATTTTTACTTGCATTGTGTTTGATATCACTAATACTACCTCCTGGCTTCGTTTTCGGTCGCGGTCTTGATATACCCTGTATATTGATCCGATTGGTCTCTGAATCGATAACTGATGGAACCGGAAGAAACCATTGATCCGATAATCTAAATTCATGGTCAGAATTGGAAATAGAAATTTTGCACGTTGATTTTTGTTAAAAGTTTATGTAAAGGTTACAATGGAACAGTTTTAGCGATATAACGTCTACATTATCTTAAACACGCAGACGAAGTTGCGGGCAAAAGCTAGTAGATAAATACAACCGCTCATGGACAGTAGCAAAACCAAACAATACCATTAATGACAAAGCAATGCTTGGCATTCCACTGCGCTCGCCATCCTAAAACATAAGATGTTAAGTCTCATTATGTCCAGTAGTTATTCATTAGTATAATATTTCCATAGTAGTTGTCCGTGAAAATTTATTTTATTTAAATTCCCTACCGCCTGAAAATATAATATTATTAATAGTTTACGTTTCTTTGTAACAGTAAACTGCACCAGTTTTAATATGAACGCATAATTTACGTCGTTGGAATCATGAACAAATATAATGACAGATTATAATTTAGCTTTCTTGTTAAATTAATTTGCGAGTTGTTGAAAAGCCATCTGAATAAAACTGGTTTTTATTTACACGACATAATTTACACAATTTATAAATAAGTATTGCGAACCGTTCTATTTAAATGTACGTTTATGAACATATTCAATTATTGTTTCTCACATTCTCAATGCTGACCGAAAATATATTCAAAATCATTGTTTCTAGAATGTGTTTGAAATAAGTGTTTTTCAATTTTCATAAAATTGCGATAACATTTGCGTCGACGGAGTTTTAAAATGGAGTGAAATATTTTATTTTGTTTTGGAAATGATATTAATTTTATTCATAGGTAAGTATATATATGTACTGCATTGTATTCTATTCAAATTTCTTGTTCAATAACACATTTTAGTAACAAGTGTTTGTTACTCAATATGAAATAGATTGAAGATATAGAAATCAATGGTTTAAACATAATTAATTGATACTATACTATAATATTACTACAATGGATTTATGGTGAAACCACTTCATTTTTTATTCTAACTTTTATTACATCCTGATCATAATATTTTTATTTCAAAATCTTAACTATCTTAAACAAATGGCTGTCTTAATTGAAATAATCAAAAGCCAATCGACGCAACTTATTGAATTCGTTAAATTAATTTACTCAATGTCATGGCTATCTAATAATAGAAACATTTTCATAATAGAAACATCATTATAGGCAACAAAAATATAATTCTGCCTCAAATATTTAAATGATTTTCTAATGTTTTCCAAATTTTGATTAATATGTTAGACATAGTTAACATAGTTTTAGTGCTTAGTCCACGACAAAGGTCAAATGTATCTGAGTTTATTTTGTATCTCCTTTTTTATTATATTCATAATATTATGAAACATGAATATGAAAAGTGCGTGGTGGCCTGTTGGTAAACGGACCAAACGCGGCTGCCTACATGTTCACGGTGGTCGCGGGTTCAAATCCCAGGGCACACCTCTGACTTTTCGGAGTTATGTGTGTATTGATAGTCAATCACCACGCACTTTAACGGTGAAGGAAAACATCGTGAGGAAACCTGCATACCGTAGCGATTTTAAAGAATTTCTACGGTATGTAAGTCCGCCAACCCGCACTAGGCCAGCGTGGTGGACTATATGGCCTTAACCACTCTCAATCGATTCTCTCGATTGTAGAGTAGGCCCGTGCCCTGCAGTGGGACGTATATGGGCTGATATAGATTATGAAACACAGTTTTAGCATTTAAATTAAGAAGGCTTATACCTATTATCTCAGAAGTTGGTTAGACGCCGGCTGTGAAACGAGAGGCCGCGGGTTCGATCCCCGCACCGAGAGAAATGTTTGTGCGGACCACAAATATTTCTTTCGGGTCTGGGTGTTTGTGAGACCGAAAAGTCTCTCGTAGTTCTGATACCTGCGACACAAGACTTAATTGATCTTAATGTGGGGTCGGGACTATGTGTGTGATTGTTGGGTGTATTTATTTATTATTTATATTTAAAAAGAGACAACTCAGATACATTTGACGTCACAGATTTACGGTTTATAAACCTATTTTAGTTATAGAACGTTTTGTCTTCTTCGCTCTAACTGAATTTAAAATTCGTTCGAAAGGGACAAAACCTTCGATAACTAAAATAGGTTTATAAACTGATTTTAAATAAGACCGAGAATCTTTATAAGCTTGGATGTAAGAATCTTTATAAGAACTGCCTTACATGAATAATTACCATACAGTTCCAAATATCATATGCAATTTTGAATGAGAGGTAGTTAGGTAGGTATTTTTTACTACACACTAAAAATGTCACGTACGTAATCAAAATGTATTTATTATTCAAATAAGAACAAGAAATGTCAATTTATTATTTTTTGTTTCATGTTTCATTGATACTTGATAGGTAATTTTATCGATGTATTCAAAGTTATTTAATGATTTGTTTATACGTTTTCTTTTTATTCTAGTCATATCATCGTGCTACTGGACGATACAACATCTGACATACGTAAATATATTTGAAGTGAAACTTCTTTATCGGGGTTGGAAAAAATTTTTCGTTACGCGTCACATTCTTCCGTTACGCGCCATCTTTTTTTATTTAGTAAATTAGTACCCACTTCAGTAAGCCACACCCCCAACCGTTTCCAAGCCCCACCCAAAATTTTAAGTCCCACCCACTTTTATGTAATTTGATCCTTACCCCCCCTCTGGCCTTCCCCCACCCTAAATCCAAAACAGTGCCTAATAGCCTCCCCACGAACCTCCCCCCCCCCCCCGCTTACCCCCACCCTAAAAATTTTACCTCACCCCCCCCTACTCATATCTCCGGCATTATCCATCGTAGACCCACTGACCTTGGGTTCATTGGAACCGGCTCGGTGAGGGCTACAATCCTGCCCCAACAGAATTCCCGAATTCCCCCTCCACAACTTTCCCAACCCAAAAATATTTTAAGGTGCCCAATAGCCTCCCCACGAAACCTAACCCCCCCCTCGCCCCTACCCCCACCAAAAAATTTTACCTCACCCCCCCTAAACCTATCTCGGCCAATAAAGGTCGTGGACCCACCGAGCTTGGTATCCTCGGAACCGTCTCGGTGAGGGCTACAAATTGGCCCCGATAGAAATCCCAAATTCCCTCAAAAATTTCCCCCCTCCTAAACTTAAACTTTATTTAATTTAGCTTTATTTTACCAATTCTATAAATTTGTAAATAGTAGATCATTTTTCGAAAAATGATGTCATAAAGAAGTTTCACTTCTTACGTGTGTACACTAATACACACACACATTTTTTTTCTATACATATTGAACTATAGGTATTTATTAGTCATACTTATAGGTCATGTTAGATGATTGTATTATTTTGATTATGCGTTTGTGCTCTTTTCCCTTCGATGGAACTTTTTGGTGTCAAGAGGAAAAGCTGTAAAGCTCCCCTTTTAGTATCCCGGAGGAGGACGAAAGGGGTATGTCAGTGTCACTGGCCTACCAGCCCGACTCGCTGCGGATATTGAGGCTGAGTCGCGTCCCTAACAAATAATACCTATGCCAATATGTTGACTGAAAACCCCTCGGTAGCCGTTGCGCGCATTTCGGGCCCCACTGGGTATTTCAGGGCGAGACGCACTCCGATCGATTCCTGGATCGCCCGGCGCAGAACCAGGACGCAGACAGGATGGATGATGAGGATTCAATAGATCTACCATTTTTTTCAATATTTAGTCATGTAATAATCATTAAAGAATGTAGAAATAATTTTCAGTAGTGCCTAAATTTGAAGTGGTTAAAAGCATTGTCTCTAAAAATATTTTTCTTAAATAATTTACGTATTTGATGTCATCAACTCCTTTTCTCCCTAATCCATGATACTTTTGAATAGCTTTATAAATTATGTGACAAAAATAGATTACTAACGCTTTACGCATTTTAGGAACAAGTTATAAAAAGTACTTCTGCGACTTAAACTTAAATAGGCTTGAATACATAAACAAGGATTACCAGTTTTAAACTAGTATTTTAAACGTGAAATTTTCGCAATATTTTTAATGTAATTTAACACGTGTTTTGTTAGTGCGTTTGGTACTTCGACGCAACTACAGAGTAAAAAAATACGTTTTTTTTTGTTTAGTGAAGGTTTTTAGGTCGAATATGATTCGGGTTTACTGTCTACCCCGAAAAATTAAGCAAATCCGGGGTAATAAAACGTAGTACGTGCTTAACTTAAAAACTACTTAAGAACATTTCCACATTGCCAAAGGTATTTGTTTAAAGGCAACTTTTTATCAATGTATGCTACATAAAATTATGAATTGCTTTCTGTGCAATTTTCATTGGTCTCGTCAAGACAAAGAATTTTATGAAACCAATAAAACAAAATACAGTCATGCTACTTAGAAACAGTGCAAATACTATTAGTGAAAGAATTTTTATAATAAGTCCAGAAATTTCAGAGACCCAGTAAATACAGTTAGAACCTTTAAAATATAAGTTGTTACAAATCCAAAAACGTACTATAAGGAACCATGTGAATTTAGATATGAACGAATCTATAATATAGAATATCGTAGCACCTTATGTTCCGAATTTTATCCATAAAATAGTAGTAGAGGTCTACTTTGGCAAAAAAGCCTGCTGTATGGCGGAACTACAAAAACAGCCAAGTGATACAATAACCTCGGATACCTGCTTGTGAAACATACTGGAGTCACGTGTGGCCACTCGTGACTGTATCAACGGTTTATAGACCTTATGATTAGGATTGTGTTCAGTGGGTGTTATAGGAATAATGTATGAACAGCGGAGACTTATGGCTATGAATACATTTTCGTAGTCAAATAAAATAAATAATAAATAAATACACCCAACAGTCACATACATAGTCCTGACCCCACACTAAGATCGAGTCTTGTGTCGTGGGTATCAGAAGCTACGAAAGTCTTTTCGGTCTCACAAACACCCAGACCCGAAACAAATACCTGTGGATCACACAAACATTTGTTTCGGTGTGGAGATCGAATCCACGGCCTCTCGTTTCACAAGCGGCCTTACTAACTCCTTCACAGAGGCTGTGAAATTGATATTTTTTAACAAATAAGGAATGACCTGTGCGGGAAGTTCTGTTACTTTTCAATTTAGAATAAAACACATATGAAAATATGGGATCTCTACAATCATCAACAATATTCAAGCGTCTCGATATTTAACTAAACAGCAGAATGTAACTCCAATGTATATACTCATTTCTCATGTGAATAAAAATAGCAAATGTTGTACAATGTAGAGCGCTGTGTGAGTCTATACCGGTTCAAACCGGTTTTGGTAATATTTCACTTGCGTTACTCGTCCGGATTCAAGTAAGTCACTGGGTCGTAAGCCCCCGGGGAAACGGAAATTTATACAGCAGTCTAATTAGAAATAATGGATTTCGAAGTATTTTTCGGAAGTATACATTAACATTAAGCTGTTCATAGAGTTGTATCTAAAAAATGAGATATTACTTCCTTGATTATTCCGATTATGTAACATATTTCATGCTATTTAAGGGTCCGTATATTTACTATAAATACATACATACATACATAAACTCACGCCTTTATCCCCGAAGGGGTAGGCAGAGGTGCCACTAGGACACCCACATTTCACCTTGCATGTTCCGTCCCACGATGTGATAGGGGGCGAGCCTATCGCCATATCGGGCACAAATTCCTGACTTCGGGCTGATAATGAATAGAAAAATCCAATATCACTTTGCCCGACCCGGGATTCGAACCCGGGACCTCAGCTTTGTAACCGTACCGTAATACAACTACGCCACCGAGGCAGTTACTATAAATATTGACATTGTTATTTAGAGATTGCTGTAGACTTAACAATGTCAGTAGCAAATATCTCAAAAAACAAATACAATGTACAGTACAGTCCAATGCCCTTACCCAGCTTACCTGCTCCGTCCTTCGCCTTTGTGTGCTCAGTCCAATATTTATGACAACGCACTTGACACAATCCCCTTTACATCCTTGCTAATATACATCCCACGGTAAGTTTGTTTAGTTTATTAAACTTTCATGCCTTATATACACGGCCGATCATAGTATAATTTTACATATACAAACGGTTATATAGAAATACTGTCTATCCAAAGAATCAAGAGTTTCAGAGTTTTAAGAGCGATGGTGGTGTAATAAAAAAGTATTTAATATAAAGTATTTAATAATATTTTTTTTTATATTTTTATTTTTCTATTTTTTAATTAAAACAGATCCGTGTCTGCATCGTAAAATTATTAAATCTGGTTTTGTTTTCTTCCCGTTTTGCCGCTTTTTGTGATGCTTCTACGCAGTACGATAATTCATATTTGTAAATGTGTCACTTTTATACTTAAATCTAAAAGGCGAACCGACGACCTAATGAAGGTCACAGGAAGTCACTGAATGTAGACTGCCTCCAAAAAGTCGCTGTGGAAATCCTAGGAAAGACCTGTGTTTAAGAGAGGACGTATTGTAGCTGAAAATGATGATGAATTTTCAAAGATCAAACTTTGCCTTATGCTGGGGCATTATTCAGAAATGATTTGGGAATTACGTCTGACGAATGTTAAAGGCCCTTTGCTGATAACCAGATTTTATAAGTTGTATATCATCGAGGGAATTTCCGCCGTAGTACCTTTGCTTAAACGAGTCTCTACTTATATTATAAAGTGTTCAATTGACATAACACGTTATTCCTGTGTTGACATAAACCGATCACTTGTAACGCTAAAAGATAATTATATTCTCACCTTTACCATGAATACTAGATATAATATGGCGAATATCAACTTTCACTTCCAAATTACTCTTTTTAGGATATTTGTTATATGCTTTGTTGACATTTATGGTATTATGTAGGTGGATGTTGGTTTTAATCTTCAAATTTGGATTTTGATGTGATTTTTTAATGGGTTATGGAAATTTTGTGTTAATATCGGTTTCTATGAGGATTAATGCTAATTAATAAAGTTCAGCATCTATTTGTAATGAGTTTTTGGCGTTGTCTTTATTGTAATCTGCTACTTAAACTTGAGAATCTTCCATTTTTCTTATATCTGTATGCAACTACAACTAGAACAACCTATGCTATGACATTCTGTATTCTATCTTCTAAGCCGTCTGTTTTCCTATCTTATAAAAAATGATTCATTTAGTGTATAAAAAAAATGATGAACTCCTTAACAAAAATACCCTTTAATTATTAAAATTACCTGGTAAAACGTAAATAACAACACAAAGATGAATATGAGCCAAACTATTTAAGTTTAAAAAAAACGACCTGTGTGTTTTACCCAAAACCCAAAAAGGCTGTGTGTTCCAAAACATCAAACATTATTTATATCTTAAACAACATTTGTATGGTTCCTATTCCCCTCCTTCATTCATTTGTTTAAATTACTTCCAGCCAATAAACTACTGCAACATGGCGTCGGTGTGTATCCATGACAACCGCATGGTGTGCGCCTCAACTCCTGAAGGCTGCAGTAGAAGAAGCTTCCTCGACCAGTGCGATATGTACGAGTACAACTGCGATTACGGAACTAGTACGTATTTCTACGTACTTTAGTTTTAATTTAAGTGTTTGAGATAAGGAATAAAGGTTCAGTTCTTCAATCAGTACTAGGTCTGGTTGATAGATTAAACTTACTTGTTCTTTTGAAAGAAGAGGAGACCAGTGTTCACTAACGGGACGTATGTGACGTAAATTCGTACAGTCCCGTGATATAAGAGTAATGGAGGTTTTATAAAAAAAATTAAAAATAGATAAAATTCTCAGCTTCTAATTGTAACTATATATTTACAATTACGTAGTACATCTCTGTATTATCTTCTTACAATTTACCGCACCGGTTTACTTTACATTTTCCACGTGAATTGTTTTAAATCCATCGCAGATATAGAACACTTAGGCATACAATTTACATTATTAAGTAATTAAATTATTTATTGTCTAATAAAGATCCTTAGTTTCTATTTGAATTCGGTAATACTAGGGTATAAATGAGAAAGATTAAATATAATACAGAGAAATCCTACAATAATCCTACTTGCAACTATATTCTAACGTTACATTGTATTAGAAACAATAAAATCTTCCACATTGGAGTAAAACTAAATCGCAGATAAAACGGTCGTTAGAATTAATGTTTTATCTGTCATTCCAGAGTACACTACGAAAACTGATACAGCCTGTATGGGCACGCAACAAGATTTCGGTTGCTGAAGATTTATTTTAAATAAATTATTGAAATCCTTTTGTTGTTTTACTCCAATAGTTTTATTGTTTCTGTTATGTGTCGGAAATTGCAAGTCCCCGAAACAATTTGCGCTAAACACAATGTTGTCCTCATTATGCCAGTGCACGCGAGTCGTCAAACAAAGTTAAATGTTTGAGAAATAATACATACATACATAAACTCACGCCTTTATCCCAGAAGGGGTAGGCAGAGACGCCACTAGGACACCCACATTTTGCCTTACAAATGTGTGAAAAATAATGACATTCGTAAAAGAAATGTAAATTAAGAAAAAGATAAAGTATTTCTGAAAGCCAAATAAGAAAAATGCAAAATTAATGTTATTGATTATCTACTATAGAAATATATCATTACCACGTGATAGTTTTATTAAGCCAGTGCAATAAATGATGTAGGGGATAATCGGAAACAAAACGTAATGTACACAGAATTGTGAGAACAGTGAATGATTCAGAAGTTAATAAATATTTTCAGGATACACCGAAACTTATTTACTTTACTGTACGTGGCCAAGCTTGGATCCATCGCTGACAGAAAAGCCAATTGGACCGGGTAATACAGATTTAACATCTAAAACTACAAAACTAATAACAGTAGCCACGCCTGGGGCAACTAATAATAAAATTACTAGTAAATCAACAAAGTATACACCACCGTCATTGTTGAATACTGCAATTTATTCTACGACTACTACAAGTAGTTCTATTATTACAACTAATAAACCACCCGAGTTATTAACACCAACACAAACCGAAATTACAACAAAAGAAAACACGATCGAGGAGTCAACTGTCTGTTGTCATAGACCTAAAACTTGGGAAACGACTACCGAGGAAGTAGTGAAAATTGATTTAGAGACCTCCCTAGAGTCAACTCCAGAAAGTCTTATAACCGAACCTGTTATAGCTACAACCCATAAAGATACCACAACTCTTTCATCTCAGATATCTTCAGATACTACAACTACAGTTCTTAGTAAACTTACTACAGTTACAATTGGTGATACATCTACAATAATAAGTACAATGACTAAAACGACAACCCCATATACAACTGCTACTTTAAGTAAAGTTATGTTAACAATGTATACAGAAACGAATATTTCAGGATCTACTATAATGGAAAGTACACATACATCAACCACTGAGAGTGGTAAAACTAAGATTACAGAAACTCCAGAGACAACTGTTTGTTGCGTCAGACCTAAAACTTGGGACACTACGACGGAATCATTTAATGAAATCGAAGTTTCAAAACAACCGATGAACTTGGAAACAGATTTTAACACTGAACCCACAGACCTTTTGGCTCCAGTATCGAAACTCCCAATTATACCAACAAAAAAGGAAGAAGTTGAGAGTACTGTGGAATATAAGACTTCAGCTAAATTCATACCGAAACATTTAGAGGTGTATGAAACACCAACTTTAACTAGTTCCTCTTTACCTCCAACTACCAAATATACAAAAACCACGCGTCATACAAAATCAAATACTGAAAGAGAACCGGTTATTATATCAATTTTACCCAAAACGAGGAAAAATAGGCTTTTAAAAAAATCTTTAGTTGTTACGGTACCATATTTTCAAAATCTGGTTGGTACTGAAGCACCATCGCCTACTCCGATATTGTGCAAGTCGAAAAATTGCGAGAGACCAGTAACATGGTACACGACTAAATCTCGAAGGCGTAGATATGGATAGTCAAATGTGGGAAATATAAATAAATATTATGAATATTCCTTGTGTCTTTCATTGCAATTATAACTCATATTCATTTGACCTACACCTCATAAATTAACTTATAAAAACAACCGACGCACCGACGTCAATTTGATAATATTACACCGCATTTATAATTTTATAGCTAAAATAAGTTTGACTGTAATATGTAATATATTTGGACATAATAAAAATGCGGCAGGTAATATAACTTCAGCAAGTTGATTAATTTTGAATTCTTAAATGAATTTAGATGATTTTCAAATATAGTGATATATTTCGGTTAAAAATCTGGATAAATTGTTTTTCAGATTTCGTATTAGAACAAAACTGCGAGCCCGACCAAACTACCGCGGCTTCAACAGATAATATTGTCGTTATCACTACAACAGAAGCAACACCAAAAGAAGAGTCAGATTATCTCAGCCATGAATCATTAAAATTGACCGAAATAAAAACAATGGAACCTAAACAGTTGCATCACACGGAAAAGTATCTTGAACAGGATGACAATTGTGACCCGCCTTGTAACCGACCGCACACATGGCTCACCACAAGACATGGTGAAACGAGAGATTTTTTCAGAATAATACAGAATTTGTATTAGCACAAGACCAAGGGATATCTAAAAATATATTTCTTGAATTAAATATGTATCTTCATTAAATTTCTCAACTCGTCAGAAGATTTTGATCTTATTTGTATAATAAAGAATAATCATAGTGCCTTCGATAACATCGATGAGACAAATACAATAAAAATTAATATATCATAGCAGTTGTAAAATTCGTCAATAAGTTTTTCTAGCAGTTGTAAAATACATACGCCTGATATAATTATTTGAGCAGAGATTGTGAAACAAAACAGTTTTGCATCAAAATTTTGCTCGTAAAGTAATACTGCTGGAAGCACAAAAATCTCTTTCTTTATTCACTTTTAAAGGACAGTAACGCCTCAACAATTTTACAATTATCTAGATCATGACTGTTGTAATATTATTTTTTTATGTGAAAGATGATATTAGTATCACCATAAAAAAAATACATAGGTACACGTAAACTCACGCATTTTTCCGCGAAGGGGTAGGCAGAGGTGCTACCAAGACACCCTTATTTCGCCTTGTATGTTCCATAGCACGATGTGATAGGGAGCGAGCCTATTGCCAAAACACTATGTAATAATGTATTATAACTAAGAAGCAGCCGAATACTATCATTAACAATTAAAACAAGCGAAGTATAACAAATATTTTTAATAAATTGTACAGTAATAAAACCGAACACAGATGGTACATTACGTTCACTTATTTTTACTTAGGTACTTATTAGATACTGAGCTTTAGGTAACTTAGCTTTAGGTAACAATTTAGAAGTCTTTATTTTCCAAATATTTTTGTCAGTTAATCAAGGTACAATTTAAGAGGAACATTGAAAGAAAACACAGTGGGGAAATCTGCGCACTAGTTTTTTTTAAATTTCAAATATAAAGTTGCGACACTCGTGATGTCAGCATGATAGAGTATGCCATTTACATCAATCAGATACCAGAATAATCGTAAGCTAGATTACATTACAACATTAAAATTACCACGTTGTTCCAAATAAGCGTAAAAGAAAACCTAAAGGAAGAATTAGAACGAAAAAATAGTTTTTAGGGATCGCAGTTGGCAAGGATCATACTTTATTATGGAAACTATACAGATTATAAAATGAAACAATATAAATTACTAAAATGATCAATTACTCATATTAGCTGATGTTTCCCATTATTGATGGGTTCTTTCAATCCTCAACAGACTTTGTAGTGTATTCCATATCTAATTGGCACATTGTTTAATTTCATAAAATTGATTTTAGTTAATACTTATATAATAAGAAATATATTTACAAAGTTATTACTAGCACATATCTTACTTTGTACAGCTCTGTACACTTTAAAATCTCTTATATCACCCAAACGCCTATTTGACTAACATAGGTTTATTTGCTTCGCTCACTTTGCTTTCCTTCTTTCTGAAGGCATTTATAACAAAATCATCGGCGAAAATTTTACTTTCGCCTTTATAAAACGATTCTATTTCTACTAAAGTTTTGTTCTCTGTTTCTGGTAGGAAGAAGTATAGGTAAATAGTGCCTATGAAGCCAAAAGCGGCGTATATAGCAAATACTCCGTTTAGGTGGAAGGTTGCTTCTAAATTGTAGTTCGTTTTGGAAGCTAAGAAGAAAACGGTGTAGCTAAGAGCAGCTGCCGTCCCGACGGCGATTCCGCGACTCCTGAAAAGATTAAGCAAATTATTACATAAACGAAATTAAATAAAAACAAGATTGCTTAATATAAACGTCGAAAAGTTAAAGGTCTTCGGATGGTAGGGATACTTATGTTACTGTAGTAAGCGACATCTATAATTCCTATGTCAAATTGAGTTATTAATGCTTACTGCTAGATTGCGCTGAGATTCTCCCAATCCTAAGTAGAATGGTAATATTTTCATGAAGGAAAAAAAAAATTACTGCCATTGGTACTTCCAATGACTATTAAACTGGGTATACTGAAAGTATTTTATATAAAAACTGAATGTATTTTTAACACAAAAAACTCACCTGAATGGAAATACTTCAGACAACAGCACCCACGGTATACCAAGTCCGGTGAAACAAACTAAACCCATAAACAACACCACTGGAAGCATCTCTTTTCTATCAGGGAACGTGATGGTTTCATACGAGAACACGTCCGGAGATATGCTCGTCTTCGCATATATGCTGAGGCTGAGGCTGCAGATGGCTGTAGCGAGCATGGAGCCGAGGACTAGTTTTCTCTTTCCTGTCACTTTAACTACCATCGCTGATAGGATACCCATTGCTATGAATATTGCTCCTACTAGCACCTGAAATGAGAATTTTGATAAATTAATTATCACATCATAAAGTTCTGATTCCTTTGAATTAAATGCCTGATGCAAAAAAAAATGTTATTTTAGACTGGTATATCAAGGTGGCTACAACGTACCCAATAATAAAGCTGGGAAAAAGTCGTGAGTTTATGTAATATTAGCTTCATATTGTTTAAAACTAGCAATCCACAACATTGATAGCTATGTACGACGTGTTAAATAGTGTTTTTTAGAGTGAATATCAATGAATAATTAATTAAATTATTGGGTAATTAATTTGTGTACCTAACTAAATTGACGGTGTAAATGCTTTAGAAAAAAATCTGACGTAATAAATTTCGGAGTCAAATCCAAATGTTGTTAACTAAGGAAATTAATATGGCTCAACATTAAAATATTAAAAATTAAATTGCAACAACACTTAAACAAGATAAGTTTAGTATACGTAATTATAAGTAGTTTTAATTTTTATTCAGATTCAAGTGCTGAAAATTATTAGTTGCAATGATATGACACCATAAAATATTATTATCTAACCCACGTATTATTGCATAACCTTAGCTAATACGGAATATAACTCTACAAGGCTAGTTCTTTTGGTACAACATATTTATGCTAATTGATAATATTATTATTATAATAACCGATATCAAAACTAAGTATACGCTCTTGCACAATATTTGCAATTATGTGCAATGATTATAATTAGCATAATAATATGCGAATCAATAGAAAAGGTAAACAGGTTTCTCCAAATTTTGTTGACTTGTTTAACTGTAAAACTTTCCGATAAACATTATGATTTAAACTTGTTTAAGCCAATTAAAATCTATCAACGAATTTTATTGAAAATCAGATCTACATAAATCACTAAGATAACATCTTTGACTACTTCCTTGCTGAATGAGAGAAATGATTCGATAATGATAATAAGAATTAAATTGATGAAGATGATATTTAATATAATTAGGTATATTTCAAGAGATCTTGTTGATTTTTTCATTAATTTCAATATAGACTTTAAAGCTACCGTACAAACGAATCGGCTAGACTAGGGTGATATCACTGTTACGAAGAAAACCTACGTGGAGTAATTTGTTATTGCGTTTAGTTAGCTGCGTTAGATTGCCGGAGACACCAAAATAAGAACCACTGAATACGATGGTCGTAAAGCAATTAGTGACACACTCAAATGAGTGAAAATTTTGGGTTCAATCTATGTGCCTGGATGTACTATGGAGACTTTTGATCACGTTGTCATAATTGGGTCGACAGTCGATAGATGTCTACCCATATAAGAATACTAATTTATTGGTAGACAGATTTAGCAGTCATAAGTAATTATGGGTCAGCATTTAGCGCTGTTTTGTTTATATGTATTTAGAACAATCTGCAACATCTGGATTTTGTTTATACTTTACTATAGATTACATATTATATTAGAATGTTGTATTACGTCGCGTCGGGTCGTTCGAATCCGGTTGGTTTATGGATTTTGGAATACAAATAATTTTCAAATAGAGCAACAAAAATAATGACTAATGTCAAAGTCGTATCAAGTCGTTCCATCGGCGTATATTGATAAAAAGAAGATATAAGAGAGAATTATAAAACTATTAAGATTTTAAAAGATACGGATATTTTAAATGAATATTTTTTCCTAAATTTCATTCAAGTTTAGGCAAAGACAAAATTTTCTGCCCCATTATCAAGATTGAAAAATTAAGAAGGTGAATTCCTGAACAGATATGGTACGAGGCTGGGAGATCCCAAATTATAAGTTTTCACGATCACCTAGAAATAACTTCAATGTTGTTTTGACAATGAAATAGTAATGCGGAAAAAAATGGAAGCATTTCAAAGATCATTACTATTGTACGCGTTTATAAAAGAATCTAAAAAAGGAGAAAGAAAGAAGAGCGTTCCAGATTGTTCTACTTCCAACACTCACACACGTCCAAGTAAGGGGCTAATTAATACTATAGTAATTTACTATAACTAGGTTCTACTACATTTAAACATAGCAAAGTCAAAAGCCATCAATCTGACAAGGCACATGGCAGTTTTACTGACGTGAAAGCTCGTTAGATCTGAAGTTAAAAGGACAGTTAATTTGTAATCTTTTTTTGCGTCAACACAAGTCAATAACATCACTCTGACAAACCTAATTACTGTTTCGAATCCGAAATGTTGCATGGTCACATAAGGTGCTAGACGTTATAATTAGGACTACAACATAAACTAGCTGGGTCATCAGGAGCGGTACAACTGTCTTACAAAATACGATGATGTAAGAATATTTCGTCTAGTTAGTAAAATTATAAGAGACCTAATCTCTACTATGGCCAACCTCTGTACTATCGTAAATATTATACGATATATACGATTGTTGTTCTATTACGCCGGATATTTAAAAGCATCAGTGATATGGTTTTATCATTAGAGCCGCTTCATATAAAATATACGAATACTCACCACAATTGTCTTTGGCTCATACTTCATCCCTAAAGCTTTGCAAAGGTTGACCATGTTCGGCCTCACTGGCAGCAGTCCACTCATCGCGTGGAACAGGAAGTAAGCCATCACCAAAGTGAAAGGCCTCATTGTTTCCTTCACGAACAGCACATGCTGGAATTTGAAGACTATTCTTCTGAACAAATTCGCTTTTTTATGTTCACAATCGTCTACTGGGGTTTTATTTTCTTTGATGCAGATTATGCATTGGTGTACGACGTCATTGTAATGGAGTAGTTCGTCGAACTCTTCTTTGACTTCTTCTGGTTGAGCCCAGCCTCGAAGACGGCAGAGCGATTTGAGAGCGTCTTTTTGGCGACCTTTTGATAGTAGCCAGATCGGAGTTTCTGGTACCTGGAATATAAAATGATTGCTGATCACTGATGAATTTAATTTGGCGCGATACTGAAAGGGCTTAAGTCCTGCTGTTTTCGCAAACAGGTTGATGGTTGAATTGACTAATAAATATGTATCCATGTGTCGAATTGTTACAGTAAAATTGAAAATAATATTTACATTTCTGTTGTCGATAGATTTTAGGCATTATTGAAAATCTTCTTTCGTCCATTTAATGGATATTCTATAGATGATAGTAAAAATGTTGTAATATTGCTAGTGGGCACCCCACAGAAAAATTGCGTATATTCATCTAAACAAAGTACTGTTAGCGACCAAAAAGCTTCAAGTAATAGACCTTGTTGGAGATAGTATCTATACGTTAAAACACTTGAGAAAAAAATGTAAGAGATTCAAATTACATCGGAGCCGTGACGTAACTATCCAAAAAATGCCTACTTGTGGTTTGCGTCACTGAGAAACCAGTTTGATATTTGTAGCCGTTGGTATTTTATAATTTTTTTGTCGTAAATAGAAAAAGTACTTCAGCATTTAATACGAATCTGTCTCGTAAAACAAACAAAATTACTCTACGAAAATTGGTTACCTTTTTTTTTGGTGTTGCATTTTCTTCTAACTTACGATCATTACAGTATTATGTATAGTCTTGTCCTATCGATAGGTTAACTAAAGGAAACTAGGTTCTGAGACCCTGAGATCACTTTACTAGGCTTCCCCTTCCGAGAGCAAAGACTTATAACTTTAACAGTCGAGAAAAATAACGAATGAATTGTTCTTTAAGTTTAGTGATTCTAATATAATTGCTTTACCTCTAAGTATTCTATGATATGTGACTATGGCCCTTAAGCAGTAATAGATATTATAGTGGTGACAGATAGTGATATAATTATGGAAATGTTTGTGGGAAACCAATGTTCAGCAATAAATTCTTAAGCTGAAGATAATAACAATACAAATAAAGAAATAACAAAAGCGGCTACTTGTTTAATATGCCTAGACTCCTGCCAGATTAATTTAGAGTCAAAAGATGCAAGCGAATTACCTTCATTAACATATTTCAGCAATAGCGGATATGTCCACACGGGCCTAAGCTCAAATATCTGAATAGTTTGTCTATCCACGTATTAAAATATTCGGCGTCTATTAATATAAAATAACAATTCCCATGATCATTGTTCAATTTAATTTTACATTTATGATAATGTAAGATTTAAAAGCATGCAAACGATACTCAAAATATTATCTTATTTATTAATATTACACGCATGTTGATTTTTTGTTGCATATTTAATACTAAGTTTGTCAGTTTCCCATCATTTAAATAAACCTGGCAATTTAGATATCTGTAATTTTTTGTTTTTTTTTGGTCTGAAACATCTAAAAATATTATTTACTTTAAGAAAAAACTCCATTACCTGATATTTTGAATTTTTTATATTTTTTATCGCAAAACACAGCGGAGGGTAGTTTGTATTTATTTGCCTACCCGCTGGTTTGATTTAGTTAAATCCCGTGAATTCTGGCACAAGCACCGGTGCTTTGCTGAATTCCGCGCTTAATTTCAACTGTTTTCGTGACAATCTAGTGTAAATAACTTTTGGCTCCTCCTATTTAACTTTATGATTGATTTCGTTGCGGGTTAAAGATAAGTTAAACATTCCCGGAGACCCGCTGAGCTTCAATGCTCGGTGTCATTAAAATGTGTGCCACTGTTGATCCTGGCTTACAGGAGTTGCAGTGTCGGGTGTGAGGTCGGGAGATTCACAATTTAGTGTAAATAGTTGTTTGTGATAACGATTGACTTGTTTTCAGCGGCAATGACCAGCGTTGGGGGTGGAAGTATGGTAGGTACCTAATTCATAATTTATGCTTATCGTTGGTTTTTTGTTTAATATATGCGTTTCGATTTAAGAGGCTTATACAAGGTACATAACTGTGATTTACCACGCAGCAAAAAGGCCCATTCATTTTAATGGAAATTTTTATACCACGCATCCGTGCATAATGATATATATTTGTGTTATTAACAACTTGTCGAAAGTCTGTGTGATTTGAGAGCAAAAAGTCTATTGGTTATTCAGAAATACACGGCACAAGATTTGTATTACTGTGAGGTCTTGACTATATTATGTGTGTTTTAGGTATTTCAAAAATTGTTTGACATTGGATTTTAAATACCTACAGTAATACCCCGCTTAGCGCGACCCCGTTACGCGCGGTTTCACTATAACGCGAATTTCAAATTTCAATGAAGATCTGATCGAGTTACAGAATAAATCTATCTACCATAAGGAAGAACAAGTAGAAGAGAAACTTTTATCTTCAGGGGAAATACAAAATGCACTTTCAATAATTTATTCAGGTTTGGACATATTGCAGAGTATAGACAATAATAATTATGACCGTGTCTTGACCGTTTGTCAAACAATTAAAAACAGTGTTGGGTGTTATGAACGTATTTTACAAGAACGTAAACAAAACGCTACCCAAAAACAATAGATTTATTTTTCCGTAAAAAATAAGAGTATGTATTGCATAAAGTGTTCTTAGAATTAAAGTCATTGATTAAAATGATTTGTATTTTTTTGTATTAAATTTTGACTATGTTTAATCATAAACCTCGATATACGCGAATTTCAGTTAACGCATTTTTTCGGAACTTATCCCTCGCGTAAAGCGGGGTATTACTGTAAATTACTGTTTTTGGACACTACCAATATCACAGTCATTATTCACATTTGATCTCTTCTTATCTCTTACAAGACCATAACTTATACCTTTTAATATAAATCGCGTTTTGTAATTTTTATCAGACTGGCTAGTAAAAGGATGTTGTAAATTTGCATACATATAAAATAAGCTTAATACTCGCTCTAATAGGCGAAAATTGGAACTTTGGCGGCTATTTGTACAGAATGTTATGTTTAAAATGCCGATTAGCTTCGCATAATTCATATTTTATTACTTGTAGATTAAGATTCGGTATAGATAGTAAATTGGCTTTAATATTATTAGCTTTAATATGTGTATTTATCTGGTACTTTGTATAAATATATAGTATATTCCATTATTTTTTTCAAAAGTATTTCTATCGATTAATAAAAACCGCATCGAATTAGGACTAGTGGTTGATGTAGTGGTTCTTGCGATATTGCGCACAAACAAACAAACATGTATGTATATCGTACACATAACCTCCTCCTTTAAAGTCGGTTAATAAGAGTAAAAAACGTTTAGAAGCTAATTAGTTAAAAAACAAAGAATAAAATTATGTCGGAATGTGTAGGAACCGGTTGGCAGAGAAATCAAATTAGGTGGAATTGTAACGCGATGTCGACTGTCGAGGCCTCTGTGAATCATTCTCGGAAACCTAATCACTCGCATTAAATCCTCTGGAAAAACCTTCACACGCAGATATTATTTACTATTTACTTTAAGTATATACGCGCTACCTGATTTGTTTCAATGTATAGATTGACAACCGTGAAGTCTTGGAATCGAATCTCAGGTCGGGAATTTTTTTCGTATGTCTTCTTGTGAATCCGTTTCTGTCCCAAGACGTGCTAAGCGGCAAGCTTATTGTCACGCTGTGTACACTCTAGCTTTAGCAGCTATATTTAAATATGAAAATATTATTTTTCCCTAACTTAGAAGGTCGATGGTTTATACGTAGGCGTCATTGTAATTTGTAAGCAAACATTTTTTTGTCATCAACGCCAATTTGGAAGCCAACGCCAATTTATAGTCGGTATGGTCAGTTACAATATAATATCGTTATGATATACAAAGTTGATACGACCGATGGGCATTTTTTTAAACTGCTTATACTAGGTACCATTTCAAAGTTCTGTACTAAAAATCAATTAAATAGGAGCAGTAGCTTAGTCATAAATGATTTTGTAAGTTTTTGCCCCATTTGAACACGATGTAGCTTTTCTAACAGCTGATTACGTCTAACGCACAGGTCAAACACCTTAAAACGATAGATCCTACTAAAATCTACGCGTTGTTGCCGCTCTTACACAAGTCACATAATAAAGTACAACTAAATTACTTAAAAAGTTGGCGATGCAAATAAGGAAGCAATAAATACACACCTGCACTTTCATTACGAGAGAGACAAATCATAGCAAAACATCCCGCGCGTAAAACAAATAGAAATAGGTCAGTGTGTTGCTATTGCATCTTAACAAATAAAAATTGTTTGCTAAAGAAATTGTTATTTTAGTGCGCCGTCGCTATCCTTTCGGAACGGATGTAACACGGAAACTCCTGCGCCGCCGCGCAGCGCCGCTTTTATCTTGTCGATCTCGCGCCGAATTTTGTATTGTTATTGTGATAGGACACGTAACTTGGGATAATTATTAGTAAATGTTTTTTAGTTATTGACTGCTTTTATTGTCAAGGACACGTAATTAAATTGTGTTTGTGTTTGTAATTAAACTGTTTAACAATGCCTCGTGTAACATACACTGCGTCAGAATACACTGCTTGGTTTTTATTTACGGCGAATGCCATGGAAAAACAGCTTTAGTTCTGTGTACATACCGCGAAAGGTATGGTGACAGCCACAATTGCCCCAGGAGCGCCCGTACAATAACATTGGCAGTACAAAGATACGAGACAACAAAAGTATAGTGCCGCAACAGGAGGGAGTGCCAGCGCGGCAAATACCCGCTGCTTGGGAAGAACGAATTTTAGACCTAAAACTACCTTCAAAACTACGTAACTACGCGCGGTGCGCCGGCGCGGCGTCCCGCCACGATACGACGATAACACATGCCCCGCGCGACGTTGCCAGTTCAGTTCATCAATGGTCAGTGAAATTTATTTACAAAGGCTGGTTGCGTTGTACTCTTATTTGTAGGCTATTTAGTTTGCTTGAAAAAAACAAAATCTCATTTTTGGTATTATTAATTATTGTGCCGTGTCGAATTAATACTAAGGACGTATAGTATACGTAGTGTAATTTAATGCCCATCCGTCGTATCAACGCGGTATGTCTTTCAAGTTCTTTATAATTAGAACTGATAGGTAGGTACGTGTGTCTAACTGCCGTACTTAGAGACAGAGGCGTCTTTACCGGGTGTGCAGGGTGTGCGATGCACACGGGTGCAGCGTTCTAGGGGGCGCTGGCCGAGCTGACGATGGCATTGTTAAAGCTATGTGCAAAGTTAGTTTGTGCAATTGAGTCTCAAAAAAAAAAAATATTAATGGCCCATCGGCTGATAGAGTTAGTATAAAAGTAGTTGTTTCTTACATTTTTTTTAACATCATTCATAAAGACATGTTAATATTTTAGGTCTATTCCATTTCGGTTGCGCACTTACTAGAGTACCTACTAATAATGAATGCACACGCGCTACATGGGCTAGAGATGTCTCTGCTCAGAGACATTTAATGTAAATAAAATCATTACTTAGTGTTGATTTTACACAGAGAATCTATAAGAAACAATTTAATTTAAATGGTAAGCGATACGACCGCTCATGGACGGTAGCAAAACCAGACAACACCAGGCGTTCTCCCAAATATTATGAAAGACCTACCACCAGTAAAACAACAATAATTACTAAGTATTACTAAGCAACAATACTGAACAATCGAATTATGTAATAGACGATGCGATAATGGTGCTTTTCAAGGTAAAGCAGTACTTTACCTACTATTTTGATTATAAAAAACTCACAAGGTTGTGTTCCAACGTGTTCATTTTTTTTACTTTATGCTAATTATAGTGTGGTTAAATTATGTAAAGCAGTTGTGGTTTCATATTGTGCAATTGATTAGACGGATGAAGAAATGTATCAATTACAAAAGTGTGGATTATAAAGAGTTAACCTCTATTGTAGAAATTATGATAAATGCATATTATACTTAGTATCCATTATGATATATTTTGATGTTCAGGGAGCCAAAAAATCGTGAGGGTTTTTGATATTCAAGAACAACAAAACATATTAACCTATAAATAATAACAGTTATTAAACAAAAAGTTTCCTGTACCGTATTCAGATAAAAACACGTTCGGATTAACTTATAGAAATATTTTCAAACCAAACCCCCTATCAAACCCCCTATCACATCGTGGGACGGAACACACAAGGTCAAACGTGGGTGTCCTGGTAGCAACACTGCCTACCCCTTCTGGGATAACGGCGTGAGTTTATGTAATGTATGTATGTAAAAATGAAGCAAAGCTTAATTGAGAGAAACAGCAACATTATTCAAGTGAAACAAAATATTTTTTCAGCAAACTAGTTTTTGTATGATATTTAGTATGAACGGTTTTTTTATGTGTGTAATATGACCTTGTGGACATTTATTTTTCTTTTGTTTAATACAATAACCAAGTTTTCTTTTGCATGTCAAGTTATACATCAATCAGTCAAACTTTGAAATCTCTAAAGTTAACCGGTTCCTTATCCCAGATGTTTCTCAATCGTAAATTATTCTAATTATTCTAATTAAAGTTGCGTTTTCATTAAGTTTAGCGTCTATAAACTAGTCTCTCCGAGATCGTATATCCGGCGATGATGTAGGCTTATAATTATTGTGTGAATGTTTTAAGATTATTCAGTGATAATTTCCGTGTTTTATGTTATCACTAAAATCAGCTACTATTTTATAATACAAAATCGGAGAGCATACATAAAAAAAAAGGATTCCGAAGAATTCAGAACCCCATCCTTTTTTTTAAGTCGGTGAACAATATAAATTTAAATTTAGATCTAGCTCATGCCTGTCACTAAAAGCTGGTGCGTATAGGACACACTATAGTCATTCACAATTCCTTGAATTTATTTCTATCCTAAGTTAATATGTGAGCCATGTTATGTACTATTTCGATTATACTTACAAACAACACGAGCACCATGGTAGCAAGTGGTACGGTTAGTGATACCAGGGCAGCCTGTCTCCATGGTAGCACCGTACCCAGCAGGTACGCGATGAACATGCCGGTAGACGTGAAACCATTTGTGAGGGTCGTCAAGATACCGCGGATAGACGGGTCGCTGGAACATAAAATATAATTGGTAACCTTGACTTCAATAAGTGACCTTCTGTTCTAAGGGACAAAGGTCACAATGCGGTGATTTAATTGGAGTGCCTACATGAATTAAATTTTATGGGCTGATTATAATGTGCATATTGATTTTAGATTTTGAGATAGCTTCCGTGATGTTAAAAGTAGAATGAAATATTGAGCCCTATATGGCTCGGAGGTCACTTTAATTGGTTGGTACTGCCACTAGTTTAAGACATTCCATTGCTAAATCCAGTAATTTTGGGCCAACATCAACTAGAATCCAAAAACCTTTACAATGTTGGAGAGACATGGACGCAGGAATAATAGTCATAAAATGACATGTTTATAATAATACACAAATGCCAATACAGACATAAATCTGGGTATTAAAGGAATCTGAATAGGTGCAGACAAATAAGTAAAAATATTATATCAAACAAGAATTGGTATGACATTGAAACTAAAGACTACCACAACATTTCTTATTTTTATTATTCATCCGTTGTTAGACATGCAAAAGTATTCCTTCCTTCTCCCGTGTTTTAATTCTCTTTCTCCTGTCATTTTCAGGGATCGGGAACGCATCTACGATCTATTTATTTATGTGTATATGTTCAGAGATAGGTATCAGTTCAGTTTTTTATTTATGGCAAAAGCATAAATACAGGGTATATCAAGACTGCGACCGAAAACGTAGCCAGGTATTAGTATTAGTGATAGGCCGTATTAGTGACTTCAGACACAATGCAAGTAAAAATTTCGCAAACACAATCGACAACTTTTTTTTTGTATTTTTTTACTTTGCGTCGTATTTGGGTGATAAATACATAGTTTTCCTAAAATAATGATGCAGACCTCTTTATTTTTAAACACTCAATGGTATGTAAGGGCTCAAATTATTATTTTCGCAAAAACTAGGTAATTACCACCAAAACAAAACGATTTTTAAAAAATTATAAAAAATATCCTTCGCTGTTTTGGTGAAATTTTTATTTGCATCGTATCTGTAACCACTAAAACTACCACCTGGCTTCATTTTCGGTCGCAGTCTTGATATACCCGGTATGTACCATAAGGTGACTACATTAATTCGTGGTACCTTAATTCATATACAATAAACATAAATAAGTTGACAGTCAATGGTACCTAGTCACGGCAGAATAAAAATGTTATAATGTAAAAAACAATTTCTACGGCCGAAGCCGAGGAAATTGCTAGAATGAATATATTACATAATCATAATTTTAGTATTATGAATTTTATAGCCAATCGAATATCAATGTTGTCTAATTCCTACATGTCTGCCCATTCATGTTAACCCATATTTCTATTTATATTATCGAGTCACATGCATATAAAGAAATTTGAACCTGGTTTTATGTCACCAAACTCTTTAATAAAGTGAAACGCTATGAGTGCCTTAGCAAGTGGATTTTGGAATGTCATCTAGGTATTTGATAACCTATAAGCATCTATGGTGAAAAATCCATCATAGTAACTCACTAGACTGCCTCGGTGGCGTAGTTGTATTACGGTACGGTTACAAAGCTGAGGTCTCGGGTTCGAGTCCCGGGTCGGGCAAAGTGATATTGGATTTTTCTATTCATTATCAGTCCGGAGTCAGGAATTTGTGCCCGATATGGCGATAGGCTCGCCACCTATCACATCATGGGACGGAACATACAAGGCGAAATGTGGGTGTCCTGGTGGCGCCTCTGCCTACCCCTTCGGGGATAAAGGCGTGAGTTTATGTATGTATGTATGTATGTAACTCACTAGAATGTAACTATCGCGTAATATGCGGTCTATGCGGTCCTGAGAAAGTTGGTATATTTCCAATTCCGGGCAAAACACAATGATATCTCGTCGCTGGATACCCTATTAAGATTGACATGCACTTACCATCAGGTATATTGGAGTCGCTTCATCATGCCCGTATAAAAAACTTATGTAAACAATTATTTCAAACACAAAATTGTAGTCCTTACTCTCAACCTACTCCTATAGGATGCCGATTATGGATATATCTATAAATTTAGAGTTTTGTTACCTGATTTCCCCAACATAAGTGACAGAGGGTGCCTCCATTATTCCAGTGCCGATGCCTAGTAAGGCGTTGGCTATGAACAGCGAAGGGACATCCCAAGCATAGTACATCAACAGCCATGCTATCAAGTGTGGTATGTTGACTAGGAACAACGCTTTCTTCCTCCCGAAGTAGTCCAGCAGTGGCCCTGAGAAGATACTGCCTATGGGCTGGCAGAGGAACGCCAAGCTGCCTGTAATTTGGACATATTAATTTATTATTTTCTCGCCAAACCGCACGAGGCCAGCGTGGTGGATTATATGCCCTAACCCTTTTCAATCGTATTCCAGAATAGAGGAGGCTTATGCCCTGCAGTGGGGCGTATATAGCATACAGCTGATACGAAGGTGCAGGAAACACTATTGAAATCCTTGGAGGTGGCTTAGGTTGAGTAGTGGACTTCTTGAGACTGAATAGAGATAGTGACTTTTGACTATTGAATATATAGATTTACAGCCTCCGTGGCGCAGTTGGTTAGACGCCGCCTGTGAAACGAGAGGCCGCGGGTTCGATCCCCGCACCGAGACAAATGTTTGTGTGAACCACCAGTATTTGTTTCGGGTCTGGGTGTTTGGGAGACCGAAAAGTCTCTCGTAAGACTCGATCTTAGTGTGGGATCAGGACTATGTATGTTACTGTTAGGTGTATTTATTATAGTATTTATATTAATAAAGTAACAAAAATAATAACAAGTTGTATAAAGTTGCTGGATGCAGGCCGTTTTGAATAAGTTGCTGTGGTAATCCTTACAGAAGATCTATGTTCAGTGATATGGGATGAGTCTGTCCCCATGTTGATAACAAATTCCAGTCCCAGGCAATTCTAAAGAGATTTATCGGAACGAAAAATTCACATATACATATATTATGTATAAAAATATGTATTTCCATAAGTGGGAAACGAAACCAGAAGCTCAAGGTCAACAGCTTCATCCTGTACATCCTACTAGATCAATAAGTCGACTGTAATATATTAATATTATGTAGTTTATTCAATATGAAATTCTTATTAAATTTTATTTATTTATTATACGTGATTTTTATACGTAAACTAAACTTTTGCAGTAACGTCACATTAAATACACATACATTTTTAGCCATCAGCAATCTTGGAATGAGTAAAGCCTAAAATAATGTATCCTTGACATTTTGATTTTGTAGAACATAATATTAAAAAAATTAAAAAAAAATATAAGTTATTCAGCAATTAGCGCAAAAATTACCACATAAACATATGTATTTTAGAATCTAATATGACTGAATTGAATGACCGATTGAATATTTATGCAAAAAAATCTTAATGTTGCGTTTTTTTTTTTTGCAATGTACGGCCGTTCATTGACTTCGTGGTCATTGATTATCGCCACCCAAGAAGATCTACCCTACATGGATCGTAGAAATGTTATCCTTCTTAGAATAGGAGCATCTTCATATCATTCAATCTTAATGGCAAATCATTAGCTTTACATTGATTCTCTGCGAAAATATATTTAAAAATACTTTGCTAATTTAGGTCGGTTTAAATATTTTTTTGCTGCAAAAATGTTCTCCATATTAATGTGATATACACCGTCATAATTTTGTCAAACAAGCTCTTTATTCATAACCCTAGCTGTTTATAAACTAATATTTTAAGGTGCCAAGGACTGCCTCGGTGGTGCAGCTTACTACAGTATGATTGCAAAGCTGAGGTCTTGCAATTGCAATTGAATTATATTGTGTTGAAATAAAACGATTTATACGGATTTTATCGCGATTTGGTTTAAATTTTAAATTTTTTAACTTCCCGACGTTTCGATAACTTTACAGCTTTCGTGGTCACGGACATGTTCGCCCCGTTTTATTTCAATGTGTGACATTCGCGTAAATCTAAGAAACCATTATGAATTATATTGTATTAGTTTTAAAAATATCCTGAATCTTATTATGTTGTTTTTTTTAATACCATTTTTATAAAAAAAATATTAGACATGAATGACTTCTACTCGCGTTTGAAAAACATCGTATAAAGTTATTAAATGTTGATACGCAAATCTGTAATTACCGATAAGGGCGTAATTAGCATGAAATTAATAAAAATAAGTTGTAATTACGCCGTATAAAATGTCTCTTTATCAGCACTAATATATTTTCCAATGGATTGCCCTGAAACAACTATTAAATTGCGATTAACTTAATACATTTTATTCAATTACACTAATTACAGATTAATTTATACATAAATTAAATATTTTAAGAGGAATTACAGTGGATAGTTCTTTATTTGAATTTAATGACATTTGATGTTTACATGTAGTAGACTCTACGTACTCTACTGTCTCTATCAAGCGCTAAATGGGCCCTGATTGGTCGGAAACTTGAAGCAGAGACACTATTGAAATAAAACAATTTTTTACGGATTTTATCGCGTATTTAATTTAATTTCTACATTTTTTTACCTCCCGTCTCGATTCCCGTTTCGATTGCTTTACAGCTTTTGTGGTCACGTGGGGCGGACATTCCACCCCATAACCTGTTTGCTATAGAGCAAATAGTAGTAATAGTGGTCTGGTAATAGTACCAGACCTATTGTATAAAATAAATCCGCCCAAATACCCACCACCGTACACGATGGTGGACCGATTCAAATGTATAGGCGTTTCGGGTTGAACCCCTGTATTCAGTTCCGAGCAAACCTTTACAACTCCATCGACCAATGAGACTTCTCCCACCGGTGAATTTTTTATTTGAATTGCATTGTACCTATCACAAGATGCTGTCTAGTAATTTGTTCGTGACTGCATGAAAAATTGTGACAAAAAATTGTTTTCACGTGTTTTAAAATAATATATTTCTTTATACGGCAATTTGCTATACGGCCTACAATAACATTGTAGGATCTAGTTTCACATATAGTAATGCGACGCCGGACATATCTATAACACGTGATTGTGCCCATAATACAACGTAAAAAAAACTGTGTTTGCTCTTATATGGACGTATTTATTTACTTACATGTATAAATATGTATTTTATATGATTTAACTTGTTATGTTTACGATTACTAGGTATTAATAGATATAAAATTTATAAAGATCACAAGATTAGGGCCTGAATATTTATAATTGGAGCAGCGTCCTTCTCAACTTTTGCGCGCATGTGTACATTTTTGTTTGAGAAGTCGCTTGACATTATTTTGTAACTGTCCATCATCTGTTTTTGTAGAGGTAATCAATATTATATTTACAACATATAATAATGAGTTCATCAATTGTTATTTTATTTAATAAACGTTTGGTAAATTAGGTCGAATTTTTTAGTTTCTTTTATCTGAAAGCAAGTTTATAGTAATTAATATTTAGTGTTTTGTTCGAATATGAATAAGCTTATTACTTTTTAAGTGGGAAAAGAAAAATATCCCGGTATAGTATTTACTTATTACCACAGAAAGAAGTGACGTAATAGAACTTGAATAAATAAATAATTAACGAGTTTATCAAAACAAGTTATCCTCGTGTTATACAACCAGATTATTAGTTTGTGTTAAGCCTCTATTTAAATTATTGAATAATTATCAAATCACAGCCATGTTTGTTATATACCGCCAAAACTGCTGTTTATTTTGCTTCTATGCCCCATTTGAGAGTAATTAGCAGCCACTTTGAACACCTCGCAACCAATCTAACCTCGTAAAATTGACATATTGATTACATAAATACTTGAGATAAACAATGAATATTTATATCAAGTGTAAAAAAAACCCGTTGACCCTTTTATAGGAATGCCACGCGCAGGCATACCGAAATTAGAATAAAATTTTAAAATCGAATAGAGGCGATCGTAATCTACGGCTTGCTAAAAACAATCAAATCGTTATTTACGTCTTAACATTTAAACTTTTATCTTATTAATTGTATGAGGTATTCTCCACCTTTAATAAAATGGTATCTTTGTGTCCTTGTATCGATGTACCGCCAAATCTTAAGCTTTGCTTTTTACGGAGGTAAACCCAGAAAATTATATGAAGTTAGTAATTTGAGAAAGATCCTAATATAGGATAATATTCTATCTATCTATATCAGCCCATGTACGTCCCACTGCTGGGCACGGGACTACTCTACAATCGAGAGAATCGATTGAGAGTGGTTAGGCCATATAGTCCACCACGCTGGGCTAGTAGTAAGGGACCAGACGCGGCTGCCTACATGTTCACGGTGGTCGCGGGTTCAAATCCCAGGGCACACCTCTGACTTTTCGGAGTTATCTGTGTATTGATAGTCAATCACCACGCACTTTAAAGGTGAAGGATAATATTGCTTAGCGAAAATAGCTGTCAAAACTATGATGCATACAGATTTGTTCAAAATGATACGCGACCGTAAATTTTCTGCTGGTAATACAGTAGCAAAAAAAAATTGGATCAAAGAAACAAATGATACTCTATGTTGGTAATAACGCGATTAGAAAAAACGTAAAAAAATGCAAAATAGGACATGTGGAGGTGCTGGGATTTGAACCCAGGACTTTCAGCATGCGAAGCAGACACTCTACCACTGAGTTACACCCCCGGTATTCCAAATGTCGAAGTTAACGTACTTATGAAATAGTCAAACATTTTGCAACATAAAATATAATTTTAAAGCCCTATTTAATTATTCGAATTTTACAATAAACAATTACATAATTACGTGATAAATAAATTTGGAAGTATAACTAGCCTTCCTTGGTCTTAAATATAAATATGTATTAAAAAACATAAACGATTGTTTTTACATTAAATCATCCGTGTCGTAATACATTACTGTCATATTTGAATTTAAAATTGCAATTGTTTGATTTACGTGGTCCTACGGAATTATGTAAAGTACATTTATTGGTTTATCATCTTTTACATATACTTTGCATCGACATATGTAATTAAATATAAACTTTAGTTTTTTATTACGGTGGTGATAATATTAAATAAGAACTAAGACGCCTGAATTTGCAGCCGTTAAATATTGTATATTTTATAATGGACAGCTCTTTTTAGGAGACTGTCCCTCCCTCACACCAGCCACTGCAACAACAGTGGCAAGTATTTTAATGACACCGAGCATTGTAGTTTAGCGACTCTCCGGTTATGTGGGTGTGAGCTTATACCGGGTATATCAAGACTGCGACCGAAAACGAAGCCAGGTGGTAGTTTTAGTCGTTACAAACATGATGCAAATAAAAATTTCGCCAAAACAGTAACAGATATTTTTTTAGAATTTTTTAAAAATCATTGTTTTTGGGTGGTAAATACCTAGTTATTGCGAAAATAGTAATTTAAACCCTATCGTACCGTTGCGTCTTAAAAAATAAAAAGGTGTACATCATTATTTTAGGAAAACTATGTATTTATCACCCAAATACGACGAAAAGTAAAAAATTACCAAAAAAAGTTGACGATTTTTTTTGCGAAATTTTTCATTGCATTGTGTCTGAAGTCACTAATACTACCTCCTGGCTTCGTTTTCGGTCCCGGTCTTGATATACCCTGTATATATGTTATTTTAGATATTGTTGTGATAGCAGTATGCAAACACATCAATTAATCCTGTTATTCTAGTCAGTTTACTTTCGCGTATTGCATTAAGATACAGTTCCACTAGTAATTACAAACATTTACTGAATATTAAGAAACTGAGATAATATTAACAATGGCGGGCTAATTCAAGCATAAATTTGAATAATAAAACAATAATAGCTAGGGATCGGATTATATTTGCATATGCAATTGCATATTTACCCAATTTCAGTGATCATTGCATATTTAGCCTAAAGTCTTGTGATCTTGCATATTTTCGCTATATTTACTTGGCTACATTTTTCGGTAGGTTAAGTGTAAAATTAAATGTTACAGTTTTTTTTTTGTACACATACCTAAACAAAAATAATTTTTATTTTATTTTAATTCTTTACTGCACACACAAAAAATACAAAAGGCATACAATATTTTACAGATAAAATTAAAGAGTACAGTTGGCGGTCTTATCGCCCTAGGCGATTTCTTACAGACAACCTTTGGATGGATATAAGAAAAGGATAAGAATAGACGGCAGTATAGAATTTAAAGAAAAAACAAAATAATATTATGTTAGTGCCGGTCAAATCTATAGCTACGTAAGTGGCAGGTCTGCAAAGCGCAAAAAAATATCGGCTAAATTCGTTTTTTTTTTAATGTATGTTCCTATGTTTTTGTTTGATTACCCGTATTAAAAATATTCTCAGCTCAATATTTTGTCACCCGCTTGGCTGTGGAGGGAAGTGGACAGTTATCTCGATGCAGGTTGAAGACTAGCTACTGTCTCGTAAGAGACTCCCCGAGCTCCGGAATTCCGTGCCAATTCTTTTGCCTGCCACTATTGATCCCGTCTGAGGCTCTATACCCGTATTAAATTTATGTAAATTAACAGTTATGTAAAATTTTTGTGTCGGTTATAAAAAAAGAATTTGTTGTACATTGTACATACTAGTGGCGAAGGCTCCTTAGAAGCCAGTTCCTACCGGCTTCCCTTTTGTAATTTATCATTACACTATAAACAAGCAAATTATTCAAACTTATTTATTTAATATCAAAACTCAATTATTATTTTTTACATTCAACGACATCTGTCGGCCAGATACGTAAACATTACTAGGAAGCGGCACAGTAAGCCCTTTTTATTGCGACGCGGTGCGACCTCTGGCGAATTCCTGTAAAATTGTTCGGCTTATTCAATAACACTAGCGCGGCCCGTGCGCCGCCGCCCGCCGCCGCCCCGCCGCCACCGCGCCGCCGCCGCGCCGCCCGTTACGCATTGTATAGTATGCAACAAACCACGCAAAATTGTACCTTAAATTGATAATGATTTAAGGTTCAATTTACGCTAAAAAAGCAAGAGGCAAGCCGCAGCTTCTCCGGCATTTCGTGTGTTTAGGTATAGATATTACTTATTACAATAGCGAAATGCGGAGTTTAATGTATTTATAAGTGTTGTATTTACATTTTTACAATAAATTCATGGTTCATGCAGTTAGTTTTAAATGTTTTTAATTACAAAATGTGTAATATTAATATTATGGTTTTAATGGAAATTACTAATCGTTAGGAGCGTACTAATATGTTTAGGTTGTCGATTTTACAAATAAAGTTAGTGTTTAGATTTTAGGACGTGCTCGATCCTCGCCTGAGGAATACATTGTCTTACTAATGTTACAACTGATAAATGCGGGGCTATCGTACTTGTTAAAATATTGAGTCTAGGTTTTTATTTCTTTTATATTAATCTTATATTCACGTGCAGTTTAGAAATATACTTTTTATTTTTCTCATTATGTAAGCATGGTTTACTTTTTATTTCATGGACATTGTAAATATTGTATAAGTACATAGGTAACGAAAATATTAAAATTTAATTGACGGCCGCAATAGGCAGATGCCACAATATCACTTACCAAATGAAACCCATTATTTTAGTTTGGTGAGTAAGATTCTCGAAGCAATAATTTGCTGGTGGGAGGATATTCGCAAAGGTCCGAATATAAGGACACACGTGCATAAGTGTGTCGCGTTTTGCGTTCATTCTGTGAAACATCACACAGTAAATTTTTAATCTCTATTCGGACTGCACTACGCTTACTATCAGTCGCATTCACAGATTACTTAGTACTAGTCGCATTGTAGTCATTTCGTAATCCCTTAGCCCTTCTAATATTATAAATGTGAATGTTAGTTTGTTTGTTACGCTTGCACGCAAAAACTACTCAACCGATCATCATGAAACTTTGTACACATATTCTTGGAGGTATTAGAAGTAACATAGACTACTTTTTATTCCGAAAAAAATAGTGTTCCCGTGGGATGAAGAAGGAATTCCGATATATTTGCTACTTTTTCATACTCAAAAAGATGGGATGGGACTGGATTACATTTCATTAGTGAGAATGAGACGGGGCGGGCGGGATATAACGGGATGGGACGGGACGGGATGGGAGATTTCAAATAAAATTAACCACGCAGACGAAGTTTGCGGGCAGAAGCTAGTAACAGGATAAAGAAAATAAACATATTTTGTGTTTTGAGCTTCGGCTTCCCTTTTAAAAAATGTCACCCTTCGCCACTGGTACATACCTATGTACATTGATAACTTTATATTACAACAATATTGCGGATGGGATAATTTTCAAGTAGCTACCATCCAATTATATTATTATAAAGAGTGGCGGCGAAAAAAAAACTTGAGAGGTATCAAGGGACACCTGGATGGAACGAAGTTCGATTTATTATTTTTTATTATTTATTATGTACAAAAAATCTATATACACTCAACAAAAATAATCGTCGCGACACCACACTTTTCAATGCGAAATGAAAATAACTGGCTTGCTTAATGCTTTCTATGAGAGAGAGAGAGAAAGAGAGACAGACAGAGAAACACGCGCACGCCGCACGGCTTACAACTATAGCAAAAAGTGTCGTTACAACTTTTGTTTGATTTTTTCCGTCTAGCCCCCTTTCGCAAGGCGAGATAAGGAACTTCGTTACAAAAAATATTTTTTACATTTTGGTATCCCTATAGTAGCCAGATTTAGCACATTATATATTTTATGTTTTTTAATTGAGCTGCAATAAAATAATTCCGTAATACTGTGAGCACCTCGAAACACTTTTGTATCGTAAATTCGCTGTTACATGCATTCTTGTAGAAGCGTTGATGCAGCACTTTTATATTTGCAAATTGTATTGCAAAAGTATGATTTGTTTGCAATAACATTTTTCATAAAAGTGTCAAGGTTTGACAAATACAACGTACCGACTTGGCTCTACTTCGTCCGGGTATCATTATCCCGTAGTGCTTTCAGAATTCAGTTCGAAGGAGAACTGGACTACGGATTATTGCGCGTAAAAAAAATTCACTGCTTGGGTGGCGTAGTTGTATTACGGTATGACTACAAAGCTGAGGTCCCGGGTTCGAATCCCGGGTCGGGCAAAGTGATATTGGGTTTTTCTATCCATTATCAGCCCGGAGTCAAGAATTTGTGTCCGATATGGCGATAGGCTCGCCCCCTATCACATCATGGGACGGAACATACAGGGCGAAATGTGGGTGTCCTGGTGGCGCCTCTGCCTACCCCTTCTGGGGTAAAGGCGTGAGTTTATAAATGTATGTAATAAAAATCACGCAAAGTTCGCCTCTCTATCGCTCTCCTTTCATCTATACACTAGTAATGATACAAGGAACATTTTATTCTATATAATAAAACGCGCAAAGAAATACGAAGAAACCGATTGACATTATTATTTGCATAAACATGTTTAAAATATCAACACAGCTTATTTGGAATTAGCAACAATAACAATTTAGGAAACATTTACACGAATGCTGATATGACTCAAAAACGATATTTTGAGTAATAAAATGTGCATTTATGATATTATTACATTTAAGTTGTTATTTTTTAACTCTAACGACCTTATTCACACAGTTTTAAAAGCTATTTCATTATTGAATGTTTTGTCCCTTTCGAACGACTTTTGAATTCTGTTTGAACGAAGAAGACAAAACATTCGATAACTAACAGGTTTTAACTCTGTCTATGAATAAGGTCTTAAAAATATTCATGCTTAAATCATTTCTACAAAATAAAGGTATTTTATGCTGACATGACGAATTGACTCCAACGCACCTGATAGCAATTAGTGTCGTACAATTTATATAGAGTCTCCATTATAGATTGACTCCCAATCGACTTAAGTAGGCCGAATCCGAAATGCGAATTCTTTTATGGGCTACTGTGCCACTTCGATCGTGTACGATAGTCGAAATGCAATGGAACAGAACTGTACTGACCTAAAGCCAAAATTAATATTTGTTGGAACGCATTAATCGCTAGAACTACCAGGATTTGGAGAAATATTCTTGCATTCGATCACTCTGCGCTCCTTAGGAGCCTAGCAGCCTATTCAACATCACACTACGTCAATTTGGAACCAATTAATAGTAAATGCAGCTAGCACCTATATAAAATTCATTTCAAATTTGTCTAAAACCTAAGGTAATTCATGTGAAGAGTAGTGAAGTAATCATATCGGACTAAGCCGCTAGGTGTTATAAAATTCGTAATTAAAATCTTACCGAACCAAGACGCCTGCTTCTTATTGATGGAGAGTCCTTCCTTGGCGTCCAGTACTTCTGGCAACACCATCGTCACGAAACTGATGGACATGCCCAGCCCCATCAGAAGAAAGTCCAGAGCTAAGCATGCTAGTACCTGGAGAAAACATAAAATTATTATTAAACTAGTGAGATTTAAACTGATTCATAGAAGACAGGGCTGTACATTCATTAGAGGTTTGTTTTTGAGCCTTAGGCACACACGTCAGATTTTTCTTTAAATAAATGGCGAGAGGACCATTTCATATTATTATTATATTAGCTACAATTACCTTCAAACCGGAACACAACAGTGCATTTACACTGCTGTTTGGCGGGAGAATTAGACATTACGGAGGTACGAACTAGGCTGCCGCTCACAAATGAGAGACCTACCACCAGTTATTTTCATGGTTAGTTATCGCTCACTTTAACAGTGCCATAGCCTGTCTTCATTTCAGTATATGTAGACCTCAGTTCGCTACGCTGGTTTGGTTGCGTTTGGTTGAAATAATTGAGCAAAATTCCTATGCATGCAGGTTTCAAGATGTTTTCCTCCACCGTTAAAATCTTCTCATAACAACTTATAGTTAATCCAACACGTAATCTTTATTATGCTACAATAATTTGTCAGACAAATCGCAATTGCATAAACATTTCCATACTAACAAATAGAACTCTTGGCTTATTGAATTCGGCAGGTCATTCATACTTGAAGTAATGGCCACGTGTCATAATATATCGATTGACAAGAGCATCAATCATAATGTTGCCTGAATTGTGCCACCTCCGAAGGCCGTCTTCATCAAATATTCGACAACTGTCTATATTGGCATACGATTCTCACTTGATTCTATTTAAACGTGTATATTATGTTTCATGTTTTATGCATTAAAATAAACATCCTTTTTATGACAGGCATTTGGTTTTCCGAATTGTAAATTAAAATTAAAATCAATGATCTCGTCTGTATTAATATTATCTATACTTTGTGTCATTTAAATGTTAGAATAACGATAGCGCAGGAAGAACTTGTAATATCTTCGCATAATATTTTCTTTTTTTAAACCATACATAATAATTATTGTGTCATTTACGATGTAACTGGATACTGGATAGTTATTGAGCCCTATTAAATCAGAATGTAAGAAGCATCGGTATGTTTGTAAATTGGAGCAAATTGCTGGCCGCGTCACACGGTGTCACTGACCTTACGAATACACTTCTATCGCCTGCCAATTATGATACAATTGTAGGAAGGCAGAGCGAATAAATGGATTCTAATACTCGTATTCATGGTATAGGTTCAGCAACTCCAGCAACTGATTGCCTCGGTGGCGTAGTTGTACTACGGTACCATTACTAAGCTGGGGTCTCGGGTTGGAATCCCGGGTCGGGCAAAATGATATAGGATTTTTCTATTCAATGTCAGCCTGGAGTCTGGAATTTGTGCCCGATATGGCGATAGACTATCACATCGTGGGACGGAACATACAAGGCGAATTGTGGGTGTCCTGGTAGCACCTCTGCCTACCCCTTCTGGGGAAAAGGCGTGAGTTTATGTATTTTCAGTAACGTCTACCGTAGACTTGGTGTTCGCAACGCGTGGAGAAACTCCACGGATGGTAATGTTGCTTGAGACGGTTTACAAAATCTACAAAATCTACAGGAGTATGTGGTAAATAAATGCCTTGGTCTTAAATCTTAATATAGCTGCCAAGACCCCGAGGTCGGTTGAGAGCTGGCTCGATATCTTCAAGGACGACATAAGAGCCAATTGTGTTTAATCGAAGACACCAATGATCGTGAAAGATTGTGAAGATTTAGAAGCAAAACGAAACCTGACACTGGAAGGATAGGACATTATGCAAAGAAAGAAGATTCGAGAAAAAAAAGGTTTATGTTACACAAATGTAATGGATTACGATTCGTCAAGCGTTAAGGATTATCACGAGCGACGGACACTCGCATAACTGGATACTGATTTACTCATGCTATGGTAGACCTGTTATAATTTTATTATACGTTAAAACTGTATTGATAATATCAATCACGACTTACTATACCGGTGAAGAAAACATTGAAACCTGCATAATAGAGCGATTTGTAAAAAAAAACATGGTATAAAAAGTCCGCCAACCCGCTTTAGGCCAGCGTGGCATATGGCATAGAATTTTATTTTATTTTATTTATTTATCATTTTTACAAAATAAAGATAAATTAAAATTGAAAATGAAATGTAGAGACGTGCCTGGGGATGTACATTATATGGGCTGATGCAGTACAGTAGAGTACAGATTGGTCAAGGTATTAAAATTAATGAGTAAAATAGGCTATACTACTACCAATTAAAACGGTAACATAATGTAGGGAAACTCTTCAAAATAACATTCCAAGCATTTATTTAATTTTATTAAACTCTTCTAGAACATACTACTCACTTTCAATATTACTTTTGTCACTTATGACATATATCGTCTTTAAAAACATATAATATACAACCAACCAGCATCAATACATTTTAAAGGTATTTCATAATAATCTGCAAAACCAGCAAACTGTACCAAGTAGTATATTGGATCTAACAATACTATATACGAATAAAAATAATATTTCAAATTGATTAGCGAATGATAAGGCATATTATCAATGTTATTTTAACACTAACACTAGGAACAATAGCTCCATCGTTCATTTACATTGAAAGGTAAATAATGCCATAAAGAACTTCCACGTAAACTAAGATAAGTTGCTGTTATTGATAATATCCAACTTTCAGTTAACAACATTTCATGTTTACATGTTTTGAGCAGGTCGGGGTTTTGCGCTATTTATTTATATTTCTTACAGAAATTGTTGAAAATGAAAATAATTTATTGTATATGATAGATAATAACTAATAACAAAAATAATTTATTGTAGATGTTTAATATTGTTTAAGGGAAACAGAAAAATGAAGGAGGACATTGTAATAATAATGCAGATCCAGGAACATGCAATTTGTAGGGAAATTCGGAGCTTGAATTTTCAATAAATACGGGCTGGAATAAAAATAGCCGATTAAGAACAAACAAAAATTACCATTCAATCTATTGTTTTAAATACATTTTTATTATTTATGCTATTTTCCTAACACAATAAACAATAACACTGGTCAACAAAAAAACAACTTTTGCATGTAACATGAAAAGTTTTGTCTAGTTATGTTTAGGACAAGGATAAGGATACTAGAAATAAAATTAAAATGCTTCAAATACGAATAGTTTTTTCGTAATACCATTTTGTAACATTTTGGAATTTTTCAATTTTTATCAACAGAAATAAGTTATTTCGATTTATTGCAACATTAATATGAATTTTCTTTTACGATTTTCGTCTGTATTTTGCTTCAGGAACGTCTCGTTTTAATGTCCAACTGTAATCTGCTAACATACGTGGGCTCATATCGTTTTTCTATGGTAGAAATGTATTGATGGAATCTTTCATCGTGATCATCGCGGACGGCGCCCAAATTTTCAGGAAAGAAGTCTAAATGTGTATTAAGAAAATGTATTTTCAACGAGATATTAGAGCCCAAAGCCTTTTAATTTAAGTACATAAAAGCTCCGCGATAATACATTTATAGTCACTTGATCGGTGATTTCCTAGAAAATTGGAAGTTACTTTCATGAAAGATTCCCAAGCTGATTTTTCTAAATTATAAGCTTTTCTTTAAATACATCATCTTTCATCAATTGCCTGATTTGTGGGCTAACAAATGTGCCCTCTTTAATTTTTGCTTTACTTAGCTTAGGAAATTTTTCTTTCAAGTATAAAAAGCCGTCACCCCTGTTGTCCATAGCTTTCACTTTGTGGTTCTGATACCGGTAGATCTTCACTATGAGGGATCGTTCTTTTAGCTGATGGCAGGTCAGGATTAATTGTAATACATTTTGTATCAGTAAGACAAAAAAACAATCAGATGAGTGGTTCGTTGGTTCCGTCCAAATCATAGGGATTGCAAAAGGTATAGATCGAGATCTTTTCGCCCATCCAGTGAGGAGACCCACACAGGTAACACAGCAGACGTGTGGAACCCACGTTTTATCTTGTTATTCGATGGCGAAGCCAAAATACTGTTCATATAACTTAGATAGTAATGGTGTCAATTTCCTTCGCTGAGTTTTGAAAGTATTGTCACCACAAATGTAACAAAACTTGTCAGGATCATTTTGACACTTTCTTGACATTATTTAAGAATAATTTAACTCTAAAAACAGAACAAAACACTACGTTCTTCAAATAAACAAACTCTCTGAATGCGAAAGTGAAACAAAAACGGTCAATTTTTAATTTTGTGGTTAGTACCTGTAACACGAAAACTAGACCTAACGGAGTCAAAATAAATATGGTAATAAAATGAGGATAGGTAGGTAATTTAAAATTAGCAAGCACTTTTCTTGTTACAAAATTTTGTTGACCAGTGTAATTGTTATAGCAACCTTATTTTTTATTTAGACTGTGGATAATTGCGATACGGAAATAAAAATGGCCTTTTGTTTAAATTGTTCTAATTATTTTCTCTGCACTAAGTTTCTATCGCTAGTCTATATAAGACATTTGTAGCTTCCAATTCTCATTGGTCCTATTTTAGCAACATTGTAATGGTAATTACAATTTAATTTACTGTAGTAGATAACCTCTATTTGTATAAGCATTAGGCAGACGTTGAACCCAAATTAAATTATTCGCCCTCATTGCTTATTTCGCACTTCGGTTATATTTATTTGACAATTATTGTTGAGTGATAATTTAATTAGCTTTAGAATGAATTGTTAAAGAAGGATTGTTTCATCAAAGTTGCTTTCCTCTTTTTAAATCTAGCGCGGTATATAAAAAGAACAGAAAACATTTATTGGTAGCTAGGACCCGCCCGCATACAGGTGCGTTTTTTTTTAAAGGTAGACAAATTACATCGGGTATATTAATTCTATTAGATAACGAGTATAAATGCTTGTTGTTTAAATTATAAAAACCTATCTCAAACAATGAGTGAAATAGATACTTTTAAATTTAATTTGTAGTTCCATATTTCGCTACACACCAATATGATATAAACTGGCGGTATAATACAATTATGTTGGCAAAAAGTGTCACCGAAAATTGAAACCAACACAAACCATTCTGGTTATAAAATTAAGATCATTTTATGACCAGACAGGCAAAGAAAATCCAACATTTATTTTAATGGGTGCATAAATTCTTTAAAAGCATTTTAATTGTCAGTCGTATAAAATATAATTAATAGTTTGTGAATAAATCTAATAAAATACAAATGCAGACATATAAACTGAATGCAAAAAATGAACGGAAATGGAAGAGCATTTAATTTTAGAAACAGCTATATATATTAAAAATACCAGTATTTTTGTTGTTTTTTCTCTTTTAACCAAGCAAAGGATTAATACGATAATTTTCACGTGTATATTTTAAAGAAGCAATCGTTTTTTATATTTCCTTTCACTGCGGGAAGCAGATCTCCTCAGGTTACCATTATTAAATACCACGGGATCTGGCAATGAGTCAGAATTCCTTAAATAAATATTTAATTATCTAATAAAGAATTTGTCACGAGATAGTTTTTGCTTCATGCAAACATTCCGTATGACTTATGAGCAAACTTCAGATTCATATGACAAGCTGATAAAAAATCACAAATAAACAAATGTTAATAACGTTAATTATCTTCAACTCAGGTGTAATTGATAATAGTTTATCTGCTCGGTGAAAAATATTTTTTTATAATTGCAAGAACTCGCAAAGGATTAGGTCAAGTGGAGGAATAAAGGGGAGGGCTTTTCCCAGTAGTGGGACGAAATATAGGCTCCAAAAAAAAGATGATGTGTTTCTTATAAGATTCTACTATCATTCGCCTGGTTTCCCTTTTCTGAAAATTGACGTCCATTTATTGCAAATCGAAAACCCAATTTAAGCTATGACTTAAACAAGTTACCCAATATATGTTTCTAGCTTTAAATAGCGGACATAATTATGAAAAAATAAAAAAATATATAAAATTTATTGGATATCCGTTTGTTTTTTTAATCAACATTTTATTCTTTATTTTTTTTATTAATTTGTACTGAAAGTTAGATAAAGAAATATGTAGTTGACTGTGTGTCAATTTCCATCTGCGACAATACTATATTCAGACAGTCATTTTATTACTTAAGGTATAGAGGAAAAATAAATAAGAGAAAAGCCTTACCTGTGACAAAATCACCCGAGCTCTGCTAACAGTCTTCCGTTCTTCCTTCGTAGTCATTTCAGACACAAATGCACTCCACAAATTAGATCAAACGTTTCACTTTATTTTATTAGCTACAATTCACAAGCGGTATGCGACGCGTATGAAAGCTGAGTGCACTAAAAAGTGTCTTCTTACGTTTATAAAAAAGTTGTTAATGACACAAGCATTTAATGAAATGCATTCCTACTGTATTGCGCAGGCAATGGTCTGACATTATAGATAGAAAAATATAAAATTAAATCTTTTTTTGGATATAAATTGTATTGAAATTACACTGTTTTTTTTTTTTTATAAATATTTAATCGGGGTGGTGGCCAACCTTCTACAGATGTGTTGATATTTAATACATAAATAATAAATTAAATAGTAATGTTCATAAATTGATAATTGTACGACTTTTTTATTTGCACTTATATTAAATATTTTAAACAAATTAAAATACAATATATATTTTTGCTTATATTCTATAGCGACTTTCCTTTATACTTAAACTGATATGTAATTAAAATATGTTTGATATTTAATTAGATTAGTCATTATTAAATAATTAGTACGTACTTCGTTATAAACTTTTACGCATGGAAGAATATTTATTTATAGAAACATTATGTCGAAAGAATGCCTTATTTAGCTGTTATACTGGTTGTATAATTTTATGGGCACGCATACATAATAATAATTTATTTAACATCCTTAATCGGCTAATCAATCGATGGTTATGGCTTAAATAAATAAATGTTTGAAAACCTTTGATACTGTTATGGGCATTTTAATAGTTTACTCGAATTTTAATGGGTTTATTATAACGAGTGAGTTATTATAGGGCATAATTGCGTAATTCATTTTGAAGAAGGCATAATAAGACGGATATACTCATTTGCAATATTTTTAATGGTAAAAATTCACTTTGACAATTAATTGTCAGTGTTTAAATATTCGTAATCGCCCAGATATTAACTACGGTAAGTTTGCTGTTAAAACCATCAGAGTTATGCAAACAAATGCGACACTGTGTTACAACCCATGCCTGCAAGTGTCCAAATTAACCAATGGTCACTTGCAGGCTCGCAGCATAACTAATAGCCGATGTTAATAAACAATCTTCGTTTCTATCTAAAGATCGATCGCGAAAATAAACCAATGGGCTCAAGGTATTGCCGACACGCTCATATTTGATGTGTTCTGATTGGTCTATTTTCGCGATCGATCTTTAGATAGAAACGAAGATCGTTTATTAACATCGGCCATAAGTGAATAAGTTTCTATAGCGAGCGACCGCTAATTGACACTCTATCGGAACTCATAATTAAATATTTTATTAAATTGAGTAATTTTTCTGTCAATACAGAAAGTGATACAGAATAATACAGAAAGTGAATAATAAAAAGGCACAAGTTAGTTTATGCAATTGGACCTTATTTTTAGTTTTGACTTTGAGATCGCATCACGCTATGAAATGCGCTCGAAATATGCTGTGCGCTTTTCCAAAATGCGTGGTATAATATAGGCAATTTTTTATTTACTACAACATGAAGTAAGTAAGCTATAAATTTGTTAACATAAACAATGGTTCAATTATGTATTATTGTGCAATTACCGGAAAATATTTCCACGTTACCTTCAATAGTTCAATGTTCCTCAGAATGAGTAGGCCTGAATAAAACCAGTTGTGTGTTTTGCTCTTGTCAATGACTAGCTTTTGTCCACATTCTCGATCTACATTTCCAATAATAAACCACTCTAAGGTGACCTCTCTAGATAATAATATATTACGCGACGTAATACAAACAGGTATTTTTAAAAATCTATCAAAAAAAATGTAGCTGCCGGATCGTTTATTTATTACTTAGTATTTGTGCTGCATTTTTTCTCTAATTTCAAGTAAGGTTGTCTTCATACTATCCACTTTGCGTCGCACGAGAACAGCAATGCTACCGCGCTACAGAGGTTCATTATATAGTTCGATAGACTAGTACCTACTCTAGTGACGATTCTCTATGTCTTGTCTCTTAAATCTTAGAGGTCGTGGCTAAATATCAGAAATAATATGAAACTTATCCAACATAAAACTAATTTTCAACTCGAAAATTCTTAACGCATGGAATCGGCGCGACTGTCGAGCTGCAGCCGCGCTACTTTCGGGCGAATGCTACGACTTAGCGACAAATAACAAAAGAAATGCTAAGGAAACACGTACATAGGTACGAAAAAAGATTCAAAAATAGCTTTAAAGTCATTAAAAATGTACAAATATTTTAAATGTTTTATAATGAAAAGGCCTTATTTAAACAAAGGAAGACAAAATGTCTAAGATATAAAAGATATCCATTCAATATTAGCGTGATGCACGCACATCGGTGGACTTATCTCGTGATTTGCATACACGTTGATAGTAATCAATTCAGTCATTATAAGGTGATTTGTAAACAAACAAACAAACGTTAGAATTCTGAAATAAATTATTATGGCCATGTTCTCGGAACAGCCTAGACATAAAGGAGACGTGTTTTAATGAATGCAAGTTTAGCCAATAAGCCCACTCATGGGGAGTCGATTTTTTTTTGCGATGAATGGCGACACGAGCATGCCATTCACCTGATGGTAAGCGATACAACCGCTCATGGACAGTAGCAAAACTATGCAAAGCAATGCTTAGCATTCCACTACGCCCGCCATCCTGGGACATAAAATGTTAAGTCTCATCATGTCCAGTAGTTGCTCTGGCTACAATGTCCTTTAAACCGGAACACAATAGTGCATTTACACTGCTGTTTGGCGGGAGAAATAGACATTGCGGTGGTACCTACCCAGGCGGCCTTTCACATTTATGAGATCTACCACCAGTAAGTCTATATTAGACAGTATGACGCTAATCGGAGAATAAAAAGTAAAAAGAAAAACGGAGTCCTTGCCAAATGATTTTACACGTATTTGGTCATTTATCGACTGCCTCGGTGGCGTAGTTGTATCATGGTATGGTTACAAAGCTGAGGTCTCGGGTTCGAGTCCCGGGTCGGGCAAAGTGATATTGGGTTTTTCTATTCATTATCAGTCCGGAGTCAGGAATTTGTGCCCGATATGGCGATAGGCTCGCCCCCTATCACATCGTGGGACGGAACATACAAGGCGAAATGTGGGTGTCTTGGTGGCGCCTCTGCCTACCCCTTCGAGGATAAAGGCGTGATTTATGTATGTATTTATGTATGGTCATTTATCTTCGATTACACGTAATGGTGATTTATTTATTTGAAGGAAAAAATACGATTATACATTTAAAACATTAAAAATACGATTTTTTTTACGCCTGCGACATCCGTTTAAATGCTATCTGTGTGCGATAAAAAATATTTGGGCGTGTTGAGAATTTTCCTATTTATATTTACTAATATATTTTTATAGCTGCTTGCCGATGCCGATATCATAAAATCGAGATAAAAAATGTGCCAAATGTAATAGAATATAAATTGCTGTACATTTTGTGAATAAATTCAATAAATTTATTTAAACGAGCAATCAAGATTTTGAAAAAGGACTTGTTTAAAGTCATAATCGCAATAATTAAGATTATGAGTCCGTTGGGTTATTGGTTGGAATGGGGATGGATTTCTTATTCAAAACATCGAAAAATACTTCCTTTATGAGTAAGTTCTTCATTTTAACTATTCGTTTCATCGAATGAAAGTCACCAAAAAGTCGATTAACAAAAACAAAGAAATATCCAGTTAGTTATTTGATACACATTGCACTTACATCTCAATAAACAATCCTAACCGTAGGTCAATACATTTGAAAATAGACAATACGTCTATCTTAAACTGTGACGTCAAATTACTCAAGTCATTAAACCGAACAAGCCCATTCCACTATTAACTAATATTTTATTACAAAAACCATTAAATTAATTGGCCTACTAAAAAGAGACGTTTAAAAACATAAAGGCATTATGGATGTTTCCTTGGTCTTGCAAAATATTTAAACACATTTCATAATCATAATTTACGCATTTGTATCAATAGTGCATATTTTGGTTGATATTTTTGCTGATGTAGACCGGCTTTCGAAGAAAAAATGGTATTGATATTTTAATAAAATATACTCTGGAAACTAAATTGCGTTTAACACCGATTTAGATTACCTAGAACGTCATTGAAATAAAGGAGTCTGCTTGGGATATTTTTTGCCACCTCGGTCAATTTAAATACATGTTAGTAAATTCGCAGTACGATAATTTAACCATTTTATACATTTTGTTATATACCAAAATGTATAAAATGATCAAAATAAAGGTTGACAAATCAAAGCACGGGGTCTCGAACCTAACAGTCATTTCTGATTTTACAAAATTGCCTTTCTATTCAATTTAATTATCGCTTACTTTAACATATAATAAAAAAATGTGACGCAAGGAAAATGTTCTTCTCCTACATTTCTTCATTCTCATACACTTTTGTCCTAAAAACCAACAGACTTGCGCGAAAATTTTTTACATACTTAGCTAAAAATGTATAAATTTGACTACCATTGGTCCATATACTTTTATGAAATTTAAAATTACACCATAATAAACTACGAATTCAATTCCAAGAATTCTGTAATAACTAATTAAGTTAATCATTTTCAGGTTATAATTTATTGATTTTATTTTAAATTTCTTAAAAAAGTATGGACCAATGTTATACCAATTGACTACGTAAATGGTACGACACAACTATAAAAAGTCCGGAAATATGTGTCACATCCTGTAACATTGATATTCATGGAGAAATTGGGGATAAAATGGAGACCTGTCTAATGAACATCAAAATGCCACTTCAAAATGATTTCAAAATCTGAGTGTCCGTGAGATAGCATTAATCGATTCCTAAACTATAAAATAAACCAGGAATTACTATTGAAATAAAACTATTTTATACGGATTTTATCGCGATTTGGTTTAATTTTTACATTTTTTAACTTCCCGACGTTTCGATTACTTTACAGCTTTCGTGGTCACGGGGCGGACTGAGGTATTAGTCATCCGCTCAGTAATACCTCAGTCCGCCCCGTGACCACGAAAGCTGTAAAGTAATCGAAACGTCGTAAAGTTAAAAAATGTAAAAATTAAACCAAATCGCGATAAAATCCGTATAAAATAGTTTTATTTCAATGTGTAACATTCGCGTAAATCTAAGAAACCATCAGGAATTACTAATTACGCGCTGCATTGTTTTATTGGCTGATTTGACATTGGACCATAGCGTAGATATTACCATGATAATTTCAAATATATGATAGTTCAGCAACCCACAACAGGCTAGCTTTGTGGACCTCGAAAATCTCTCAATCGTGGAGCGGATCCGTACTGAGATGTTGGGAGGCAATTTAAAAAATGTTTATATATCATAATTATGCTAATATATTTGGCAAAATATACCTATCTATAAATATGTAAAATAATTTGACTTGCAATTTTAGTATCAGCTTCTTTTGACAAAAATCGTTTATTTTATGCCTTATATTTATGCACGATTAAAAGGAATGGAAAAACGTTATAAATTTTTAGACCAAAATCATTACATCTTCCACCGGTATGGCCACTGGATATTTTTTTTGTAGTTAGAATTTGCAATAGTTTTTTTTCATGTAGTTTTTTTAATATGATTTTTTTTCATTATCTGAATTCTGAATATGGATGTATATTGTCTGTACTCTATATATTATATATGTCCTTAGGGTCACATTAGAAGGTAACACTATAGGAAGTAGACGCCCTGTATCATATACCTTATTATGTTAGTATTTTATTTCCGCAATAAATATAAGGACATTAGAAGCATTCCACTAATATAAATAAGTCTCAATTATTTTTTATAGTTAGATAGTTGTGATATTGTTCAAATGAACTAGTAAACTAGCGATAACAATCCATTAAGTGGGTCTTTATTTACCATTTTTGTAAAAAAGGTTACAGGTTGCCTACAGAAACCTTTTATAGTTTTGCTGATGTAGAATTATTTATATGACCTGCCTTGCGGTCGACAAATCTTTTCACGAGCCACAAGTATCTATTTGTTTCGGATGTGGCTGTTTTTGGAACCGAAAAGTCTCTCGTAGTTTCTGATCCCGACAACACAGGACTTGTATCTGCGAAGTCAGGACTATATATGGGACTGTTGGGTGTATTTATTTTCTAATATCGAGTGACCTCATACACCGGATTCGCGGACTATTTGGTTAACGTGCATAAACTGTATTTATAACACGATACTCCAATAATTAAACATGTGGAAATACAAATCGTTGTGTCATTAACATAAATCGCAAAAGTATGTTACTAAACATCTTCACTAACCGTTATGCAGATGAATATAAACAATAAATAGCTACTTTAATGTGTCAATTAAAATATAATTTTACTGTTTTAATAATAAAGTTTAGATTCAGCTGCTCCAGTGAGCTAGATACAATATTCATAGCTGTGACATCGATAATATTTATTCGCGAATATTAAAGTGTGCAAATTATAACAATAAAAATATCCAATAATATGTTTATTGTAAATATTTAGAAAATTGTTTCCGCATACAAATATGTTATTATGAGACTATAATATAACTATTTTATTAAGCACAGTGGCATTATGAATACCAAATATATGTTATTTGTCGAAGTGGGTCAGGAATACTTTATAGTGAGTTGAATAAATTTTATATATATTTTTTTTGTAATTATAATTTTATTGTTATGTGCCTTATGGACTGACTACTATAGAAATACTTGAGGGAGGCCTATGACCTTCAATAGACGTCCTGTGATTGAAGAGCCAGAGTGCATAAAACACGTACATAAAACAGGGTTTCATAGGTCTCGTTGCAGCAGGTAATGTTGATTTTAAACCAGGCCCCAGGCCCTAGTGTAACCACTTTTGAGTCAGTTATAATATCTCTTTTAAAATTACCAAAAAACATTCGCAAGCCTTAAGTGTCCCAGAGATAGTAGTAATTCATTCTAAGCTATAAAATAAACTATTAATTATTGATAACGACTAATGCCCGTTGTTTCATGGGACGAATTGAGCATTTTCTTTTGCGTCCGGCATAGCGACGGGCTCGACGCCGTCACTTCTTGGGTCGGAAATTAATTACGAATAGTCGGTAGCACTACTGTTGGCATCATTTCCTTTTGATTATTTGGATATGCAATACGAGCTGAGTTTATAGCATGGCATAAAGATTTTTTTATTTTTTATTTATCGAGCAAAGTGGAGATCCATATCCATCCAGCCTACCCCTATGGGATACAGGCGTGACGTTTATGTTATGTATTTATTATATTTATTTATACTTCATTGTACACCACACTAGTGGCGAAGGCTCCTTAGAAGCCAGTTCCTACCGGCTTCCCTTTTGTAATTTATCATTACACTATAAACAAGCAAATTATTCAAACTTATTTATTTAATATCAAAACTCAATTATTATTTTTTACATTCAACGACATCTGTCGGCCAGATACGTAAACATTACTAGGAAGCGGCACAGTAAGCCCTTTTTATTGCGACGCGGTGCGACCTCTGGCGAATTCCTGTAAAATTGTTCGGCTTATTCAATAACACTAGCGCGGCCCGTGCGCCGCCGCCCGCCGCCGCCCCGCCGCCACCGCGCCGCCGCCGCGCCGCCCGTTACGCATTGTATAGTATGCAACAAACCACGCAAAATTGTACCTTAAATTGATAATGATTTAAGGTTCAATTTACGCTAAAAAAGCAAGAGGCAAGCCGCAGCTTCTCCGGCATTTCGTGTGTTTAGGTATAGATATTACTTATTACAATAGCGAAATGCGGAGTTTAATGTATTTATAAGTGTTGTATTTACATTTTTACAATAAATTCATGGTTCATGCAGTTAGTTTTAAATGTTTTTAATTACAAAATGTGTAATATTAATATTATGGTTTTAATGGAAATTACTAATCGTTAGGAGCGTACTAATATGTTTAGGTTGTCGATTTTACAAATAAAGTTAGTGTTTAGATTTTAGGACGTGCTCGATCCTCGCCTGAGGAATACATTGTCTTACTAATGTTACAACTGATAAATGCGGGGCTATCGTACTTGTTAAAATATTGAGTCTAGGTTTTTATTTCTTTTATATTAATCTTATATTCACGTGCAGTTTAGAAATATACTTTTTATTTTTCTCATTATGTAAGCATGGTTTACTTTTTATTTCATGGACATTGTAAATATTGTATAAGTACATAGGTAACGAAAATATTAAAATTTAATTGACGGCCGCAATAGGCAGATGCCACAATATCACTTACCAAATGAAACCCATTATTTTAGTTTGGTGAGTAAGATTCTCGAAGCAATAATTTGCTGGTGGGAGGATATTCGCAAAGGTCCGAATATAAGGACACACGTGCATAAGTGTGTCGCGTTTTGCGTTCATTCTGTGAAACATCACACAGTAAATTTTTAATCTCTATTCGGACTGCACTACGCTTACTATCAGTCGCATTCACAGATTACTTAGTACTAGTCGCATTGTAGTCATTTCGTAATCCCTTAGCCCTTCTAATATTATAAATGTGAATGTTAGTTTGTTTGTTACGCTTGCACGCAAAAACTACTCAACCGATCATCATGAAACTTTGTACACATATTCTTGGAGGTATTAGAAGTAACATAGACTACTTTTTATTCCGAAAAAAATAGTGTTCCCGTGGGATGAAGAAGGAATTCCGATATATTTGCTACTTTTTCATACTCAAAAAGATGGGATGGGACTGGATTACATTTCATTAGTGAGAATGAGACGGGGCGGGCGGGATATAACGGGATGGGACGGGACGGGATGGGAGATTTCAAATAAAATTAACCACGCAGACGAAGTTTGCGGGCAGAAGCTAGTAACAGGATAAAGAAAATAAACATATTTTGTGTTTTGAGCTTCGGCTTCCCTTTTAAAAAATGTCACCCTTCGCCACTGCACCACACACATAGAAAAAGGGCGCTAAGAACTAAAACATAAATAAAAATAAGTGTTACAGTCGGGCGTCTTATCGCAAAACGACGATGTCTTCCAGACAACCTTTAGATTAGAATATTGTGATCAATCGATTTCTTTTTATTGCGATGATTCGCGAGACGAGCATGCCATTCATGGACAATAGCAAAACCAAACAACACCATGAATTACACAGCAATGCTTGGCGTTCCACTGCGCTCGCCATCCTAAGACCTAAGATGTTTAGTCTCATTATGTCCAGGCGTTACTCTGGCTACAATGTCCTTCAGACTGGAACACAACAGTGCATTTATACTGCAGTTTGCCGGGATAAATAGACACTACGGTGGTAGCTACCTGGGCGGCCTATCACATATGTATGAGAGACCTACCATCAGTTCATACTTGGTATATCAAGTCTGCGACTGAAAACGAAGCCAGATGGTAGTTTTAGTGGTTACAGACATAATGCAACTAATAAATATGTGCAGCAACATGCTTACATATTCAATCCGTTCATATATTATGTCAGGAACACGCGAACTTAAATCAAATTTTTACAATAAATTTAAATAAATATTTAATCTTGTAAGTATTTAAACATGTAATCTTTTGTGAAATCGCTTATTGAATAAGACCTTTCTGGTTGCATAAATTATATTTAAACGTAGAGTAGTTTTGTTGATTTTTAATTAATAAATTAATAATATGTCAAGTGTAATATTTAAAAAAAAACGAATCATTCAAATGTTTTTAGATAAGGCATGATGATTTGACTGAATAATAAATAGGAAGTGATTGTCATAATATTATTTTATAGCAAAAAAGGCAGTATTTTTGAATGTGGACATTTTATTAACTATATTTATCGCAAGAATATTTTTATTCCATGGTCAGTTTATCAAATAAAGTTACGAATTCTAACGAACTTATTCATAGCGGTTTTAAAACTTGTTTTAGTTAAAATAGGTTTTAAAGCTGTCTATGAATAATATAAATCATTATATTTCATTTAACTCTTAAAATTTCTCATGTCTACGACATTATAACAAAAAATATATTATACAAGTAAAAATAACAAAAATGTATAACCAATGACTATTATTTAAAAATAATCTAAATCCATAATGGAATTTTAATATAAATTAAAACGCAATAAATGCACACATCATAACATTTCAATAAAATAATAATTTTTGTCACATAAATTTAATGCCCGCGATAGCATAGGTCATCGAAATTCGGCTATAATTCAGAACATAAATATTGAGTTATTTTAGTAGTAATACTATTTTATTTAAAGATAAAATTATTATATTAAGGAAACTAAACTGTTACAAAGTGGCATATCTCTTTAATTTGAATAAAATATGTAGTTTTATGACTAGAACCGGCGACATTTAAAGATCCGGCGAAGTAGAGATAACACAGTGGTAAAATTCGATCTTACTTCTGACACTGAAGTAAAGAATGCTAGAAAAAAATTGCAACTTGATTGTAAATATAAACATACTTCCAATAGTCTTATCATTTGCCCTGTGGCCCGGGGGTGCAAGAATTCCGCGACGGTATTCCCTGCCCGTCGTAAGAGGCGACCTAAAGGGGACATCGGAGTCGCTGGGCACACTGCGGGGGCGGTGTGCCCTCACATATAACGACTCCGAGATGTACGATAGAGCCTCGTCTCTGTCAGGGACGCCCACAACACCTTAAACGGGCGTCCAAAACAGGCGTAAGTGGGTGTCATCCGCACCTCCTACATTGAAGGACCAGCGATGGTTTTGCGCGGGGCGGTTATGCGGACATAAATCGGGGCTCTTTTCGCCCTGGGATGTCCGGTACCGCCTATAATGCGTGTAACGGTTAACGAGGGGTTTTTAGTCAGTATGCTGTCGTAGATATTGTTAGGGACCCAGCTTGGTCACAACATCCACATTGTTCCGAGCTGGAAGGCCAGTGACACTGACATACCCCTTTCGACCTCCCCCGGGGTACCGAAAGGGGAGCTTAATTGCTTTTCCTCTCGAAACTATTAACTATTAACAATCAATCTACGGAGTTACGTATGTTAATTTATACGTACAGTAAAGAATGTCGCTAGGAAATATTCGTCAAAGGTAGTGTTTATGGAACCCTAAATGCTAATCAACAGAATATATTATAGATAACAGAAACGCTTTCATCACTAGTCCGACCAGTATCTTCTGAAATACTAGTGATGGGAATTGCAATTATATTTAACTGCTTATTTTATAAATTATTTCCTTGACTCGATTGATATTTTTTTTCGTTAAACTTTTATGTCGTTCCGGTCCCTCGTACTTATCGTATAAGGGCCTTATTCATAGAGAGTTCGACCACCTATTTTAGTTATCGAATGTTTTGTCCCTTTGGAAAGACTTTGGAATTCAGTTTGAGCGTAGAAGACAAAACATTCAATAACTAAAATAGGTTTTAGGACTGTCTATGAATGAGGCGGTAAGTGTATACGTGTCGCATAAGTGTATGTATTTATGTCATACTACCGTTGTTGACTTGTTATTTTTCTTACGTCAGGATTTAAAAACAGTAATGCTAGCACATTTATCTACCTATCGTGATAAAATGTATACTTTAACCAGATCAGACAACGTATTTGCCAACTTAAAATGAAATCATGTCAAATGGACTAGTGATTCTTGAGTTATAAGCGTACAAACAAACAGAGATGCGAGTTTTATTAGGAAAAAATGAAAAAAATATTATATTAATATTGTTAATATTATTATAATAATATAACTTGCTTCTTTCCTAATTACCGTTTGTAGAACACATTTAAGAAATAAAATTGTTCAGTGTCAGAAAATTCACACATCGATAAAATTACATATCGATGTTTATAGATCGTACGCAGCACTATCTGTCGACCTTATCAAAAAACGAGGTTGTTCATTTGAGCAGTAAAAAAAATGGAATTCTCGTGTAGGCCGTACTGTGTGATCAAATAACACATTAATTCTATCAAACTTGTTGCAGGAGTAACACCTGGGTATTGGGTATTTTTTCCATTGACAAACTTTGAAAGTGAAAGAGATGGCCTGTAGATTTATTTATTTAAATTTACTGTAGAATAATTGTCCGAAGTAGCTTGACAGAAGTTAACCGAGCTGACGTTAATGCATGATTATGAAAGTGGACAAAAAATCGAGCAATTTGTTGAGTCCAACTCAAAAAATCAAGTCCTTAGATATGAGTCCCAAATCCCAAGTCCCAAATTCAATTTATATTTTATTAAATTACAATAGGAAAGCACATAGGGTTTGAATTGTATAGACAAGTTGCTGTTGCTGCATATCTTTATGGGATGAATGCCACGTGACGGTTATTTATTTGCATGAAAAGCCTGGCTCTACCGCGGTGGTGCCATAGTCTCACAATCAAATAATTTATACCACTGAAAGTTCTCAGGTCTTATAGAAAGTAGAATTATAGATGTTGTTTTATTCTTTTACTATGAAAAATCTAAAGGTAAGCGCAGTCGAGGCAAAATATCTACCGAAGAAAAGAGAGCTATCCCCCATAGAAACAATGTACAAATGTTTTTATTAATATCTTAGTGTATTTGTATTTGTACAGCTCACGTATATGTATTCGGGCAATACGCATATGTACTTAATATATTCAACAAGATGTATTTATTTAAATAAACAAAATGAGACAGCTTTTATGTCGTTAAATGTTTCAAAAAATCTATTAGATTTGCTTATCTATAGCATTTTGCAAAATGTTCTAACATCTTAGAATTAAAATCGAGTCGTTCATATTTTTTCCAAAAATTCGTATTAAATATAGCGGAAATGTGATATAAATACGATTTCAAAAAACATCATAAAATATTTCTAATTTGCCGGTTTTTGCTATCGATAATTTGGAAGTTATCTAAAAAATTTAATTAAAAAACATATTAGATACCCAAATTATATTCTATAACAAGTTAGCCCGTAGAAAATTATCAATAACTATATTATGAGGATATAGATATAGATAAATTTGTGAACTAACAAGCTATTTTTGTAACTTAAATACGTGAACTTATAAATAGTTCGAAGATTACTGAATTGTGTTGTATATAGACATACAACACAATTCAGTAATCTTCGAACTGTTTAATTTCCAAACAAAATCAATATAAATTGGTGTTACAAAACAGTCATAGGCTGCCCAGTAGCAACATTTTATAGTTAAATAGATTAATGTAATATATAGCGCTAAATGTGAGCTGTACCGCTGTGGAACCGTTATTGAACAAAACATCGAGAGGATACGAAACATACTACCCGACATTAAGATCGTGGATCAACAGACGTTTGAGCTTTTGGACGCTCCAGTCTTTGAGAACGGCTTGGCTAATTGCCTCCGTACTCGGAGACGTGCACTTGCTTCTGCCCGACAACATCTCCCGCATTTATCTGGCCACGTAGCTCTTACACTCTACCGTAGCTGCCTCTCTGTCCCCAAATTAATGTACGTTCTGAGAACATGTCCAACATGGCTTGTCCCAGATGAAGTTGATGCATTGGATAGCGACATTAAGGACGCGTTGGAGACTATCCTAAATATACACCTCGACGATAACCAGTGGGTACAAGCGTCTCTACCCATTCGGCACGGTGGATTGGGAGTTAGGCGTGTGAGGGATGTCAGCGTATCGGCCTTTTTGGCGTCTGCGCATGGGGTTGCAGAACTGGTCACTAATATACTCCAATTACAAGGGGACAGTTCTGCAATTCCTTACGCAGCGGAGGCTTTAAGGGCTTGGTCGTTGTTGTGTCCGGCCGCTGATCAGCCTGAGAACCCAAGTGTGCAGCGTCAGTGGGACGAGCGGGTGTGTGCAGCAAGTTTTGCCGAGCTTCTCCATTCGGCACGAGGAGTCGATTTGGCTCGGCTTAAATCTGTATCCACCCTAGAGTCGGGGGCTTGGCTTCACGCGATTCCATCTCCTCACTTGGGTACCCTCCTCGACGACGGCTCACTGAGAGTAGCCGTGGCGCTCAGAGTCGGCAGCAAAATCGTTGAGTCACATGTTTGCATGTGCGGAGTACAGGTTGACGCCACGGGTCACCACGGTCTAAGTTGCGGCAGATCGGCGGGACGTTTTCCACGCCACCACATGCTGAACGAGGTCATTCGTCGTGCTTTGGTGTCCGCCGGTTTGCCCTCCACCTTAGAACCGCCCGGTTTGAGTCGCTCTGATGGTAAGCGTCCTGACGGGCTCACACTTGTGCCGTGGGAGAAGGGTCGCTGTCTGTTGTGGGATGCGACGTGTGTCAGCACTTATGCGGCCTCTCACTTGACTCGCACCTCGCGAAGAGCCGGATCAGCTGCTGAATGGGCGGCAATTCAGAAGCATCATAAGTATGCCACACTTGAACGTGCTTATTTTTTCGTCCCGTTCGCGGTTGAGGTCAGTGGGGTGTGGTGCGCAGAGGCTAAGGATTTTGTCCGTGAACTGGGGCGACGTCTGAGGCGCAATGGGCAGGATCACCGCGCCGAATCATTCTTGGTGCAGCACATATCTCTTGCCATTCAACGTGGCAATGTTGCAAGCATAATGGGAACATTCTCACCGGGTATGGTTCGGGGCGGTTTTTTTGATTAATTTGAATATAAATATTTTCTTTAATTTATTAATTTCTTTTTTGATTTGTGTTTATATTTCTATGTAATATGTACTGTTTGTTTTAATGTGTAATATTTGTATGAGATTGTAATAAAATATACTTAATAATTTGGTTCATTTATAATTTATAAGTGATAATTTCTTTCATTTATAAGTGATTATGAATATCATATAAATCAGTTGTTTTAATCAAACTTAACCTTTATGTTTGCAATTTAATATTGTGAAATCCCGTTTCATTTAGTTTATGCCAAAATTATTTTTAATAGTCACGAATTGCATACAAAATTGGCCTTAATGTTGAACATAATTATCATAATAATTTATTAACGGATTCTTAGTCCCTAAGGTCTCTGAGTCTGAAAAGTCTGAGAATGAATTTTATATAAACAAAATAAATTGGATAAATAGCATTCCTCTAAGACCTAGGTAATTAGAATCAAAACCAATAAGGTCATGTTTCAATATATTAATTTCTACACAAAACCTTTGTGTCCATGTAGGTAATAACTAATAAGTTCATAGTTACAAGTAAATAGTTACACCTAACATAATACTGTTTGTCAGCAATATTTGATACCTAAATGAATACAGGAAACTACGATAGTGTAATTGGAACCTAACAAATGTTATTTGTGTTGTTAAGTACAACAAAGTAGTTGTTACACTGCCCACTCCCTTTCTATAACTATACAACAGCAACTTTTTGGTACAATGAATAAACTAGTTATTGAAATGAAACTATTTTTTACGGATTTTATCGCTAATTACGAGGCGGACTGATCGCCTCGTGCCCACGAAAGCTGTAAAGTAATCGAAATGTCGGAAAGTTAAATTAAATCAAATCTGAATTATATAATTATATGGTTCATATTCTATAATATTGCTCTAACATCTAGAGTTCACGACGAATCCGTTAAAATGTGAAAAATCTATGAACGGGACATGACATCCGCCAAACAGCAGTGTTAATGCACTGTTGTATTCCGGTTTGAAGGACATTGTAGCTAGAGTAACTGCTGGACATAATGAGACTTAACATCTTATGTCTCAGGATGGCGAGCGCAGTGGAATGCCAAGCATTGCCTTGTAATTCATGGTGTTGTTTGATTTTGCTACTGTCCATGAGCGGTCGTATCGCTTACCATCAGGCGAATGGCATGCTCGCCTCGCCATTAATTGCAATAAAAAAAAAATACTTGTGACAGACTAGAAATTATAACTCAATATTATGGTTTATTCTTTACTATATTTTTTTATCTGATCCAGCAAATGAGCAATCGAGACTCCTGAAGGTAAGTGATCACTGTCGCCCATGAACATCTATAACCCTTGGATCATAGATGATGATGGCGCAGTTGGTTAGACGCCGGCTGTGAAACGAGAGGCCGCGGGTTCGATCCCCGCACCGAGAGAAATGTTTGTGCGGCCCACAAATATTTCTTTCGGGTCTGGGTGTTTGTGAGACCGAAAAGTCTCTCGTAGTTCTGATACCTGCGACACAAGACTTAATTGATCTTAATGTGGGGTCGGGACTATGTGTGTGACTGTTGGGTGTATTTATTTATTTATTATTATTATACATTGTAAAAATTCATGATAAGTGACTTTTATCTTAAAAAGAAGTAAAACTTATAACGTACTTAAGTACACACACCTTTTTTATTATTTTTTATTGTTTAAAATAATTATAATAGCTTAAAGTTCATTATTGATTTGTGCATTAGAAGAATGAATACTGAATACATCAGAATCTCATTATATATTACAACTTTAATAGCTGTTAAGTGTTAAATATGACCTATAACATAATGACATCCAGTAGTCTGATTTGCATAAATTCTTTACAATATTTGTTAAATCATTTTGACGGTTTGTTTTTTTAAATAATTCCATATATGAATTACAGTGCTTATTAGAAATCGAACTCAAGACTGCATGGATCGTAGTCCTTACATTGCCGCTAGCCCAGCATGGCTACTTGCAATGTTTTGATAAGCGAAACACATATTTGGTGATTTTGCAAACATATATGAGGCTCCCAAGACCGAGATTCGTGCCGGCATAACATAGCGATAGGATGTCGTATTCCTGGTATGGCGAAAGCCTTCCTTTATATAATAATATCTTACGACGGTAATTAGCTCCGCGAAACGTGGATTGGCACTATTGGTATCTCTACCTGTCTTTACTCTTTGGAGATATAGACGTGAGCTCTATTAGGCAAAAAGAAAATAACGTCTTTCGATTGAAGGTTGTCTGAGTTAAATCTGACAATTGGCGGCCTCTGTGGCGCAGTTGGTTAGACGCCAGCTGTGAAACGAGAGGCCGCGGGATCGATTCCTGCACCGAGATAAATATTTGTGAACCCACAAGTGTATGTCTCGAGTCTGGGTGCTTGTGAGACCGAAAACTCTCTTGTACTTTCTTATACCCACGAGGCACGACACAAGATTTAATTTCTCTTAATGTGGTGTCAGGACTGTTTATATGACTGCTGGGTGTATTTATGAATTGTGATTGTGATAAAGCAATTATTTTGTTTACTTTCACTACCGCATGTGTTTTTTCTGTGTGCTATAAAATACTGAATTTATATTAATTTAAAAAGTCATACCAAGCAAGAAAAGCATGCCATTCGCAAAACCAAACACCATGAATTAAAAGGCAATTACTTAGCATTCCTCTGCGCTCGCCATCCTGAGACATAAGATGTTAAGTCTCATTATGTCCATCAGTTACTCTAACTACAATATCCTTCGAACCGGAATACAACAGTGCATTTACACTGCTGTTTGGCGGGAGCAATAGACATTGCGGTGGTACCTACCCAGACGGCCTCTCACATATGAGAGACTCGTAAAATACTACTTTCGCACTGTCCTCTTTCATCTTTCTCTTTATAGTATTTCGTCGGTTCGGGGATAACAGGGATTTCGGGGATATAGGTGCGTAGTTATACATATGTAAAAGTTTTAAACCAAGGTTTTAACGTAACCAAATGTTGTTGTTTTTTACTGCCTTCTAAAAACGGTCAGAGTGGTTTTATGGAGGTTATATTATGTAACATCGTGGCAAGTTCAAACTATTATTTTTGTTTTTCCTGTTTATCAGTTAGTTATTTACTATATTGTAAACAAAATTGATGATTATAGATTTAAAAATCTTGTTTATAAAGTAGACCATGCAGACGAGCACAAAAACTACCGCAATAATGCGGAGATTGCATTTTCCAGTTACAGTCAAGACCTACATTTTTATACAATTTTATATCTTACATATTTATCTCTTAATTTTGATTTTTGGACATTTTTTTTATTAAATTTGTTCAATGTAGTCCTCGTCAGTATTAAGCGTGCCACCGTTTATAAAGCTGTGATGTGGTGACTTGCATTTTAGCTTCGTCCGTATGTAATGTATGTATCGGAATCTTTGAGTCGATTTTTGAGCACTTATTAAGATTTGCTAAAGAGTTACTACTAGATACTTCAACCTTTAGTCAATTCTGATGACTCATATAATAAAAATGTTCAGTCTGTGCAGCGAAAAACGGAATATTGCATAGAATACGCCAGAGTATATAAAAAATGAGATATTGTCAGTCTCTAATTTCACAAGAGCAAAAAACTTAAGAATGTATAATTTCATGGTATCAAAGAAACACGTAATAGTCATGTCTACAAAATGGCTAGTCCGGTTCGACCAGCGCTGTATTATTACCTAAAAAACCCGACACAAAGCATCTTTGTTTTCGTTAAAACAAGGTCTGGCAGATTACCCTAGGCCAGTGTTTTTCAATCTGTGGGTCGTGACCCCCTGGGGCGTCGCGAAACCTTACTCAAGGGGCCGCCATTATTATAGAGTGTTTTTAATCATAAATAGAGATACCAAAATGAAAAACACCATAATGTATGCTTTTAAAGTACTAACTCTCTGTCTGTCCCAAGGTGTCGCCAGAAGATTTTAACGTGAAAAGGGTCCGTATTTAGAGAGATTGAAAAACACTTGGCTAATAATGTTAACATAAAACATACCTTCATTTCCCATACCTTCATTCCCTAGTATTGTAGGTGTATTTGGGACACCCTAATTCTCCCCATGAAATATTATTTGCTGTTTACCAAACTCATTCTAGAAACAAACTTCTAACGCCGAACTTAAACACATCCGGCAATTACAATATTGTTTTATAACAAGCGAAGCTAACGGACAGGCTTTCGGTTATTCTATATTGTGCAATAGCTCGAAACATTTTGAATGAGAGCCCGTCAGGCTATTTAAAATAGAACCTTAACTTCAAGGTAGCAACTGCGAATTTTGATTAAAAGACTAATACTTAAAATGTGCATTTTGAAAATAAATGCAATTTATATGTAAACACATTATTTATGCTAATTTAGCTTTTGAAAAGTTGACAATAAAGCGAAATAATAGAGATTACACTAATGGCGACTATCTCTATTATCTCTAACATTCTAGATAAACGGTATTAACAGCTTTAGAATAAATTGAAAGCGGGCTATTTCGTTAAAGTATAAAATAAGTTATCTATGTTAAGGTCCCGAGCCCGAATTAATAACCTTTTACTTTGAAATTGAAAATCCTAGGTATTTATTTCTATGAGTAACATTGAGTAGCAACATTTTTTACGTGGCACAAAAAAGAAGAAATATTCCTTAAATGTCATTGATTTTTAGATATTTCCACCATGAATACACATAGGTATGTCCGACCAAGTCACATAGTATAAATTAACATTAATTGCCAATAAAATGCGTTTAGCTTTCAACCCACCTTTCATTGACACGTGTAAATAAAAAAATTGAGTTCAATGACGTATAGATTTTTCCGTGTTGTCTGTTTTTTATTTTATTAGCGCATAAAATTTGAATTAATGTATAATTTCAAACTTCATGATATTTGTACTATTGTTTGTAAAAATGTTATGCAATGATATTCTACTTCATAATAAATGTTATAATATATTTTGGCTTTTGTTAATGAGTCAAAGTTAAAAATAAAATTGTGTAACAAACTAATAAATAATTATGTTTAAAAATACAGTACATAAAATGTTATTGAAGATTGGCCTTTGGTGTCAATTACTTAGAATAAGATCTGCGTGAAGGGATTGAAAAACAGAGGGTAATGGTGAACGTATTTTCATATAATATTATTGAAAGGTCTTAAAAAGTATTGTATTTAATTCAAATATTCCATAATTAGAGATGAGCGCATAATTTTAAAATTCGAACAAAGCTGACACATGCCTGAATTTTATGTATTAAACGCGGCGGAAATGATAAAACAACCGACTAATTTACATTTATTCTAATATCTGATTAAATTTGTACTTTATCAGCTATTTTTCAAATCGCACCATTATGTCTAATTTAAATTTGGAAACCTTGATTTTAATAATTCACTTGAATACTTACGTTCAAAGAAAATCGCTACAAACAATATTATTTACACCACAATTGAGCAATCGTACCTTGAATTAATTAATTACAAAATATCCATTAAATAACTTTTAGTATCACTACAACTAATTGCTAAGATTTTAATTAAACATATTATATGTATTTGATTTAATTATTTTTCATTTGATTTGGCATGGTTTAGTACCGCGTTGTTTCCGAGTCATCTATCTGCCTATCGTGCGGTCGACAGGCAAGCCCGTTACAGGAACACTGATGACCGAAGTCACTTGTGTTGGTCATGTGTGTAAGCTATTATTGCTCGTCATTTTTACTATGTCAATCGGCTCCGTGAACTTGGATAAAGCGCGATTTACTATGCGGTAGCTATTCGCAATAGAGTAAGATTTATGATGCAATTAATGGGTGCTTTGTAAGTATAATTGTTTGTGAGTATTTGCATGCAGCTGTCAATTAGAATGCTTTTCACAAAATAAATCTGGCGATAATACGAGGTACATGGCACTTAATGACCATTGTTGGCATCAAATTGCAAAAATAAAAATAATATGTCTATTTGTCCTTAAAAAATAATGTTATATAATAATAATAAAACATCAAGAAGCCTGAAACGTGTTTACGGGAGGAATATGTGACATATAACTTAGAAATGTAAAGTAAATCGTAATTGATGATCACTGAAAAAATGCTATCAAAAATTTAAAAAAGCGCTGGTTCTATAGAACGCTATTCGTGGAAACTGGAAAGGACTCTATAAAATTGACGCCAAACTCTATAAAAAAAAGAAAACATACAGCTTTTTACGATATCGACGATTTTTACAATCTCTTTGTGTCGTTCTAAACAGTAATGATTCTCTGAACAATAACCTAGATTCTGGACCCTGTTATGCCAAAATGTACCAACTCAAAAATTAATTATAAACACTAAATAAATTTGAATGTGATGCTTAACTAAGGAAAACAGCGAAAGATTCTAACATATAGAAATACATAAAATAATTTCGTTTTCAGTTAATTAATTTCTGCCGAAACAAAGGTAACTTGGGCAACTATTTTCAATTATAACAAAATCCTAAATAAAAACAAAAATGGTTACTTAAATACAAACTGAAACAAAGTAATAAAACTGTCTTGAAAGGTAATTTCAAATTATAATAAATAAATACACCCAACAGCCACATGCATAGTTCTGACCCAACACTAAGGTCGAGTCTTGTGTCGTGGGTATCTGAAACTACGAGAGACTTTTTCGGTCTCACAAACACCCAGACTCGAAACAAATACCAGTTTTATTTTAAAATATTTGTTTTGGTGCGGGTATCGAACCCACGGTCCGTCATTTCACAGCTGGCGTCTAACCAACTGCGCCCCGGAGGCTGTCTAATTGAATAAATTTAATCAACAATATCGACAGTAATTAATACTATGGCTTCCTTCTCTGTCCTAAATTTTTGCTGTGCCCAACAGAGTCCACATTGTACATACCTATAACATTCTAACTTTATAAATATGTGGTGTGCAACAACGATATTGATTTACTCGACATCAAGTCAATGTAGTTGGTACATTGTGGTATAACTGGGACCAATTGACAGTATGATGCTGTAGGGATTTTTGAAAGTGCGTTATTAGTGTCGGTTGTTACGTTATTATTACGAAAGTCATTTCCGTCATGGATAAGTGAATGTATATCAAAGCTACGCCATGTAGGTTAGAGTAATGTGAGCATGGAAACTTAAAGAACCTCGGATTAGGTTTATAAAATCGCTCGTATTAGTTCTACATTACTTCCTGACAGTTGATGAAGCAAAAAATGTAAATATGGACCGAAGAACTTGGCGCTATTTGTGTATATGATTTACTATTCAATCATTTAATAAAAGTTATTATAGATTTAAAAAAATACTTTTTTTTTAATGTTGACGAGGCTTAAAGAGAATACTCTCCTTAAGGTAGGTGGCGACTTTGTTGTGCTGGACCCCTGGCACTGCGAAGTTATATGGGCAGCGGTAGCCGCTTCCCATCAGGCGGGCCGCTAGCTCGTCTGCCTATGACGGCAATAAAAAAAAGTTCTTTAAATATGTTTTTGAACGTCACAAAATGAAGGAAGACTAAATCCAAAATTAAGATGAATACGAGATAGATGCCAACGAGACGTGAAGACGTTTTGGAAGTGTGAATGCAAATAAAGACGTGTGTGGAAAATTAGCAAGAGGAAACGAGAGTCCAACCAAAATCAAGCTAAGAGAGGAAGGGAAGAGAGGAGAGGATAGGAGGGAGAGAAGGGGTGGAGAAAAAGGGATGATGGAACCAGAAACGAGAGCAGGGCAAATATAATAAGACATATTAAATAAAATCTCTAATAGGTAAACAATATGTTTATCATCAACTATAATATTGGCTATGATGTAATATTTGAGTACAGCATAAATTAATTTGTTTTATTTCAACAAGAATAAATCAAGTTTCGCAGACATCAATAATTACTTGGAAAATATAGGTGCGGTGGAAAAAAGGAGATAAAAGAGATAGTGCATATAAATAATCAAAAGCAACGGGAACTACAACATGCTGGGAATACATTGTACAGGATACATCTTATAGCCATAATTGTATCTTTAATGGACGGCCAGCTGTCAGTGAATGTGGGCAGAAATGATGATTGAAATTGTTGTGTGTATCCGAACATGTACGGAAGTATACGCCGAAAATGATAAATTAATAAATGTAAAAATATATTTTGCTCTAATTATAATTTAAGCATACATGTAAATAAATCGTTTAAACATTTCAAAACTATATTTGTCATTTATTCAATTATGCAAAATGATATCTAGCAGTTACAAAATAAAATGTATTTTTAAAATTTCTTATCTTAACATTTCATGTATTAATTAAGGACAAGTCATATTGGTTATACATGCAAATTGTAAAAACTGTCCATTGGACACGTGTATTAACTATTTTATCTTTATAAACATGTTTAGGCTGTAGGATGTTCGTATCCGCCCGGATGACAACTGCCGTACACAAAAAACATTCTTACTAAAAAGGCATCACCCAAATAAAATCATAGTTGGTGATATCCAACATCATCAAAAGAACAGTGGAATTGAGAACCTACTACTTTTTTTGAAGTGCTTGAGAAAAAAACCTGTTTCTGTACTGGAACAAGTCTGTGCATTTCCAGTTTCGAACCGAGCGCCTTAATCTTATAGACCGGCGAGGAGCAATTATCTGTCGCCGGTGAATAATACATTTCTATACTGTATTTCACTTAACGTCAGGTGTAGTATAGGCAATATTAATGAAGAAAATAAAATTAAACAAGAAAGTACTTGGCATGAAATTCTATCATAAAAATTATTAAATAAATTACCTAATAATTGTTTGCATAACTTAATGGGATTAATAAATCTAAAAGCGATGACGCGGAACCAGAGCACGATAGTAATACGCTGCGGCACGCTCTATTTGACACACTGGTACAAAGCCTCCATTTCACAGGGGACACTATTATACATAATTCACATATATACATAAGCTCACGCCGTTTTTCGCAGAAGGGTTAGGCATAGACACCCATATTTCGACTTGTGTTTTCCGTAAACGGTAAAAGGGCGAGCCTATCGCTAAATCGGGCAAAAATTCCTGACTCCTGGCTGATAATGAATAGAAAATTCAAATATCATTTTGCCTGACTCGGGATTAGAACCTGAGACCTCAGAGAAATATTATATCAAGTCTATTACATTACACCGGTTTTCTGTAAGATGGAGGTACAACCGGAACACATTTTAGTCCCGGGCAAATCACATTTGTGGTTTTACAGAAAAACTCATACATAATAGAATAACCATTTGGGAAACGAATCCCGGAACTTTCGGTTCAACGCTTATATTGTGTTGTATGTTCAATTGGATTTGATGAAGATTTTTAGATCAGCGCCCTCTAGCACACACACAAAGTACTTTTTCTATTTTTGAGTCATATATGTTACTTTTATTATTGCTATTCCATACTAGATGGCATTAAACTAAACTTTAACGCATAATTCATTTTGTGGTTACTGCCAACAGGTGGCACTTAAACTAAAAATTCAGATAGTTTTAGATTGGTTAATCAAGTACTTAATCAAGATGTTTTATTATGTGATACAATATATATATAAACCTAACGGTTGTATGTGACAAAGTCCTAGCCCCATACTAAGATAGAGTCTTGTGTCATGGGTTCCAATAAGAAACTACGGGAGACTTTTCGGTCTCACAAACACCCAGGTCCCAGACCTGAACCAAATACTAATGCATCACACAAATATTTGTTTCACATTGGGAACGAACCCGCGGCCTCTCGTTTCACAGCCGGCGACTAACCAACTGCGCCAGGGAGGATCGATTGCAATTCTCATCCCAAATATTACAACTATTGTCAATTAACGGATATTAGTCTTCTAATTATAAAAGTAAATGGATAAATTTGCTGTTACTTCAGGTAGGTAATTTGCTTAGCCATGAAGTTACGTTAAGTTTCTAATAGTCATCGCTAGATGGCGTTGTGTTAATTTCCCCTAACCGCCTACAACATATTACATAGATTTGAAAACCCTTAATTAAGGCACATAGTTTATGCCCATAATTTTAAGAATAATTAGAAAATTAATATCCAGGATAATAACATTTTTTAGACCATATATAACACATATTGATGTATTTAATTCATAAAATACATTTTCAATTATTTTTTTACTCCAATGTTTTTGTATTAAAACCTTAATAAACAAGATTATAAATTAAACTTGTACCACAGCTTGTACTTAAAGGCACCTTGGTGCAGGTATATCTCAAGGTCGTTCCCCGGGGGATCGGCAGGCGCGTGCGCCGCTCACGTGCACTCGCCACGTGCCCCGAATTCACTCGGGTTTACCAGCTTAAAAAATAATTCCGGGTTTTTTACGGTCATTGTAAAGTAACAAAGGGCTACAATTAGTGGTGTTTACTTATTTACTGTTTGTGTAAGCAGTTTGCTCACTTGAATGGAATGTTATTTTAAACAATATGAATAAAATGTACAATTTATTACGATGACTTGAAAAAGTTATTAACATAAGAACTGAATGAAACCACACACGTGGATAGTGGAATCTGCAAAATACATCTGAATTATTAAAAGCTTTCAATTAAAACTCGCTACATTCTTCTAAGTAATAAACTTTTGACGGTAAAATATGACACATAAAAATTATGGTGAAAATAAAATGACAATGGTGATGTTACAGGCCACATTTATAGTCCTTTTTCTATATTCAATGACACAAACATTAAATATTAGTGACTAAGGAATCAAGGATATAAAATTATATTTGTTTTGTTATAGTTAGTTATGAAGGCTAAAAGAAATACATATTAGGGAAATTATGTTAAATTAATAATTGTGCCTAATATATATTTTTTAACCGCAATAAGGTGAAAGTTCAATGACCCCCAGAACAAGAAACAAAACATACATTAGCTCATTAACAGTTAGCACTATAAAAACAGAGTACATTATATATCTGATCAGATCTTATTTCTTAATGTTGACAAGCGTGTTAAAAATAATATTTATTTATCGCATAAAAAAATTGAGATTCATATCTGCCGCATGCCGTACCGTAGTTTTTAAGCGCTACATTTCGTTTTCTTGCATAGGTCAAATGAGTAAAGGTCCTAATGGAAAATGATCACTGCCGCCCATGAACATCCACAATGTATATAGATGTGTTGGACACTGTCCCGCCCTCACACCCGCCACTGCAACTCCTGTAAGCCAGGATCAACAGCACGCATTTTAATGACACCGAGCATTGAAGCTCAATGAGTCTCCGGGAATGTCTAACTTGTCTTTAACCCGCAACGAAATCAATCAAAAAGTTAAATTAATAACATAGATGTTTTGCCGGTCCATCAAATCGGGAGGTGAGCGGGAAGGAAAAAGGATGAGAAGAGGTAAGCGGTATGGGGCATCCGACAATCTCACTCACCGAACTATTTTCTGTCGACAGTGGTATAACCGCCGGCACGGATCTTGAGCGCTCGGCGACAGAGTGGGGATTGCTTTGCGCATCGTGAACTTAATACAAAATAAATGAATGAATTGAACAAACGCAATGAATGAATTAGGCATAACAACAATATGGCGTTGCGTAGTGAACCAATCACTGGCCGATGCGATAATGCCCCCGCCCGCTTACTTCATCATACTTCTAAAGAGACCCAAAAATCGACATCTGCGCGAGTAACGGCCAGCGCTCAAGATCCGTGCCGGTAGTTATACCGCCCCGGACAGGCCTGCTTATTCATGCTGAGTCATGACTGACAACAGCGTGGCCCCACCACTGCGTAAGTTTACTTAGCAGCTTAACATAAGCTACTTACAATACATTATGCATGTATTAAGTAACATGTATTAGTATTGTTAATACTGCCTCGGTAGTGTAGTTGTAGCGGTACGATTTACGAATCCCGGGTCGGAATTCGAATCGGTTGGGATTTTTTTTCCATTCATTTTAAGCCCAGAGTCAGGAATTTGTGCCCGATATGGCGACAGGCTCGCCCCTATCAAATTGTGGGACGGAGAAATAAGGCGAAACGTGGGTGTCCTGGTTGCACCTATGGCTAACCCTTCTGGGATAAAGGCGTGAGTTTATGTATGTGTTAACGGAAATGTATGTAATCCGTCATTGTATACAATTCCTAGAAAATCTATGTAATTCCTAAAATCGCATGTCAAAAATAACGTGTCTTTACTAAGTACCATAAACAAAAGACCGGTATTGTCACTGCAGTAGTGACCTTTGTGGTGCTTATATTTATTGAATGGTTCCATGCACGTGATTGTTCGCAAACACCTCGTGGTGTCGGTGCTTCGTTCAGGAAAACGTGATGTTCTTCACAGTTCACTGTTTTATCAACGTGTTTTATGAATAATAAAGTGAGGGGCGTGTTATCAATTAACAATGTTTTTATATTATCAATTTTAATGAGAATGTTTACATCTCATTATACAGGGTATATATATCAAGACCGCGACCGAAAACGAAGCCGGGTGATAGTTTTAGTGGTTACAGACACAATGCAAATACAATTTTCGCAAAATAAGCGACAGATTTTTTTTTGCAATTTTTTGAAAATCATTGTTTTTGGGTAGTAAATACCTAGTTATTGCGAAAATAGTATTTTAAACACTGTCGTACCATTGCGTCCTAAAAAATAAAAAGGTGTACATCATTATTTTAGGAAAACTATGTATACAGGGTATACCAAGACTGCGACCGAAAACGAAGCCAGGTGGTAGTTTTAGTGGTAACAAACACGATGCAAATAAAATAGTGACAGATATTTCTTTTTCAATTTTTAAAAAATCGTCGTGTTTGGTTGGTAAACACCTAGTTTTTACGAAATTACTAATTTAAACCCTTACGTACCATTGCGTGTTTAAAAATAAAGAGGTTTACACGTGTTTATTTTAGGAAAACTATGTAAATATCCCCCAAATTCGACGATAAGTAATAAATTACAAAAAAAAGTTGTCGTTTCTTTTTGCGAAATTTTTACTTGCTTTGTGTCTGAAGTCACTAATACTATCACCTGGCTTCGTTTTCGGTCGCGGTCTTGATATACCCTGTATATAAATATCTTATAAAGTTACTTGGCCTGAATTAGTACCAGCAAAATGTAACTGCAAACAATATGGCACGAGTTGCGAACTAGCACGCGGCGTTGTCACGCGCGAGCGGTGTAGGCTTCATAAAAGTTGCAACGAGAGGTGGGGCCCTTTGTTTATTTATTAACTTGTATGAAAAGTTCCAGTTTTCCTGATAGTGCGGTGCAATTAGTGCACATAGACAGCCTCCGTGGCGCAGTTGGTTAGACGCCGGCTGTGAAATGAGAGGCCGCGGGCTCAATTCCCGCACCGAGACAAATGTTTGTGTGAACCACAGGCATTTGTTTCGGGTCTAGGTGTTTGTGAGGTCGAAAAGTCTTCAGTAGTTCCTGATACCCACGACACAAGACTCGCTCTTATTGTGGGGTTAGGACTATGTATGAGACTGTTGAGTGTATTAATTAAGTATCCACCGGCTAGAGATGATTATCGATCGGTCAATGCCAATACACTGGCCGACCGAAACTAGATATAAACAGGCTGAACCCGAAACCGGGACACACATGCGTTTCTCTTATGACCTGTTTTCCACCATTGTGTACGGCGATCGCTATCTTGGTGCCACGAATATACTACAATCAGCTGTTGAGTCTTTGGGAATCTCATGTATCAAATCTCATTCATGAAACGCAACACAATTTTACTACATGTCTGTTTTCTGTAAGTCATTGGTGCCACCTCTATCGTCATAAACTTCAGGAAACTCATTCACCAATCGAAACGCAACAGTACAACTTTACTACATACCGGCTTTCTGTGTGTGGTGCCACCCCTGTCGTTCTATTTGCAATATAGTCTAAACATATAGCAAGGGTTATCGACTTAACATCAACGTTTATTAAAATAAAAATATTTTTTTACGAATTTTACCGCGATAGTGTCTGTAAAAAATAAATAAAATAAATAGTTTTATTTCATTGTGTAACATTCGCGTAAATCTAAAAAAACCATTATCAACGTTTATGTAAAATATAGTAAATAATTCCTTATATTTAGATTATAATAAGTAAATAACTATATTAATAGCCTTGTTTAGGCGTCCAGTGCACGTTGCGGAAGTGCATGCGTGCGGCCTTACGAGCAAGGTCTTCCGTATCTGTAGCAATCTCGTGCGTTTTATTACTCAATGTACTGCACTTGACGTCATCATACGAGTATTCTCGTAGCGGTACAGGTGCTTTACATATGTTTCCTGGTTTATATCTGAACGCAACTGCATCATAGTCTTCTAAAATAGAAAACTTTAAATCAATTTGATTTTTATATGACAGAAATTTCGTATCTTTTTGCTTATAAAGCTCATCACAACGATATACGTAAGTGTATTTCTTTTTTATCTCCATTGTTTTCCTTGTAGTCGATTGATTAAGTATGTAGTGTTTCTCAATATCCTCCTTCATTTGGTTTGCACTGTGTGACTGCTGTTACCATCTGAGGCATCGTAGTCTCGCTATAATGCCAGTCTGTAAAATTTTTGGCTGCATAACCGCGATATCCCTCTCACACCACCGCATCTTTGTCGGCGGTAATCTCTTAGCATCGTGTAAGTCGCAATCTCAATACGCGCGGTCAGAAACGTGCAGTAGTTCGGTAGAGGTAACAACGCCTCAAGATAAAGCGGGTCCTCCTTCAGGAACAACTCCTGGGGGTTGTGGTTGCATGCTCACGCGTATCCCACTCTCCTTGTTTTAAAGGAGATGGCGGTATCACACGGGGTTTTAGTCGGTAGGACGTTCTATAATTACATTATATCACGGTGAATCAGATATACCTAAATGGATCCGTAAAGGGATTTCCTCGTGTTAGAAAACAGCAATGTAAATGCACTGTTGTGTACCGGTTTGAAGGGCATTGTAGTCAGAGTTACTACTGGACCTGGCGAGCGTAATGGAATGCCAAGCAATGCTTTGTAAATGTTGTTTGGTTTTCTACTGTCCATGAGCGGTCGTATCGCCTACCATCAGGCGAATGGCATGTTAATCTCGCCATTCATCGCAATACAAAAAAAATAAGACGTTAGCTCATTTGCCAGTATACAGGGTATATCAAGACTGCGACCGAAAACTAAGCCAGGTGGTAGTTTTAGTGGTTACAGACACAATGCAAGTAAAAATTTAGCAAAATATGCGACAGATTTTTTTTTGCAATTTTTTGAAAATCATTGTGTTTGGGTAGTAAATACCTAGTTATTGCGAAAATAGTAATTTAAACCCTATCGTACCATTGCGTCTTAAAAAATAAAAAGGTGTACATCATTATTTTAGGAAAACAATGTATTTATCACCCAAATACGACGATAAGTAAAAAATTACCAAAAAAAAGTTCACGATTTTTTTTGCGAAATTTTTAGTTGCATTATGTCTGAAGTCACTAATACTACCTGGCTTCGTTTTCGGTCTTGATATACCCTGTATAACAAAAAAGCTGAAAACACAAGGAGTTGTAGCAATTATCCTTTTATTAGTCCACTGACGCCCTGTCAACGTGAATACAATGAAGCAAGGATGAAGAAACGGAGCTAGCCGAGTGTTCCGACACGAAGGCGTGTTCACGTTGTGGGTAGACACGTGTCGATCCCGCCGCGCGCTGACACGTTGAGCATCGGGGTAGTGTGACCATGGTTTAATTACCTGTCAGGACATACAGCATAATTATTGAACAGCAGGCCCAGTTGGGTAGACGCCGGTTGTGAAAGGAGAGGCCGCGTGTTCGATCCCCGTGCCGAGAAAAATGATTGTGTCATAGTATTTATTTCGGTTATGGGTGTCCATGAACCCGAAAAGTTTCTCGTGGCTTCAGATACCCACGACACAAGACTCGATCTTAGTGTGGGGTCAGAACTATGTATGACTGTTGATGTATTTACAAAATAATTTTAAGGCTGCTACAACATGTAATGTTCGTGAAAAAACATCAAATCAGAACAATAGGTGATGAAACAGCCAGGCGCCTCCAAGACAAGAGTTTGCACTTTTCGTAAAGGCCGGCAATGCACCAAAGATTCTAAGGTATTATAGGTTCTTGAGTTGACGTGACTTAAGCTTATACAAACTTGCACTAATTAATCAACCTGTAAGGATACCACGGATGATATATCATTGTCCTGTCACATTGTAATTATTGTTTATAATAGGAATATGGGTGATAAATTATTATTAATGATACTAGTGCCATCAACTGTTCGCCGGATTATTTCCGTCCAATGATCTCCCTATTGATGCAAGCCTATCGCTATGACATTACAGGTACCGAGCACCTCATACACAATTTTTCAAAACTGAATTATTCACCGGAGAATTGAACTCCTAACTTCAACGAACACAGCCGTAAGCGTACTGCCATTACAACTCATATCCATTGTCATACACGTGTATTCTATTTTTGGTAATATCGAGAGGTTCTTTGAAAATTCTAGAATGATGGTCACCCGACACTAATGGCCGCCAAAATTGTGACAGAGTAGCGTGTTGGGCTGCGTGAATGAGATGCGGTAGTAAGCACAGCTAATCCTAATGATCCCTTATGCAACGCAGTGTTTGTCTAGACTAGGAATTTGTGAATCTGTTGCAATTTGCAAATACATACAGTACAGGAGTTAATGTTATGGGTTCATGGGCTTTGCATATTGAAAAAATTTTGGAGGAATGAGAATGATACCTAATTAATTAATATAATTGGATATTACATACATACATACATAAACTCACGCCTTTATCCCAGAAGAGGTAGGCAGAGGTGCCACCAGGATACCCACATTTCGCCTTGTCTGTTCCGTCCCACGATGTGATAGGGGGCGAGCCTAACGCCATATCGGGCACAAATTCCTGACTCCGGGCTGATAATGAATAGGAAAACCCAATATCACTTTGCCCTACCCGGGAATCAAACCCGAGACCTCAGCACTTCTGCCTACCTTCTGGGGAAAAGGCGTGAGTTTATGTACGTATGTCTTTGTGATATTTTATTTTTGGAAGAGGTAGAGCCTCGCTATTATCAATCGTGACTCAGCGTGAATGGACAGGCTCGTCCGGGGCGTTAGCACTGTCTAACAGGAAATCGAAGTGAAGCGACAACTTCGCAGCCGTTTCCTCTTCCCATGATTTTCCTTTCCCGCTTTCCTCCCAATTGAATTGGCCAGCTACACATTCAGTATATACCGTTGTGGATGTTCATCGGCGATTTTTCCGTTGGATTCGCTTGTCACTTGATCTATGATTTCATCACATAGGTCTTGGGTATCACTAGTAATCCAAATTTTATTTGATTCCGTTGAGCTCAGGCAGCGAGCGAGTAGATGCTTGTAAACGCTTAGAACACAACAAAATACCCATTCAGAACATTTATTTGATGTAGTCGTACGTGTGAAATGTAAATAGCTGCACACACAAGGCGGTAAACAAAACATGACGCGGCGCACGTGGGGGGCCGGCAGAAGAAGCACAATGTGTCACGTGGCAACTTGTTAAAGCCATTTGTGGTCTTATATCGTCCCTGCAATGTCTTACTTCCTGACTGCAAGTATGATAAATGGCGGCGTACCCTAGAAACTGCAGAGCGACATAATGAAGAGTAATTGGGGTAGCCTCTGAATCACTTTTGAGGACAGAGGAATAAAGAGTAGAAAAAGAATGAAAGGAAATCAAGAATCAGCGTGTTGAATGAAACTATAAGTAATTTTCTGTGGGGTACAGCTATTCCGGAAAGTAAAAAAGCTATGACTGCTAGTGGACTGAAATAAAGCTCTTCTTCTACAGTCACAGGAAGTCATCTAAACATAGGCATGCCAATTTTCAAATCGACTTATTGAAAGCGGCTTGCATCGAGTGTCTTTCTGCAACCGACATTATATCATAATATATCCTCCTTGGGGGTGGACATCCAACGCCTTCTGTATCTGTATCTGCATCAGCCCATACACGTCCCACCGCTGGGCACAGGCCACTCTACAATTGAGAGTCTCGATTGAGAGTGGTTAGGCCATATAGTTCACCACGCGGGCCTAATCCAACGCCTTATGATATAAAAAATCTGGCCCGTATAGAATTACACCCTTCCACTACAACTGATCGAAGATCTTCGAAGGCAGGGGACACAATCACTTTTTACAATCATGTATTTCTAACGCACAGTGATACTCATTGCAAAGCTAAGGTCTCGAGTTCGATTCCTGGATCGGGCAAAGTGATTTTGATTTTTTATGCATTATCAGCCCGGAGTCAGGAATTTGTGCCCGATATGGCGATAGGCTCGCCCCCTATCACATCGTGGGACGGAACAAACAGGGCAAAATGTGGGTGTCCTGATAGCGCCTCTGCATATCCCTTCTGGAAAAAAGGCGTGAGTTTATCAAATACACTATGATTGTCCGATTATTATCCATGTTGTTCATTATTCTCTGAGTCACATTCGTCACGGGTACAGCTAAGTTATGATACTGTTTACAACTGTTCTCATCATTTTCCTGTTTCCTTGTAGATATTAAGATTAATTATCAGATATTGTTAATTAAAGTGTATTTTATACTGGCACGAACCGTACCGTACTATACTGTATCAGCCTATATACGTCCCACTGCTGGGCACGAGCCGTCTGTACTGAGATGGGTTAGGCGATATATCCACCAGGCTGGCCTAGTAAGGTCATTAGTTTAACTACAATACGCTAATCCCATGATTCGTGCATTGACTGTTTCGATCAAATAAAGCAATTTATAATCTACGTACAAATTACAATTAATTTACGTGTAATGCTTCTTATCGTGTGAGTAAACTAATATCGTGTTTTTGCTAAACGGTTGTCATTTGTTTACTACAACCGATTTTTTTTACGGAGTACTGATTTTAAATAAAAAATTCACAGTCGTAAATTGGTATTTTGTCTTCCATTCCAGCCTCAATTAGCATTCATAAAATATTCCTGCTCTCACGAATATGCTTATTTTAGTTTGGAGGCACTTTTTTATTCATCGAAAATTCTTACAATCGGCCGACAACTATATGTTTTTGCTAATATTGTTGTTAAACATACCACGGTATTTGTAATAGAAGGCAATTAACATTTATGCTATTTTCATGTTTGCAATGATTCACATGAATCGGTAATAGTTTTTACAATATTATTAATATAGACAAGAAAATTGATAATGCGGTCATTATTTTGCTCTGCTCTTTCGCATAATTACAATTGTTATGATTTTTTTTTTTTTAATAAATAAGCATAAGTCTCTTGATAATTATTTGTTTTATTGCAATGTCCAATTGTCCAATAAATAGTATTTTGAATGGGAATTCCTTTCTGCTGCAATGTAACCGTCAGCATGTTTTCGTTCTGTTGAGCAAGATAGTGATATAAACCGTAAAAAAGGATTTTTAAACACTAGAAAATAAATACTTTACATACAAAACAATATAACTAAATATTAAGTACATGACTTCAGCTTACAAATTGGGATAAAGCCAAGTAGAAAATATAAAGAATTAATATTCTAACAATGGTTGATGAATTTTTAATATTAAAAACACCGCTCGAGGCTGATTAACGCATAGATGTTATTGGCATGTAATCACTGTTTTATCTAAGGTTAGGTTAAAATTAGTATCCCAATCTACAGTATTTATATATAATGTCTGATTAGTTTGCATGTTCATTCTTAAAAGGGACCAAAACACATAGCTTTTCGCTCGTCAGCAAGATCCAAAAAATACCTTTGTCCTTTATTCTGCCTATGATAAGTCGATACGTGAGCACACGTTTGTCTGACACGTCACTAAGCGGTAGATAAAGACAAGACTTATCTATCCCAGTTAATCGTTTCATTGAAATTAAATGTTAATTAATTAATTAAATAGTACTTTGAGTTATGACAAGTAAAATCTCCAATCGATATAATTAATATCCGTGTGATTAATAGTTATGGAATATATAAGCCTAATTGTAATTAAGGTTTTGATAAATTGTTAAGAAAATAGCTTTATTTAAAGATTTATTGAAGGAAAAACCAATGTTTACATGGGCATTTAATAGCTATGAAATCGACTCCTGCTTCAAATATTGTGAAGAAAAACTTTTCATATGATTAACTTCATAATATACTTCACTGTTTGTGTACAATGCTTTTTGGAGGCTTTAGAAAACTATTTATTACGAGTATATTATAATAGTAGTGTATTTTTTGCCACCTCTATAGTAATAACTCTCAGACAACACTATTGTGATATGACATACAGAAGGATATCGTGCCAATAATAATTAGGACAGGGCCTTTTGTCTATCACAAGCGAAATAAACTAAATATATCATCGCCAGACAGTAATTACATATTGGCACAGTAATCCGAAGTCTAAATAAACAAACAATATCCCTGATAACTGACGTCATAGCTTTGCTTCCTAGCACATGTTGGAGATAGAAAAAGCGAGTTATATGAGATACATACATAAACTCACGCCTTTTTCCCAGAAGGTGTAGGCAGAAGTGCAACAAGGGCACCAACGTTTCGCCTTATATTACGATGTGATGCTGGGGCGAGCCTATCGCCATATCGAGCACAAATTTCTGAATCCGGGTTGATAATGAATAGAAAAATCCAATATCACTTTGCCCGGCCCGGAATTCGAACCCGAGATTTCAGCTTTGCAAATCATATCGTAATACAACTGCTACCGAGGCAGTCGGGCAAGTTAAAATAATTATAAAAAAATTATATGCAAGTCACAAAAATAATATGCTTATTGTGTCATCGTATCATTGTATATTAAATTATATCAAAAACGAAGGCCTAAACGGAAATTAAGATATCTAAATTTTGCATGTTACTGTTTTTAACTAGCACATCAAACTGGCTACATTGCATTGGTATATCATTAAGAAGTGTTTTTATCCGATATTTACGCTGTTCGCTATCTAGATGAATACAAAATCTACCAAACACCAGCAAATCTTCACCGTTAGCTATTAAAACCTCCAACTCTTCATACATTATCCTCTCAAAACAAGCATTCATTTACATTATTTAGTGCATTATATTTAGCAGTTGGCACAACGGTAGTCGGTATGTTCAAAACATTGTGGATACTGTGGCCGTAGTGCGAGTTTTTATACCGACTCGATCGCGTTAAAGTAAACTTCGTTTTGTATGTAACATAAACAAATCTCGCACTCACAAATAAGATTCCCAATATTAATACTAGATGGCGCTGATCAAATGCCATACAAAACGAAGTTTACTTTAACGCGATCGAGTCGGTATAAAAACTCGCACTACGGCCACTGGTGTCTGTGTCGCACGGCCGAGCCACGTGAGCGCTACACGCGGCGCGTCGACTGACATAATAAACACATTCACACGCCGCTAATTCACATGGACGTTACACACTCAATGTGGTCAGTAGGCTAATTCACGTAATTAAATAAGTTCAGTTGCAGTGCAGTTGCATTTAAGTTTCGATCAAAACAGCCCGTTTTGTATTCTCGTAATTTAGAATAACCGCTGTCAGATACGCTCGCGTCAAGTTCGCGTCACGTGATCGCTTTAGCGTATTCTACGGCTGCGCGTTTTATACATACGTGATTCAGATCGCAACCTGATTGGTAAATTACCTATTCATTTGACGTCTCCAATGACAGTTTAGTCCCACCAACGTGCAGCACATGCGCAGTTTATTCATATCTTACGCGCAGCTAAACAATTACAAGAATACCATTTTGACGTACGTACGATTAAGACGTAAACCTAATCGAAACTGCATCGAAACTTGATCGGCGCGTCAATCAATTACGTGAATTAGCCTACAGATCTTTTAGGTTCAGGTCCCGAATATTTTACTCCTATCTAGAGATGTGGTAAGAGGAGGGTGTAGGAGACATTGGCTTTCCATTGATCGTGTCGTACTGGTGATCCTGACATACCTTTTCCAAACAAGATTAAAGGACCCGTGATTGACTTTTCTTTTGGCAAAAAAGGTGTGATTCTCTTTCCAGCTTACCCGTGAACCGCTATTATCTCACCTTACTGTAAATATTGATTCATGACGACACGAGATGCAGACGTTTTGTAAATATACAACACAAATATCCAAATATGAAATTTCTGCAGCTATGCAAATATTTTCCGCGCAGGGATCTATACCGCTGCGTCGATTTGACGCTAAATATTGACATCAGTCTTCGATCAACAATACAATGTTGATCGAAGGACCTAGCTGATAATACGTAGTTATTTAGTCTTGTATAATACTTGGTAATATAAATTAACATTAAATGTCTAAAGTTAACGACATATAAAATATTTTACAGCCTATAATAAAAGTGGGGATGTGACATTAAACTGGGCCTGATTGATTAGTTCAAATTAAATCATTAATTTGTCCACAAAATTCAAAACTAATCTGAATATTATATATTTTACACGCTCCCTTCGTAAATTACCATACGTAATTGAATAATAATGACGAGTATTAACATACGCGTGTACCCTTGTAGGAACTGATACGAGGTCGGTCGCCGAGCCGCTCGCACTGCGAGAAAATATAAATAGAAAAACAAAAACGTGTCTATGTTGTCATCGGTTACGTCACTCCTACATAAGCCTTCTTTCTGTCATTTCAAAGCTTAATATCTCGTAAAGGCTACAACGTATTCTCACATTGTCTATGATTCTATTTTTGAAATATTTGTGTACATCGTCTACGTTCTATTGGCGTCCGAATGCGTTGTTGAGATGCTGTTGTTAAAATTATAGGAAGTCTTTCTCTCTCCTAAATAACAAATAAATAAATAAATATTTATATTAATATACTATAATCACTATATTTGAAATTATAATTTATCTAAATTATATTGGAGTGTGGCCAAATTTGGAACTACAAATAAAATCCTAAAAATATTTATTTATTTATTTATTCATTATAGTTATGTACAAATTGGGTATATATTAAACAAAATATTGACATGTGATTATAAATTCAAAATTGTCTTAAGGTGTAAAAAACGTACCTATATAATATTTATTCTCATTTGACGCGGTACCACCCCTTTCCCCTCACGCGGATATTATTGGGCGTAAGTCGACTATGCTGTTCTTTATAAAGTTTGGAAGACAGATGCTCATATGCCTCTGCCTCATAGCTTTTGCATATATATCTTTGCACTCAGTACCCGATAACTTCTTACAATTCGGCAGGTGACAGGTAGGACAGGTTTGGTAGAGTTCCGATTTCAAGACCTATTTTCAAGAAGCAAGAGGCAATCTTCTTAAACATATTACTTTAACTGTGTATAGGAGACAGAAAAACCACTTTTTAGGAAAGATTTTCTCTTAGAAATAGACACTTTTAATCCGTAACAATTGATAGAATAACTATGAATAGGAACATGTCCTACTGATGACTTTGTTTACATGCGTGCATATAGTAACCGTTTTGAAAAACAAATGCCAATGTTAACGCGCAATGTAAATCTAATAATGCAACATGCTGATCTGAATTGTTAAATATTTTCCGTATGTTTGTGTTTCCTAGAATCACACGTGTGGTGTCGCACGTGACTTGCAGTATATGAGTCACATATTGAAGTTTGATAATGTCATTGTATTTTGATTGTATTTTTGTATGTAAGCGCAATTGAGCAAGCGCATCCATTGTAAAAATCAAACGAAATCGCACATTGCACAGCATACCGAACCATCGGAGTTCACCTACATGGTGGACCGACGACCTGGCCAAGGTTGCGGGAAGACGGTGAATGAAAGATTCCAACAGGTTTCTGTGGAAATCCTTGGGGATAGCGTATATTCAGCGGTAAACTTCCTATGGCTGAAGGTAGAGAGATATCCATCCATTGTTATTAAATCAGCGCGAACCACTGCTGGGTGTAGGTTTTCCCTCAATGATGTCGTCAGCCTCATGCACTGCTTAGGATACCTCACGACGAACTGATGGTCAGCCTCTAGTTATTTAGCTGTTTCTACCATTTGGAGACTCTTTGTTCTACGTGTTGTTTTGCTACGTAGCTAACTGTCCTGCTCGTCTCCATTTCACTTTGGCGATACGTGTGCCCACGTCTTCGACCTAATACCTTGGTATTTTTTAGGTGTTCAGGATGCGGAGAGCTACAGATTTACTTTATTCTAGAGCTATGTCCAGCGAGTGACAAATAAGTGAGTGCTCTTTTTATTTTAGAAATAATGCGGTAAAAATTTAGACGTTCCCGATGCGTATGCGCACGTTGTCCATTAATATTTAACAGACCTTCGTGAATCGATTTAAATTTGGGGTCAAAATGTTGAAGATTTTAAAGGACTTTATAAAACCTTGTTCACATTTACCGTTTGAATAACGCTATGGATCCGATGAGCCTGGACAAATGTACACAATTTTACTATGCATGATATATTTTTTTGATAACTGCCTTCACTAGCCCAGATAAAAAGACAAAATATATTGGAATTATTGTATGCGCAGGATTGATATAAAGCTACCCCCGTTAGTAAGGATTATTATTTATAATAAAATCTCCTTAGCAAAATGTGTTTAGGAAAAGTTTTCTTAGGAAAAGTCACTGTAAAAAAAAATATAATATATTAAAATTATATATTTTGGATGCAATATTATGACTTTTATGTTGTGGTAATTATTAAGTACAATTCTATAACATGTTCCCATAAATTGACGTCAGCTCATTCTTGAAATTAAATTGAAAGCAGCTTGTCCGTCTCGAAAATCTGTCAACAAATTCCGCGAACTCAATTTTAAGGTTCGACCCCACTATCGAATGTAAATATCAACTATTAAGTGCACTGCCATAGTTTCCGAAAGAAATGCCAAAGAACAGCTACACTACCCAGTCGTGTGAACGTAGCGTTATATGCGCCCGCGCACGTGTTTGAAAGCGGTCACGTGACACGCAGACGTTAACTTTCACTTCAAACGTGCCATTATATATCTTTGCCATTAGAATATTTCTTTTCTGCCCAAAAAACCGCAGAAAACTTTCTCAGCGAAATTAAATGTATTGTATAAATTAGTTCTAATGTCCCCTCTTATATTTAACTTGTCTCTCTTGAGTTTAATGACTACATTAACTTCAAGGTGTGGAATTGCCGTCTCACGTGTTTCCTCCTTTAATCCTGGCTTCTTCCGTTGTAGCTTGACAAAGCTGCTTTGCGGGCCGGCATAATTGTTTCGAATGGCATGGGACCGCCGTCTGGTTCCATTCTCTTTCTAGGCAGCATTGCGCTTATCATCATGTGCAGTATAGTTACTTTGCCGTACCATTGTAAAAAACGTTATATGACAATAAAAAAAATATTAAAGCTCTACCACTTATGTTGTTATCATCACCATCATCATCAGCCCGTTGCAGTCCCCAGCTGGACATACGCCTCTCCCAAGATACGCCACAGAGCCCGGTCTGCTGCTTTATGCATCCAGTTGCTGCCGGCCCTCTTGTGCAAGTCGTCCCGCTATCTGACCAGAAGACGTCCCATGCAACGTTTTCCATGACGCGGTCTTCACTCCAGAACACGCTTACTCCAGCGGTTATTTGTTCTGCGACATATGCCAGCCCATTGCCACTTCAACCTACAAACTTTCAGTTATATTCATATACCACTGCCATTTCCAACATCCCACTGTACATACATCAACACAATTATCCGTGGATCGATTAAAACATATTTTTAGAACAGAATTAGCATTTTATATGAGTTTGAAATTGCCCCTGTACGTCTGCATGTGTTCAAACATCGACTTAAAGACAATTTACTCACTGCGTCACTGTACAAATTTTGATCCGGTTTTCGTAGTAATCCTGTCTATCTATATCTATACCAGCCCATATACGTCCCACTGCAGGGCACGGGCCTACTCTACAATCGAGAGAATCGATTGAGAGTGGTTAGGCCATACAGTCCACCACGCTGGCCTAGTGCGGGTTGGGTAATCCTGTCTACCAGTATTAATTTTATTTCGGCAAAGTAACGATACTGCATCTTATGTGAGCGCAGTGCGGGGCAGATCTGGATTAGCAATTCTATAGATTTTAGCCATAAATAAAATTCGGACCTCAAAAAAGTTACAAAATAATAATCTGTTTAACAACAATATAAGGTTTAATTAAGTTAAGTAAGTGTAATTCGGTTAGTTTCTCCAAATATATCTTTACTAGATATATTTTCATGTATTTTAATTTTTAAATACGGTTGCAACCGAGTTTTTTGCTTAACAAATAAATTATAATCTATACTGAAATATTTTATCTTTACTAGACATATTTTCCTGTATGTTAAATACGGTTGGAACCGAGTTTTTTGCATAACAAATTAAATTTAATCTATACTAAAATATTTCATAATTGATACAGCAATTTAGCAACAGCAAATTAAAATCTATTTGTAGTTGTACGAAATTATCTTCCATCAGAGAGTATTTATAAATAGATACAAAGCAACATGAACGTACAATTACAACAAAAACCATGGTAAGTCTCGTGGCGGGCAACGTGAGTCCACTGCGACAAGGCCTTATCAATATTTGGACAGTCATCGCTGTGGGCGTTATAAAAATATTCAACCATAGAAACAACATGAATGTTTTTTTTATTGATATTGTACCGCTTCACTATTGTACGATTGTTTATAGATTAATGGTTTCTAGATTTACGCGAATGTTACACATTGGAATAAGACTATTTTTACGGATTTTATCGCAGATTTGAATAAACTTTTACATTTTTTTATTTCCCGACGTTTCGATTACTATAGGTAGTTATGCGACCTGCCACCATCATAACTAACACAAGTCTTTGTCTTTGTTAGAATTTATCATTTGTGAATTATTTGAAATAAATTATTTTTATTTACAAATACGCTCGAGATAATTTGACTGGCGCAGTCGGGTCGGATTTAATATCGCGTTAAAAGTAGGTTCGGAAGGGACACAAAAATAGGTCGCCGAATTGTACTACCAACGCTAAAGATAAATAATCCGCGAACCACAAAAATATAAATTAGTCAAGTACGTAACAAGTGATAAAGAAGCAATTTCCAGCATGGGAAGAAAGAGCAAGTGAGTAAATCCTTTCATTCCTTCCTATCGCTTTCCTTCCTTTTTAATTGGACTGAAAATCGCCAATTTTTAAAAAGGCGTGTTTTTCCTTTCATTAGGAAATCCACAAAATAGCGCCGTAATCTTGGACTAACATTGCCAATTTTACGTAGAAAAATAATTTGAATTAATTATTTTTGCCTTTGATATCATTGTGTTTTTGTGTTGTATGTGCATTATTTATTAAAACAATGAATCAAATACAGCTAATCCCACGGGAGATAATCGAAATCATCCCTAGATATGACGGCGACGAACGGTTGCTTAGTCTATTTTTAAATAAATGTGAGTACGTTATCAGAAGCTTTAGAGGCGATAACAGTGTAGCTCAGCAAACATATGTGTTTCACAGTGTTACAAGTAGACTGACGGGAAAGGCCGCAGTATTACTCAGTGAAAGACAGAATGTAGCATCTTGGGATTTATTAAGGGAACTATTAGTTCAGCATTTTGGTGACAGTAGGTCAGAAGAATGTATAGCCATGGAGCTAGAAAGCATTAAAATAAATTCAAACGAATCGTTTATCGAATTGTGTCACAGAATCCAAAATGTTAGGAGTTCTTTGATAGCAAAAGTAAATCTTTTGACGGACGAAGGTATTAAGGCGTCAAAAATGATAATATATAATAACTTAGCACATAAAGTTTTTATATACAACTTGCCTGAGAACTTAATCCAATTTGTGAGATTAAGTAAGTCCACAAATCTGGAGGATACATTATCTATCGTAATGGAAGAAGTTAATTTCCAAAAGGAATTTAAAAATAAATGTGTAAAGCCACAAGCACCTAAAAATTGTGTAACAACTGAATATAATAAAACACAATTTAAGGAGCATAATAATATTTTGCCGAAACCTCAAGTTAAATTTGGAGGGCAAAATCAAAAGCCACAGGGCTTTCAATTCAAAAATCCTGTAAATTTCCAACCAAGACCGCAACAGTTTCCACAATATGTGAATAACTATAAAAGGTCTGGATTTTTCAAGAAAAATCCGCAACAGCAATTTAAGTTTGGCATCCCACAGTCGCAAAATCAGGTACAAGACGTATCAATGCGAACTGTGAGGAATAATAAGCTAGTAGGAAATTTTATAAAGGGAGCCTCAGACAGCCCACCAGGATAGATTATAATAATGTTGATAACATGATAAAACTACCGTATATTAATATACCAAAGTTAGGTAAATTCATGATTGATACGGGTAGTTCTCGCTCATTCTTAAGCCCAAACAAGGCGATTAAATACTTTCGTAAGTATTTATACAACGAACCATTCGAAGTAATTAGTACTCATGGTCGTAGCGAGCATGATACGGTGGCTCAGATTCCGCTTCCAGTGATTTTTAATACGAACTTGATACACAAGTTTTATATTTATCAAGTAGATAAGAAATACGATGGATTATTAGGCTCAGACTTGTTACAAGACCTAAAGGCAAATGTTGATTTTAACAACAAGGTCTTAAAAGTAAAAAATGCGAATATACCAATGGTATATAATGTTGTATCGCAAATAGGGAATAACTCTATAGAATTTATGGATATAGATCCAACTATAGATGAGTTGTTGGAAGTAAATCTTTCAAAACTTAGACTAGGTCATTTAAATAATGAGGTAAAATGTCAGGTAGAAAAATTATGTTTTGAGTATAAAGACATTTTTCAAAATGATGGCATTCCATTAAGTTTTACAAGTCAGGTAAAACATAGTATACGGACTACCAATGAGGATCCCGTATATATCCGTCCTTATAGGCATTCTCATAAGGAGAATGAGGAAATAGAGAGACAGGTTAGGAACTTGTTACAGAACAATGTTATTAAGGAATCGCACTCACCGTGGAGCGCACCTGTCCATTTGGTTCCGAAAAAACTAGATGCTTCCGGAGAAGAAAAGTATAGGATGGTCATAGACTATAGGCGTCTTAACGAAAAGACGATAGACGACAAATATCCCATACCAAATATTTCAGATTTATTCGATAAGTTCGGTAATGCGAAATATTTCTCCACAATCGATCTAGCTAGCGGTTACCACCAAATAGAAGTCCAAAAACAGGACCAACCAAAAACAGCGTTCACGACACAGTCGGGACACTACGAATTCATACGAATGCCATTCGGTTTAAAAACGGCACCCGCCACATTCCAGAGAACAATGGATAATGTGTTGCGTGGTTTAATAGGTGTCGATTGCTTAGTTTATTTAGATGATATTATAGTATATTCGTCAAACTTGCAGGAACATTTTTGCAAACTGCAGAGAATATTTGACAGACTTAGAGAGATGAATCTAAAGGTGACTTTAGACAAATGTGACTTTTTAAAAACAGAAGTTTTATATTTAGGTCACACAATATCAAAAAATGGTCTTCAACCAAATGATGATAAAATCAAGGCAGTCTTAAAATTTCCTTTGCCTAAGACACCAACGGAAATAAAAAGTTTCCTTGGACTAGTAGGTTACTATCGTAAGTTTATAAAAGATTTCTCAAAAATCACTCAACCTCTTACGAATTGTTTGAAAAAGAGAAATAAAGTGATCATAACCCAGCAGTATATAAATGCATTTGAGAAATGTAAAGAGTTGCTTACTAATGCACCTTTACTTCAATTTCCAGATTTCTCAAAGCCATTCCTATTAACTACGGACGCCTCTAATTTTGCGTTAGGTGCAGTTTTGTCACAGGGTCCGATAGGAAGTGATAAGCCTATTGCATTCGCGAGTAGGACTTTAAATAGTGCAGAAACCCGCTACAGTGCTATAGAAAAGGAACTATTAGCAGTAGTATGGGCATGCAGGCATTTTAGGCCATATTTATATGGGAAGAAATTCACTGTTATAAGTGACCATAGGCCGTTAGTATGGGTAAATTCATTAAAAGAACCAGGATGTAGGCTAACTCGTTGGAAGTTGAGATTAGCAGAATATGACTTTGACATAAAGCATAAGCCTGGCAAACAAAATAGTAACGCAGATGCGTTATCGCGTATAAAAATTAACGCAATTGATAATGATAGTCAATCTATGTTAGTTAATACGGACGATGATCCGAGAATAAAGGCGGTGATTCAAGAAATTGAACACGAATATAATAGAATGAATAGGGAAAGACAAAATAGTAACTCTCCCGTAATAATATCATCAGATGATGATGATGATGATAGGATGAATAGGATAAATAGGATTAATGAATTAGAAAAATCCGTATTTACATATCCTGTACCATCGCTAAATAGCAGCGAATCCAAGAAGTCGTCTGATATTGTAACAATACATTCTAAGAGGAAAAAATATTTGTATAATTACTTAACAGATAGAATGTTAGGGATTAAAGAAAAGATTATTGAAAAGCGGGGCGGCGAAAAAGAATTCGACGTTAAACCCGGCGATACAGTTTTCATAAAAGGAGTAAATATAAGGCGTAGCAAGGATAAACCTCGCTATCAAAAGACCAAAATAACAGACAATATAATTAGAAATACTGTTATGGTCCAAGCTAAAGATAGAGATAAAAGGGTACCTATTAAAGATATAAAACGTCCTCCACAGGTACATCCTTCTCTTAATCATCCAAGCAGTCCAAAACCTGGCACTTCAACTTCAGCAAATTGAAGCCAACCCAGGTATACTTCCAGTAAAAGAAGGTCGTGCTTACCTTAGTTTATATAACTGGGAAATAGTTAAGATTTTAGATCTACAATTAATATATGAAAACTTGGAATATAATTTTATTAAATATGGAGAAGTCAATTCATATTTAGATAAAAACTTAGATATTCATATTTTAGATGGTAGCATTGTAGACATTAAACTACAAGCAGAATATATAAGAAATATAACTGTAGAAAAGTATGAGCAGTTAATTCCGAATATTAGGGTTAAAAGAGGAATACTTAATCCTTTAGGAACAATTATTAAAGCTATCACAGGAAATATGGATAATGATGACGCAATTAGATATGAACAAATTTTGAGTAAAGTTCAATCTGAGCAAAATGCTATCTCCAATAAAATGACTATTGTCTCTGAAATAGTGGATTCATTAGTTAACTTAACAAATTCTAGTAGGAATAATTTTATTATGTTGGAGAAAAATATGGATGAAATTGAATTATATTTAAATAAAACATATTTTCAACGAAGTAAAGAACTCGTTATAAATACTTTTAATATACTCATCCATAATTTTCAGTTATTACTTACAAGATTAAGTGAAATTGAAACTATAATAGCATTTAGTAGAATTAATATCGTTCATCAGTCACTATTAAATATTAGTGAATTATATTATATATTGAGAGATGTAGAAAAGGTAGATAAATTAATATTACCTGTTACTGTAGAGAATCTTGCAAATATTGAAAGATGTATAGATATTAAGGCTTACATCAAAGGCAAACAAATAATTTTTATATTATCAGTTCCTACGGTTCAATTAAAAGTGTATAACTATTACCAACTACATCCCTTTCCTATGTTCAATCCAATCCGGAATAACACATTCCTCATTATTCCGAAACATTCCTTTATCCTTATGGAAGGGTTGAAAGCATTAGAGCTCAAGGAGTCATGCAGAGAAATAGATGAACAGATATACTTGTGCTACGAGAGCAACGTGTCGCCTAGTAATGACGACGCATGTATAGCAGATTTAATGAAGTTTTCTACTAATATAACTTCATGTTTGCAATTGCCAGTGAAAGCTAGCAAACCTAAAATTAAAACCATACAAACAGATGTGTGGATAGTATATTCCGAAATTGAAATGTTCATTATGGAATATTGTGATGACAATATAAGCCAGTATAAAATATTGGGCACGTATATTATTACGCTAAACACAAACTGTGAGGTAAAAATTGGAGAAATGACGTTGAGGAAACGTCATATTAATGGAAACCAGATCACACTTCACAGGATGCCTGTTATTCACCTACCGAGTGTTGCTGAGCATCCAGAGTTCCAGAGGACTTCCGTCAACCTGGACAACTATAATATGGAAGATCTACGGGTGTTGTCTCGTGTTCTACAAAGTGATAGTGAAGTGATAAAAGACGAAGGGCAAATGCCACCAGTGAATATACACAGTGTTAGCATAGGAACTATTGTACTTTACCTCATATTGATTTTTGTATTGTTGTATTTTGTGTTTAGTAATAGAAAATTTATATTGTCAAAATGTGTCCGAAATCATCATCCGAAAAGTGTTTCAGGAAATGATTTCGTACTTAAGGAGGGAGGAGTTATGCGACCTGCCACCTTATACCCTATATTAAACCCTCAAGGTTAATGGGTCAATAAGGAGTTGTATAGCTGCTTCATCTGAACTGACTTAATGTATTCGATGTACCAGTGGCGAATACCAAGAGTATCAAGTAGACGGTTCTCACAAGAGAATAGTATATAAGCCATGGACATCGCAACGTCAGTTGACTTTGCTTCAAACCATCATAACTAACACAAGTCTTTGTCTTTGTTAGAATTTATCATTTGTGAATTATTTGAAATAAATTATTTTTATTTACAAATACGCTCGAGATAATTTGACTAGGTACAGCACAGCGGACTGACAGTCCACCCGGCGCGGCGCTGTGACCACTAAAACTGTAAAGTAATCGAAACGTCGCATCGGGAAGTAAAAAAATGTAAAAACTAAACGAAATCCGCTATAAAAATCCGTAAAAATAATTTGATTTCAATGTTTATAATTTTTTTATTTGCTAGTGGTCCACCATTTTAAAATTGATTTGAATTTAACAGAGCTCCTGTAACACCTACCCTTCTCCATCACGCTGCCTTTTTTAAAATGATATAAAGTGATTTCAATGCATGTTATGGTGGATATAGTGCAATCTATTAGGAACTACACTACAGCTGTGGTACTAGAGTGTGTCTAATATATTCACACACATAGTACAATTAGACTCTCGGTACGATTACTAAGCTGAGGTCTCGGGTTCGAATCCCGGGTCGGGAATAGATATTGAATTTTTCTATTCATTATCAACCCGGAGTCAGGAATTTGTGCCCGATATGGCGATAGGCTCGGGTCCTAACACATCGTGTGACGGAACATACAAAGCGAAATGTAGCACCTCTGCCTATACCTTCTGGAAAAAAAGCGTGAGTTTATGTATGTATGTTCAATTTTCAGGTCGGGCCTCGGCAAACTATGACTCCCACGAAGAATATCGGTAACTTATTATAATGCATTGATTTATCCAATAATTTAAGAACACTAGTACTGACACAAAGATAGCGCTGCGATTTGCGAGTGCGTTGCACCTTGATATCGGCTATTGGCCTTTTACTCGTAATCTTTAATTTAGCTGCAAGTGTTTTCGATTCCATTTCATCCGATTTCACCACTTTATGCTGAGCTTTACACATACCTGAGACAGTCGTACAGCCCCAGTCTAGTCGTTTACCCATTTCTATAATTGTAGTCCATAGTAACTACGCCTCGGTGGCGTAGTTGTAATACGATTACAAAGCTGAAGTATACGGTTCGAGTCCCGGGTCGGGCAGTGTTATTGGATTTTTCTATTCATTATCAGCCCGGAGTCAGGAATTTGTGCCCGATATGGCGATAGACTCGCCCCCTATCACAACGTGGGACGGAATATACAAGGCGAAACGTGGGTGTCCTGGTTGCCTACCCCTTCTGGGAAAAGGCGTGAGTTTATGTATGTAAGTACATACATACATACATAAACTCACGCCTTTATCCCCGAAGGGGTAGGCAGAGGCGCCACCAGAACACCCACATTTCGCCTTGTATGTTCCGTCCCATGATGTGATAGGGGGCGAGCCTATCGCCATATCGGGCACAAATTCCTGACTCCGGGCTGATAATGAATAGAAAAATCCAATATCACTTTGCCCGACCCGGGACTCGAACCCGAGACCTCAGCTTTGTAACCGTACCGTAATACAACTACGCCACCGAGGCACCGATGTAAGTAACTACATACATATGTATATGTAGTATAGCTCTACCACTTTATAAAGTTATTAGACATATCTGATTATAATAAATTTTGATTATGATTTATTATAATAAATAAGTAAATAAAGACCAACAGAAGTATCCACATACATATTTACCATGATTTATCAAGTAGTCACCTTGGCGAGTCATGTAAAGTAGGTGTCGAACATGAATTTAATCGTTGCATTACAATCTAGCAACAACGTTCTTTTAAAGGTTTTAGAATTACACCGGTATATCAAGACTACGACCGAAAACGAAGCCAGGTGGTAGTTTTAGTGGTTACAGACACAATGCTTAGTAAATATTTCGCAAAAAGACGACATTTTTTTTTTAATATCGGCGTGTTTGCGTGGTAAATACCTAATTCTTGCGAAAATAGTAATTTAAACCCTTGTGTACCATTGCGTCTTTAAAATTAACGTGTACATTATTATATTAGGAAATCTATGTATTTATCACCCAAATACGACGTTAAGTAAAATATTCCAAAAAATATTGATGATATATGCGAAATTCTTAGTTGCATTGTCCGAAGTCACTAATACTACCTGGCTTCGTTTTCGTTCGCAGTCGGGATGTACCCTGTATACCGAAGAAATGATTTTCTTTTTTTCTAAGCATCAACAATATATCTCGAACATATAATATCAGAGGTGTCGGTAAACATGTTATTTTCGTGGTATTAGCGCACGTGGTCGTTATCTCACCGTCGCGCGTCTGCTCTGTAGCCATAGAAACACGTGTCGAGCACGCATGTCTTCATTTAAAAATAGATAGCACTAAACAATGATAACGCGTCTTATTGTGGACCGAAAGCTTTGTTGTTGATGATAAAGATTTGCGACGTTTGTGGATTTGAGATAAGTGAGACTGTTTTTATTTTTTAATTGTATGCAAAAGTTACATTCGAAATGTTTACTAAGAAAATTAATCGTAAAATATTTCATATACCTAATGTATGGTATTATGTAGTTTTGTTAATATTTCCATTAGGACCCAAGAAATTAGACGTTTGGATTGACCCGAACTGTCATAAAGAAATAGCAAGTTCAAACCCTGAAACAATTTTTTAAGCATAAGTTACTTATTCTGTCCTAGTTAAAAGTAGTCCTTAAATTTTTATTCATTAATAGCTATTTCCTTTGTTCAAATTATCATAAAGAAGATTTGATGATAATAAATGTATATTCACGAGGTTTGGAGTTTGGACATAGGAAATAAAAAAAGTGGTCACATTTTTTTTTATTAATAAATATAATTGTCCTAAAAATGCTTCACGAAAAAGGAGTTTAGGTGGACTTTTGAATGAAACAGGCCACTTTTTTGTTCTTAATTATTTTTTGTCAAAGATAGTCAGTCACGTTTCGTACGTAGAATTTAGTTTGAAATGAATCAACTCTCCCAAACAGCCGCGTGTGTTTATCGGCCGTATTGTGTGTGAGAGAATGTGAGTGTGTGTGTTTTACGACAATTTTTACAAGAATGTAACTCGTCAAATGATAATGAGCTTGAAAATATTACGTGGGTTTGGCACGTGTTCTTGTACAGTGCAAAGTACATACTGTTTTATTACGCCACAATTTGTTATACATACATAGATAAACTCACGCCTTTTTCCCGGAAGGGGTAGGCTGAGCTTCTCCTGGTAGCTACCAGGACTCCCACTTTTCGCCTTATATTTTCCGCCCCATGATGTGGTACGGGCGAGCCTATCGCCATATCGGACACAAATTCCTGACTCCGAGCTGATAATCAATAGATAAATCCAATATCATTTGCCCTACCCGGAATTCGAACCTGAGACTTCAGCTTTGCAATCATAACGTTGTACAACTGCGCCACCGAGGCATAGCATAATTTATCATTAATAATATAAATTCATACAAACAATTTAGAAGAGCAGTATTTTACTATGCAAATTATGTTCCTATGTTGTGTTAAATGTATGTCAATAACATTGGTTTATTAAAGCTATTATTAGCAAAATCAATTGTACTGATACTAATGAGCGATTTTTTGTTATTATTAAAATTACCTATCAAACTGATCGTTGCCATGTTCGGAACGAAATCTTATCAGATCTCTGATAAACAAATTACCAAGAGATTAATTGAATATTAATTGTTATTGTTTTGTATCACTACATATCGAAAGCTTTAAGTATCCTGTATTTTGGTTAAACAAATAAATAGTTATGACCTAAAAATAAAGTTGATTAGGCGTCGACTGTGAAACGAGGGGCTGCGCTACCACTACGCCACGGGCGGTGTAAAATATTTTCTATAACCGACATATTCCAGTACATTTCCTAGATAATTGCTTCTTCAAACGCGCAGTTCCTCGAGTTTATTACCATAATTCCGCCATTCATCACGCTAACACTTGCATTAAGTCTATGTATGGGAAACCTAGTTTTTATGATTAGTTATAATGTTCTGTGTGAGCGAGTCAAGCAGCTCTTTTGTTAACAGTCCGTGTTAATAAAATTTGGAGGAATTGTCATCGTAATCCGAAAATGTTATGCTCTACCAAATTTAAACCGTAGAGTATTTGAAGAAAAATTAAATATCACAAGCCAATATGGTGGCGTAGTTGTATTACGGTACGACTACAAAGCTAAGGTCTCGGGTTCGAGTCCCGGGTCGGGCAAAGTGATATTGGATTTTTCTAATCATTATCAGCCCGGAGTCAGGAATTTGTGCCCGATATGGCGATAGGCTCGCCCCCTATCACATCATGGGACGAAACACACAAGGCGAAATGTGGGTGTCCTGGCGGCGCCTCTGCCTACCCCCTTCGGGGATAAAGGCGTGAGTTTATGTATGTATGTATGTACAAGCCAATATCTGACCTATAATCTTTTCTAAGCACTAAATGGCTTAGGTCGGCTACTGTTGCTTCGATCCCGTCGCGATTTTAAACTACCTGTCCCAATGATGAGCCAAGGCAATGCTTTGCTGATAGAGCAATTACTGGTTAAAAAAATAACATTTTCGCTGATCATTATAACTATACCGACCTTAAATATTTCCAAATTTTTGTGACAAAATTGTAGATCGAAACTTCAACGGTATTTTAAATAATTTAATAATAAATAAACAGATAATCATTAAACCTGTAAGCCATTTCTTACTCATTTCAACTTATCTCACCTAACCTTCTAGAATCACCAATACTTAATAAAAATCTTGTTTAACACCTGACCTACGACGCTTGGTATTAGTAAGCAGCGCACGTGCTTGAATCTCGTTGGCTTGAGTGGCTCCACTGGACTGATTACCAGCAATGTGACTTCCTGTGTATCGCCTGTTGAAACAATCATTTTTATAACCCTAAGGCTGTGGTAATAAGACAAAATTAGAACAATTTCGGAGACAAATCAAATGTTTTGTTTTGAGATTTTTAACATATTAAAGAAAATACAACATTACATAGGTATCCATACACACATATTTTATACAAGAAGTTTATTGGATAGTAAATATTAGAAAGTTGGGCAATTACTGTCTGATTGTTTAATCTATGCTAAAGATTGTGTAGCTCAGTTTTAAAAGTATACTGCTGACATGATATTGGTTTGAATTGGAGAATTATGCATCCAAGGGCACATTTTAGCACTCCGCATTATCTGGAAATAACCAGAAGAAATATGATAAAATTATCGGGTTCCAAATTCAAACGTATTTCGTTTGAATTTATCATAATATTTATTAATCAATAAAATTTATTAGATAAAAAATTCTGACCGTTCCAACATTTCTACAGCTTATTTAAAAATCTCAACTATTATAAAAAAATATCTAAGAATTTCCCAGAATCCAGATCCATTATACCTCTGCTGACTGCTAGTAATCATACCACATATGTACTTAATATGTCGAAGTATACCTACTTGGCATCTGACGTAACTCGTAGCCGGGCCAAAGTGCTTTGTATCTGTCTATTAGCTGTTCTATTGCAATGAATGACGTCATCGGTTTGCCATACGTCAATCTCCATTGATAAATTTCATTGAAGAAAGTGGCTCGTCAATTGTTTTGAAATCTGGAACATTCGTGTATAGTAGTATTATTTGATGATGTAAACGGTTTTGTGAAGCTAGTGGAGTGGTTTTAATTAGGTTGCATCAAAACGCGGCATACGACACTACAAATACTTAGTTACACGTTGAAAGAATACAATGTCTATCGAATTCGGCCGGCATGGTAGACTAGAAGGTATACTTCCAAAAGAATTGGTCTCAAGCAGGAATCCGTTAGTAAAGTTACAAGTCAAATCATTCTGCAACGTTGATGAAAAGCCACTGATACCGACCCAATGTAAGTGCCGGATAAGAGCAAACAGAAGACAATTTTCGATAGTAATGGAATACTTAATAAAAGTAGAGCTAAGGGCAAGGAGATATCACAGGGATATCCCATTGTTTTGAAAGGAAAAGTGGGCACTGGTGCGTTACCAAAATTTAAGAATGCAGGAAAGACGGAATGGTAAAGAAGAAAGCGTAAGTAAGTATTCTAGATCTTAAGCACTGATTGAAACAAATGCAACAGCAAAGTTAAGCGTACAATATCACTTTGTTTAGGGATAAAACTGTGATGTACTGACATATTTTTTTATAATGTTTGGAAATACTTATAGTGCGCTATTTGCATGCAAATAATGACTCGTATAATTACGTATTAAAATAATAACTGATATCTCATTGATCAATCAAGCCCACAGTAATTGCACATAATTGACGATTACGTCTGCAACACGCACAGGCGTCTTTGGTTTTATAATTAAAACATTTAAAAACGCAAACACAATATACTTGTAATAATATATAAATATACGGGTACAAATTGAAATGAAATGAAATGAAAATAATTTATTGAATCCATTAAAATGTTCAACATTGTTTAGATTCAGTCATTTTTTGAACTACCACCCGGTTCGGAAAGCGGTTCTCACTAGAGAAGAACGGGCAAGAAACTCTAGTGTTGCTCTTTTCAAAACCAGTTTACAATGTATGATTATTACAAAAATTACAAGTTGGTTTAAATCAGAGCAGTTCATTAATAACTTGTTATGATTTGCAAGTAGGATATATTTGAATACGAATAAGTTTACTTTATATTTAATATGGCTGAGAGAAACGAAACGAAGTAACCCATAACGAAGAATCAGTATACTCTGTTTTGCCAACGCAATAAATAATTATAAAAGCGTTAAGTAATCTATTTATCAATTACAAAGTAAGCAAATCGGACAGACCAGTCCACACAAGCAGCACCCGTTCACGAGTATGACGCATGTGCCAGCCATCGGCCTCCTCAACCATGCTACAGGGAAGTGACCGACCCGGCACACGACGCCACCGCAAGCACAGACTTTTAAGCGAGCATGACTTATCCAATCGCTTACAAAGCAAAACAAAATACATAGTTTAAGTTACTTAATATAAATGAAATTATACAGAGCACACTAATACCTCCGCTCCAAGATACTATATATTTAATTAATTTTATACTATACTATTCCCAAGCCTTATTATCATCTAGATATTCTGAAATTTTATAATAAGCTTTATTGCATAATTTTTGCTTGATAGTAGCTTTGAATTTTTCAATACTTAAGACTTTAATATGAGTGGGAACTTTGTTATAAAAGTGTATACAGTAACCCTTAAAAGACTTGCTGATCCTGTGGAGTCTGGTCTTATGAGTAGCTAAATTGTTCTTATTTCTAGTATTTTTATTGTGAATATCGCTAATCTTTCGAAAGTTTTCTTTATTTTTATGGACATACATGAAATTTTCAAAAATATATTGTGATGCCACTGTCATTATATTTATTTCTTTAAATTTTTCTCTAAGAGAATATCTGGACCCTAGCGAATAAATTGATCTTATAGCTCGCTTTTGGAGAACAAAGATGGTATTAATGTCAGCAGCACCACCCCACAGTAAAATTCCATAACTCATCAGACTATGAAAGTAGGCAAAATATACCAATCGAGCTGTATCAATATCAGTCAATTGACGTATCTTACCCACCGCGTAGACTGCGGCGCTCAGCTTTTTAGCTAAAGCGACTATATGGGGACCCCATTGAAGTTTGGGATCTAATGTGATTCCCAAGAACTTAGTTGTATCCACAAGGCTCAACTCATCCCCATTCAAAAGAATGTTAGCGTTAACTTTTTTGACATTAGGAGTCACAAACCGTATACATTTAGTTTTCTGACTATTTAGTAACAAGTTGTTAACGCTAATCAATGTACGATTTTTGTGAGGGTGTGGTTTACATCGTCAATAATGGGTTGATGTCGATTCAGTTTAAATAATAAAGAAATATCATCTGCAAACAACACGACCTCACAGTTGTCCCTTATAAAAAAAAAAAATGTTTTTGTATTTCAAAATATTATAATTAGCCCTTACTTCTATTTTTTTTTTTTGCTTTTCCAATGATTAAATGTACAATTATTTATAAGCGTTGTACATATTTATAATCACGTTGCATAAAAATACACCCATTGCTTGTATAAAAAAAAAACACTTAAATAAACAACCATATTTTACTTGCAACTATTTGTTTTTATTGCCTCAGTGAGTTTTCTGTTCGAAAAGATGTTTTTGGGGTAGCCCAGGCCTGGAGTATGTGCCTAGCATGCTGATAAGCAATCTCCCTATAAATGCCATCAAAATACGTCAGCCTTTTTAACGGCATTTGCGACGTCCCCGCCTATAAACACTTCAGTGCTATTTAAAGTTTACTAACAAGTAAAAAAAATTATTAAAAAACACGTGATATTTATAGCGAATAACATAACGTTGGTATGGAAGCTATTGAACGAGCACGCGTTTCGCAGGCCCCGCCCATCCGGCCAGTAACCGCGTGTCGAGAGCGGCGCTTCATACCAGTTTACGTTGATGTATAGCCGCGTGACAGCGCGTGCGTTTTATAAGCTATTGTAATTACTATAATTATTCTAGAAGCTTTTAGACTGAGGGCTTAACCGGAGAAATGTAATAAATAGCTACCTATTGTAATTACTATCTAAATAATTCTTCTAGAAGGTTTTAAACTGAGAGCTTAGCCGGAGAAATGTATAAAAACATTAAAAGTAGTAATACTTGGGTGTAACTTGTAGGACCTACAATATCAATGCGATTGACCGGCGCAGGGCTTCATTGCAGTTACTGTCGTGCTGTCTATTAGAACTGATGTGGAGTGACTATTGCTGGTGCTTTTCGTTCGGCGAGGCTGATTGCGCGATGTCTTATGTAAAAGCTCGCAAGTATGTTGCGTTCCGGGCTTAGCCTATTGTATACGAGTTATCTTACTCTCGAGCAATTCTGCTAACTAGCATATTTGTTTTGACTCTATTCAAATTGCACTACATTAAGTGCACTGCAGTCATCTAGTCGCGACTCGTAACACTACAAAAATAGCGATCGCAAAACCGCCCAACAATCGCCCGTACCATCGCGCTGAATATGAGCGGATGGACAGAATGATGCTCACACGCGTAGGGTGTCACGTGCGTGCTCGTCACGTGCGACGTATCGCAGTCCGCAACGCCGACCAGCCATGACACAGATTCCGCGGCCGCGATCAATGATAGCACACGCTGGCCGCAGTGCCGTCGCTGGAGCTGAAATGTGGGCTAATTTCATAAAAAAAAAACAACTAAGTCCAAAGAAATCCAACGCGTCTCTTATTCTTCATTCATTCTAGCTCTCCTCGTCTCTGTGTCACCTTAGTTTCAACTGTTAGAGATTGCCTCAGGCATTAAGTCCACCTATACAATATAATTATAATGTATGAAGTGTAAATAAATAAATAAATATATATGAATTCATTTATTATTGAATGCATTATGAACCATTCCAATATTCGTGCTACACACGCTCGCAATTCATAATGTATTGCCGCCACTAGAGCTAAAATTTAGGCAAAATAAAATATAAACAACAAAAAAAATTAAAAATAAATATCAAAGCGAACGTCACGTGAATCCATCGGTCACGTTTATTGGCACGTCAAAAATTTGACATTTGTAACTTACAACATTATCCTAATCATAAATATAATAAATAAACTATAATCTGTTTATCTATTATTGACGCAACACTCAATTTTTCCTAGGTAATTATTTAAAACAAAGCCATTATAATTCTTTAGAAATACATGATTTTTGCAAACCGGTAACATTTATTATTTAATAATGAATAAAACCAACATCCTGATATGGAATTTCAATAGCTCTTGCTAAATATTTTTGAGTTACAAACTTTTTAAACCATCGAAGCACGAGACCCCATGAGTCGGTAGGGCATGGGCGGTCGCCCCCATTACCCCCACCTTGCGCCGCACACGTTCTCTATGAATCTGCAATTATGCCATTCGTCTGTTGTCTGTATTACGACCTTTCTCATTGTACTCTGCGGAAATAGCGCCAGTTAATGAACCAATCATTGGCGCGTCTGTAAATAATTTTCAAAAAGTTTGCTCCCATAATGCTATGCAGCAGTGCAATGTTTAGGTACACATATAATTTTGTAATTATATTCGTGAATATTTTTGAATAAAAATTACACAAGTGGGTATCATAGGCTGATGACGATAATTTGATGCTCTGAATCGTCGGTTTAAAGAATTTTTAATTGATTTTGAATATGCAGATGATAATTTAACTGGTTCTCTATAAATACAAAAAAATCATGTTATCAATCACTACTCTTTAATATACCAAAAACTTTTAAATGAAGGATGTATAGCGGGGGACGTTTTTATGCAAGTTCGAGAAGACCCACACTAACCGGATGGTATCTGGTTGTAACTAGTTTAGGGTCGCGATCGGCAGCTTATCCCAAGCAATGTACAATGCAACGTTGATGCCTTCTATTAAGTAGGTACATATAGATACGTGTGCCAGAAGATCCCACTCTTCCATATCCGTAATATATGTACGTAAGTACGAAAATCGATAAGATTAAATTACCATTGCTTTGCTTTGCATGAGCATTGCTTTTTCTGTTGACCGTTTTGACATTATATCTCTCTAATTAGATAGTGTACCACGCCTCTTATAGTTTTATCGTAACAGCATCTCAACTATCTACTTGGGCTCCAATTGATTACAGAATTACGGCTTCTTTTCTGTAACTGGTAAGTGGTACCATTTATCAATATATAAAATATGGCATAGTAAACACCCACGAACCCTTCGATCAATTAGTGTATATCTTATCGAAGCACGAACCCCTTAATTTGGCTAATTAACACTATTTTAAAGACGCCTTTTCATGGCTTCCAATACTTTTATTCGCATACCCTTTTATTATGTCCTAAACAAAGTTGATACTCTAATAGAAAACACAACAATTCTTATTAGGAGCACCTTTGTTAGTACTAAAAGACTTTTTTTATGCTAAATGATCACTGCCGCCCATGAACATCCAGAACGCTTGGATCATAAAATTTAATTAATTCGGGGGGAGCGGGAAGGAAAAAGGATGAGAAGATATCATAGATTACATAGATAAATATTTATTAGGTTTTATAATGGAACATAGGTATTATAATGTAATACACCGTAACATTGAATCTAAGTTATTTTAAGTAATTTATAAAATTGTATTATAATATAATAATATCGTTCTAATTGTACAATAAATAAATATCCACACAATTCATGATAACACGAGTACCTTAAACGTAACATAATCCGCATGAAACACATCAACAAATCGTATCAGTTTCCATCATTGCGGTATTGTAACCGATCCAGCCTTGCAAACTGTAAGGTCGTTGAACTCGTTCATAGTAAAGGTTATCGCTATAAAAACTCCTTGGTGCAATTAAAACCTGTCCGTTTAGAAAAATTACAAGGTGTTCGAAATGGCAAACGTTATCTGTACTTATGCCTTTCAAGTATTTGTAATAAAAACGTATTATGAAAATAGACGGCTTAGAGACATAAATACATTCCGTTGAAGGCATTTGTTTTTGTAGAGACACCTATAGTAAAAACTATAAAGTAACTTATATTTTTAATTAAATAAATATCTGTTAATTCCATTTTTTTATATTGCTAGAGAACACGTACTACTGGATACTGTCCTTTTCGGTGCTTATCTACTTATACATACTTGAAAAGAAATAACTAGCATTATTAACATTTCACAATTCCTCACAATCAATGTATTTCATAAAAAATGTGTAGGCCAACGTTGTATTATATATCGGTGGTTAGGTAAAGACGAAAATCATGACCTACTAATTTCCCAGCGCTCATGTTCAAATGGAATGCAATGTACCATGTCGTAACTATAAACTATAGTAGATAAACTGCGTCACCATAAAGAAAACGTGATGCCTGATGAGCCAACCACGTGTGGGTGCAGTTTTTTTTATATAACTGACGCAAGCTATAGCAACGAAACGCACGTGTCACTATGGCCGATTTGTCAATTGTTGGCGTGAAAACCCGGCGCCATCTTGTTTGTCTATCGAAAATATTTACTTTCCGCTTGAACAACGTGAATTGAATCGTATTGTTTTTATGTTTTTGTTGGCGTTGTAATGACAAGCGGTATTTATCGTAATTTTTCGAATTTGTTATGTCAAACTCTATCTTGAATTGTGATTTAAGAAATCAATTCTCATCAATATTAGTAAGAGAGACAAATTCTAACCGTAGTTATTTTAATCGAATGTTCATGGTGAACCCTTTATTCGGCTCGTTGTTATGTGATAAAGTTCAACTCATTATCGTCAGCCTACAAATAAAAGGTATTTAATTCCTGGCATACACGTCTCCAATCTATCCAATTAAGCACTCTGGAGTCTGGGCTTTTCTCTTTCGATCCCATTCAGTCTTCAGCAAGCCTGAGAATATATTCCTCTCTAATAGTAGCCTCTATGTCATCTAGCGGTCATCAGTATTAAAATCTCTTTAAACCACGCAAATCGCAATGCATAATTTTATATTTCATGCACTAGACTAGATCATTCTTCACCAAACATGGTAGCAATTATAACCAAAGGTACGTCAATCGCTCGATGTATTACTATCGAATGACCGAAGGAAGCAAGGGCAAACAATCCCTACTTTATCTGGTCAAATCCGGTTTGCACCAGTCTCGGTATCCTGAGCGTCACTCCATCCGGCCGGAGGTTATTTGACGGCAACTGTCTTCCAATTAAAGGCTTGTTGGTTCTAATTCCTACCCGTTTCTTTTTAGATACTGCCTCTTGGTAATGGATGTAATGGATTGACCATCATTACAAATGAATCGGTTGTATTAACTTAATGGATTTATTCGAACTGTCACTTTTAATTTATAGTTCTCTTCGAGTTAAGAGCATTAAGGTGAAAGTGCATTTGTTGCTCTATCCCTTCTTCTCACTGCAACGTTTTATTTCTTAAATATACACATCCTATCCTCCAAGTAATTATCTATCTTCAGTTGAACACTTTTATTCTTCATGTCACAAGAATCTTAATAAATAAATAAATACACCCAACAGTCACACACATAGTCGTGACCCCACACTAAGATCGAGTCTTGTGTCGTGGGTATCAGAAACTACGAGAGACTTTTCGGTCTCACAAACACCCAGACCCGAAACAAATACCTGTGGATCACACAAATATTTGTTTCGGTGCGGGGATCGAACCCGCGGCCTCTCGTTTCACAGGCGGTGTCTAACCAACTGCGCCACGGAGGCTGTCAAAAGCTATCTTAAGGTAATGAAGATGTTCATAAGCTAATATGTTCATGTTTTTTCTTTGCTGCTTATTGCTCCCATGATTTTTTTTAGCTTACCATTTTGTATTTGTTCATGCCAGAAAGATAATATTTAAAGTTATCAGGGTTTGTGGATAAATCAGGCTCACAAACTGTGCTGGTAATGTTATTTTGTGCCTAAAAATCGTTCTTAGACCTTTATTATGCTATTGCACTGCCATTATCATGCCATAATATTTATGTATTATTCATCTAAATTGGCTGTATTCAGTGCAGCCGCAGTCGCTTCAAGCTATAATAACAGGTAAAAGGCGCGGTGCAGTATGCACGAACTATTTTGGTGTCATGGACTGGCAAGCACGTGCTTGGCAGCGGCGGCCACGTGCGGGGCGACCTAGTTCACAGCACCGGGTCGCCGGCCTCTCTGCAAATACTGCAAATACCGTTTGGTGGGAAATTTAAAAATAGAATTGCAATGAGTGGAATGGATGGGCCGCGCCTGTGACGTAACTGAATACATTGATAGGGAATAATGTTTTCTTTTATTGAAATGTGTGGTTTGTTCGGAATTGAAAAATATTTTCATGCCGGTACTATCTATCTATTAATCTATGTGATTAAGGTTTATTTATAAGCCGTATTGTTGTATTTAAGATTGACATTGAAATTATTTGAATTAAATAGTTACAGAAAAGATAAGCGTCGACGTAATTGTATGCGTAGTGATAGAGATTAACGTTCTCATTTTTTGTGCAAGAATTGCTGTGCCGATTAATAAATAACTACACTCAAGAATCAAGACTCAATAGTAGTACAGTATACTGTTACTGTTACTGTTGTAATTTGAAGTTTCATAATGTTCACAATACCGTTAATGTTGTTTCCTGTGTGTATTGAGGACAAGATAAAAGTTCTAACTATATTCCATTTGTTTAGGACGTGAAAATTATGTAAACAAACCTTAAAAAAGGTTCTTTTATATGACATTTTATCGACCCGAAAAATGTGTCTTCTCAAAAATCATTCACATAAATTATTGATACTTTTTTAATAATCCATATATTCCACAGCACGAAATTGTTTATCTACCATGATTAACTTAAGATCAGTTTATTACATTATTGTCTTTATTTAAAAATATTTATATTGTCGATGTTGTACTTACTGCAATTTGACGACTAAAAAAAAGTATCCACGCCAGACAGGCAACACATTTATAAGTGACCCTATAAAATTAGGGAATAAACCGGTGACTTATTGCGATGACCAAAATGTCCAACATGAAATTTAGCTGGATAAGCACATACCATTCACGGTTTGTTTTGATATGTCTCAGCATTAGTGCAGTCTAAATGATTATTCATATTACTTTACATTGCTTTAATTAAATTCGTTGTTTTTAATAATTATGTTAAAGCAACTTTCAACAGATGTTTCTCTGGTAGCCAGACACTTTTCATGGTTCCTTCATTCAGACACATTGCAGCTGATACCTTCCAAAGCCACCACGATCGGAACTTCATAATAACTGATTGTGTGTTGCCCATGTCAGAGGCATGCGCACACAAACTTCCAGCTTTTATAAAATGATGAAAGTATGGCGACCACGGGCTCCTGCTCTTTTAAGAAAATAATCATATTTATGTACATTTGGAAGCTCTATAACTCACGCGGAAAGCGCAGCGTAGGACGTCCACCCACAAAATGGTCAGACGACCTGGTAAAGGTGGCGGGACGTCGCTGGATGCAGGCTGCCTCCAACAGGTCACTGTGGAAATCATTCGGAGAGGCCTATGTTCAGCAGTGGACGTCCATTGGCTGATGGATGGATGGATGGATGATAACTCACGCGCCTAAAACTATGTGTGTGTACTGTGTATTACATAAAGTTGAGATTAACAAAGTGGTACCACAGTGGTACTTATGAAACGTGTTTTTATAATCACTAAAGTCGTTAAAATAACATTTACGTGTTTAAACTTCACACTCTTTATAATTTACTGCGCGGTGCGACACTTTAGCTAGTTTTTAAATGTGACGATAATATTAAATCAATTTTTTTGCCGGTAACGTGTATTTTTGCCGGTAATATATATTCATTGGAAATTATTTTCTTATTAATAACTTCTTAAATAATGCGTGAATTATTATATAATTCTTGCAGATTTTATAAATAAGATTTTTCAAATTATTCTTCTTTTCTATTGTAATATTTAAGTTAAAAACATAGTATTCTAATACCTAAGATTGCAATATCATACTTTAATGTTATATCAGGTATTCCTTGTTCGGGATTCAACTAAATAAAAAAAACTCTTGTTTGGTACATAGATTATAAAAATTGCACCTCATGTTATGGATGTTTTAAATTGTTAAGCACATGCACGTAATATTGTAAACTATTACATGAGTATGTAAGCTGTATGTTTAATTTGTCACAGTGTCAATGATAACAATAATTATTATATGTTTTCTTTTGAAATGGAACACACAGCTGCGCTTTTATAACAAAGACATAAAACAAAAATGACGCTAACAGATATACATTTTTAATTATATAAAATACCCTGATAAGAAATATGTGGTTTGCAGGACCTTCCATTATCCAACCCACTAATCTTTTTATAAACATAAATTCAAATCTCAATTTTCTATACCCTTTAAAAGCCTTATTAGCCTTATTACCTGTAATTGAAACAATCATACTAAACAATAAGTAAAACGAGCAATTACCTCAAAAACATTAATTTTCATTTGTTTTTGTAGATAAAGTGAGTCAAGACTTAATCGAGTGTATTTTTTGTGCAAACAAACAGTTTACAACGTGAGCGTTTGTCACACCACGTTTGAGCGCACGCGTCGCGTCGCCTAAATTACGTCATGGCGTGTATTGTAAAATATAATAATGTATCATAATATATCGCCCCATATACGCACACGGCTGAAAAGGAGACTACTTTACATATAATTTACATATAACAAAGTGCGGTTTGATAGTCTATCATGGTTAGCTGAACTTCACATACGATGGAAATTCTTCTATTGCAGGTAACAGTGCAGGTTGCCGGGTGGTAGAAAACTTAGGGAATTTTCAAGGCGGAGGTCGCGGCTTCGACTCTTTGGTGACTACCGCGCAATTGAATTGTGACGGAGTTAAATATATAGCCATATAATGATTGAAAAAGAAAGGATTTTAAAGAAGGAAGTCTTGGGTCGTATTAGGAGTAGAGGTCTGCATTTTGAAAGTTACATTTTAATTATATTTCATTGCCGCGTGACTCCGAAGTATGCATCGGCAGGACCTGTATAGACTGCCCCGTAGCGTGTCACGGTGTCCTTTGGCGTGCCGTTGTAAACTGCAAGGCGCTGCGGCATCCCGCTGGGGGATCCCTTAGCGCGCTCTCCAATGCTGTGCCTTTCGATGCCTCGGCATAAATTTAAAACATTGGAATTTATATCGTATTTCTACCACATAAGTCTGAATATCCTTTGGTAAAAAAATAAATCCTCTGCCATTCCGTCCCGGTCTGCGTAGACCCTTAGAAAAAGTTTATTTTCAAGGCAGAATTCCTTTGCTTGAAGATAGTTCATTACTTCCAGAGATTTCTTACACACATATTTATCTGTACAATACAATATACGAGTACATATGTATATTTTCGTACAGTGCTTTCCAACGTGTATCGCCAAGGCCGATTGTGTGAAATATTTGACGTAGACACTACACGTGGAGCAAAAAATAAGAGAAAAATATGTTTGTGACTTCGTATGCTAATTCTTCTTTTCGACTCACCTGCATAACAGCTTAGTTTCAGAAACGTTGAATGAAGAATTCTTGCGTGAAGAACATGGTCTTTAAAAGTCCAATTTGATAGGTCAGTTATATATTTCTTTTATTTAATTCTATCTCGGCAAATTAACCGCATTGTATATGATAGTGGGTGCCGTGCAATAAAAGTCAACTTATCTCTTGCTATTCATCAGAAATAACCCGGCTTTTATAACATATTCTTAATGGTATGAGAGAAAGACCCAGAATTATAGGAAGGAGGGAACACGTGCGCCAACAAACTGTTTCAGAGCTAAGTTGGCCAAGACTGTAGCCGTTATAATAAAGAGAGTGAAAGGTGGAGAAAATAATTTAAAAGTACACAAAGCATTTGCCTCGAATATTGAGAAAGATTAAATTTATGGATCTCAAACGTGTCCTACTGATCTTTGCGACTCTTCAGTCCAAACCAAAATTCTTACTGCCATATTGGCAATCAACCATGCTGTGGTCTGCAAGGAAGTGGGTGATTGCAAAACTATTAAATCTTTCCGCAATATACATATGTGTGTATTAAATTAAAAGAAATGTAGAGCCAGCCCTGCCTGGACAATGCGATAATGAAATAAGAAACAAAAACACGCTGGATTTGTGATTTTCTATATTGCACAACCAAACAATCTGCAAATCAAATGAAATAAAAGATTATAAATAGCATTTTGGCCCTCGATTGTTAAAACTTATTTCACAATTCAAAATTTCATCACCCAATGTGATTGTGAAATAATCACAAGAGGAAAACGTGAGCATGGAAAGCACATATAAAGGAAAATTTCGACTTGAATATTAAACATTACTCATAAATTATAGTCTAAATATTTCTCTACACCAGTCAATAACAAAGTAATAAGTTGAAGGGAGATGAAGCAAGAGTGCGGCTATTGTATCGTAGTAGAAATAGCATAAAATATTCTAGTCACATATCTCAGCCTAGTCAAATATCTGAATCTTTTGCGCACCATATCTAATATTATAATCTGTTGCCTTGTAGACATGACAGTTATCCCCGCAAAAAGTTATATGTGAATACTGAATAGAATACAAATAATTTCGTGAATGTTTCATCTATTCGTGTATTCAGTGATGCATATTATTCGTCTGTCAGTGCCACGTGGATTTGCGCCTTGCGGTACAAGTGGTCGCCTCGGCGCGGCGCGCGTCTCAATACAAATTTATCTTACACGATACGTGTCGATTGTAGCCCAACAACGTGAAGCGTGGTCAGCCATGTGCACTTCCAAATCGAAGCGGCCACGTGACTCAGGGCTGCCTCGCAACACATTATTATGTATTTGTACAAATGTCTTGAATGAACACGATGACAACATTCTCAATTTATAAATAAGCAAAGAAGTTCAACCACATTTTATTTTTTAATATTTCAATTAATGATATAGTTGTCAATCGTACAAGATATTACGTCATCAAAAAGAGTTGAAGTAAAATGCGTGCCGATAAAAATATTATGGTAATTTCACAAAAACGTGAATGTGTGTTTTGATAAGAGGTTTTTACTCACGCGGATGATGCGTATGTCCGTATCACAGAAACGCAGGTCGGTTAGCATTAATTATATTAACGGAACAATCTTTTTTTTTGTAAAAATATACTTTTTGCAAACGTCCTAAGAGCTGGACCGAATTAATAGGAGTTAATATGTTAGTCACATAAACAAAGCTGTATATATAAAGACAAAAAATATAGTCTGTTTATTGTTTCCATGAAGTAGTCCGCAGAGCAACAGTCGTTGACCGTATTTAAATAGCAAGAAAACAACCTAATGAATTATAAAAATCGTGTATGCCTAGCAACAGTTTTGTATTTTGGTATTTAAATAAGTAATGGGTAATTTTCTGCTCTTGAAACTAAATGCACGCCGAATAATTATTTCGTATTAAAAACCAGTTTTTAAGCAATTACCTTTTAATTAACAAACACTAAATTCCGTATTACTTTAGCGTTTTACTTACCTGAAGTGAAGTGCAAAATTATGCTAAAATAAGGAATTCGTGTACCTGAAATTTAAAAGATCACGTGCTTATACTCGTAGTTGCATGACAAACTGACTACAATACATAGATCGTCTGCGGTCTTCTGACGTCCAAATCCGTTTTTGTCAAAAAATATGAATAGCTTTTCTCTCTTCACAATTTATAACACTAGACGTTGTGATACTATTAGATTAGGAGTATAAATGCTTATTGTTTATATTATAAAATCATATCTCAAATAATGCGCTAATAGATATTTTTCAAATTTTGTTTGTAGTTCCTAATTCGGCCACATGCCAAAATATTTAACATGACTTATACTAGTAAGTTCTGTACAGTGGTCATATTATATCAACTGAAGTGAAATGGGTATCACTCGCCGGTCAATATTATTATGCTCAGTCAAATCCGGATATAAACAGACTGAACCGGAAAACCTGCATCCTTTGTACTTTACTTCGAACATGTTCGTGTAATGCGACTTCGTTTTATACAAAACAGCATTACATCGTTATCGGAGCAAATTTATTCGGGTAATTTGGGTGTTTTTCTGTCTCGGCTTGTTTAAATAAATATTTAACATTTGCAACGTGCAAGGCTTTTTAGCGTTGTACGTTACACGTGAGTGTAGGAAAGATATAGTGACAACGTGACGAGATTTGGATATGTTATAATTACGGGACAAATAAGCTATACGTATTATAAGCCTGCAACAACTGAGAGCTTGATGGATAAGGTTTTGGACAGAACACATCATGAACACATCAGGTTGGCCTGTTGCCTGTTAGGTATATATATATAGATCCCACTGTATCTACCTCTGTATCACCCTGTCCCACTGCAGGGCATGGGCCCCCTCTATAATCTAAAGTACAATTGAGAGTGGGGTACTTGCCTCCTCTAGAATTAGTGGCATAAAACGAATTGGTTGACTTCACATACGCATTCTTCTGGAGGTTTCTCAAGTATGCACGTTCCTTACGATGTTTTATTTACTGTTTTTTAAACATGCTCTACAATTGTACCCAAAATGTATTTTTTTATTATTTTTCCAACAAAACACTTATTATTAATTATACATTTGTACGCTATACAATGCTACCTAAAATAAAAAATATTTTTTTTTTTTATTAATTTTCCAACAAAACACTTGTTATTAATTATTCGTACAAATAATATTTGATCAGCTTAAACAAAGTCACACATTAACTCTTTTGTTGCAATGTGTATGGTGGACGATTAATGGAGTCACGTTGCGATGTTGTGTCTACAATGTCGTTGGGCTACAAAATGTTCGATAGTAACTATCTTTATGTTATAAATATTGCATTTCATGAATTCCTTTAACTGTAAAGTCTAGAATGATTATTTATCTACTTTCATGCAAAATTTGTAACACAGGTTTTTTATAAATGAGAACGCCGGAAACTATTTTTATAATTCATTTCATTTCTTTTAATAATTCATCTATATTCAAAGCTTGTATTTTCTTTAATGAATTTCTTCAGCTTTATATTCCGAATTGATTTTAATAATTATCTTTTCTTTTAATTATTGACTTTACAAACCAAAACAATCGTTGTTGTACTAGGCATGGAATAATCTGGAAACCTCACTGTAAAGAGCAATACCTGAAAAACTTAAAAAAATATATATTCGAAGATAACAATGACACTACCTCGAATCATATCAAAACCTTTCGCGTGTCAACCCTAACACCGAAGCATACAATTGCAAATTTTTCATGTGATGTTTACAATTGTACATTTCAAATAGAGATGCTATCGTTCACATAAATAAATACAAATGAGATCCCTCGTGCCATAGTAAATGTTTCCGTGTATGTTGAATTGTGTTTAACACGATATTTTATTTAACAGGTGCGAATAATGTATTATTGTGTCTATTCTTATTGTTTTGTAATTCTATATGTCAGTTATAAAATATTGGTTTTCTGCCCTTTAAAAAAAATTGCGCAATTTTTTTGGCACGTTCATGTTCAATCTAGATAAATATTCTAGTTATTTTATCACATTCTATTTCCGGTTTGGTAAATCTATCGCACCTAAGAAGGTACATCGAAAGAGATTTGTAATCTTTTGGAATATCATCCAATGCTGGATTTACCTATCTTATCTGGACTAGTATACATTCTGTGAATAGAAATTGCTATTACTATAAAAAATGGAACCACTTTGTTGTCTCTTATTTGGTTGAAATCAAGAGAAACCTTTATCATAATAACATTAAATAAGACTCTGATCTTTAATAAAAAGACAAAGTATAGATTTTGTTTAATGAACTTTTCAAATAAAACTGACTGATATGCCAGATCAAACGAGTAATAAAACCAATCATAATTCCTTAGAGCTAGAGCAATGCATCTAAGAACATTATAATAAGTGTTGGCTATAACCCAATATATTTTGGCAACACATATTTCAAACATTTATCTGATACAGATAAATCTAATTAAGAAATAATTAATGTCATTCAATTACTCATAGCTATTCCAGTCAGCAGACTTACTCATGGAGAAGCTAAATACAATGTATCGTTGATACCAAGTCACCGTCTTATCCTGCCCCTTCTTCCCTTCATAATTTTGCAAATTAGCGAAGTAACCATAATCATAGTGCTATTGATGGCCCTGTAAACGAATGCACCCGATTGTCGTGTAACAGAGAGGTCGTGAGGCGAGCAACATCATCGTTAGGGAATAAAACATAGTGACCACGACCGTGCCAGGAGTGTAACGAGGAAGAAGAAGATTGATGGATGAAATATTCTTCAAGCACCAAAAGAGTGTCGCTGAGTCCAAAATATTCTTGTAGGCATAGGTATTGTACCTATCCGACTCATTTTTACTTGAGGGATTCCGCAGGCCGCGACAAGTACTGGCAATAGAACTGGCATGGAATCTCGATTTCTATAAGCGAATAAGTGACGCTTTCTAAATTCAAGTGTCCAATCTCCAATCTCTCTCTCTCTCTCTCTCTCTCATAACATCAGCAACCAAATCAGTATATCCGAATTATAAATGGACGTAAAATAATGCAACAATGAAACGTCTTCCGGAAGTATTGACTCACCTTACAGCAATAGATGTGCTAAGTTGCAACGCACGTGTCGATGAGTATCAGCATTCAGGCGAGGTTATTGATTACTATCGTAGTATGTACTATAGTTACGCCTTGGCTACTGATAAGCCATAGACTCATTATCATAACATGACACGCCGACATGACTGAATCAATAGTGATTACTGTCTGCAGGGATGGTGAACCTAATGCGCCCAAAATTGGTGAAGTTAAATTATATTTCCGGCCATCTAGTAAAATTGGGTACAATTTGAGTACAATCAGTTAATCATTCATTACTTGATGATAACTATATCCGGATTATTCTAGGCAGCAATTTACACAAGATTTAAATCTGCAACGGATTTCTACGCAAGGGGTTCTCAATTCAGTTTTCAATATGAGCCAGTATACCTGCACTTTCGACTAGCCCGTCTTGAATAACTCTTGTTAAATGAGATTATCACTTTTGTCTCGGATTTGGGACTAAAACTGCTCCTAGTGGTAAATGCAATTACATCCAAATATATTTTATTCAAATGTATTTAATTCGGATTAAGCTCACCTTAATACCTTTCGCCTTTCAGGACAATTCTACCATACTCATTGTTTTCTTTTTCGTAGTTCGGGATAGACGATAGACATGGTAAATGGTAAACATAGATAACAACAAATCTGTAAAGGTATACGCAAGAACATACAGGCTTAATATAAAAGGAAATAATGCGATAATGCTTAACAATACATCAAGCGTTCTCCGGCCGTATAATTGATGTGGTGCCGAAAGACAATAAGGTTAATTAATCAGCCACATCAAAGGTTATCGTTGAGTGTAGGTAATTAATATTAATGTTGTTAACCCTAAATCACAAGATTGCTTCGTTGATTAGTTGTTCGACGATATGCCCATGACAGGCAATTGTTTGTGAGAATCAAAATGATTTAGTTTGCACTGTTTGTTTCTTCGGGCCATTTTTTTTATTAATTAGATTGAAGAGACGAGCGGATCGCTCACTTGATATTAAGCGTCGCACCTACGGCCTACCCACAGACAAGAGCAACATCAAGCACTAACTCGCACCACATTAGCCTCCTCTCGTTGAGAATATAGATACCGAACCTTTAATGCCCCATTTATCACGTAAATATAGAAAAATCTCGAAACTCCATATTCAAATAGATAATAATAGTGTTACGCAGAGAGATCGCGAAATAGCACATTGTTGTCAATTGCACTGTGTGGGAGATCCGAGCTAATAGCGTGGCGTAACGAACGCCACCCGGCGCGCAACATATCATAATCATTGTCATCTCTTTGATCTCCTCACGTTGCACAACTGTCTGTGTAAGGTGAATCAATAGGCATGGTTCAGTTAGAATGATTCATTTTCAATTTTTTTATTGCGGCTGGTCAGGCTAACTAGCAAACAGGTCACCTGATGGTATGAATTCTACCGCCCATGAACATCCACAACGTTTGGATCATGGATGTGTTGCCGGCCCTCCAATAGGGAGGAGAGCGGGAAGGAAAAATGATGGGAAGAGAGAAAGCGGAGTTGGGCGCGACAGCCAAGGTGTCGCTTCACTTCGTTTCCTGTGAGACAGTGGTACCGCCCCGAACGAACCTGCCCATTCATAATGAGTTATGGCTAACAACAGCGTAACTCTACCACTTCAGAGTTACTAAAATATTGCTTATTTTTCTTAATAATGACATTTATTTATTAATAAAAAATCGAGTTTGCAGATTTAATCTAAATTACTTACATTCTAAATTCTTATAGACTAATAGCCAAAGAGAATGAGAATACATGAGAAGGTAAAAAAATAAAACCTTTTTAGTTCGATTTAAAGAGCTCTTATTAGAGCTATCGAGTAGAGACACAGTTGCCCCAATATGCAATCCTATACCACTGCTATTTATGCCACGTGCTATAGTAATACAGTAAAAAGAGGTGTAATGTATGGTTTTTTTTTGTATTCTCACCTTTTTATTTATTTTATGTTTAAATACTAGGAATTTCCTAATTAAACCAGTTTGTAAGATAAACGGAATTAAATAATTTTCATTTGAAATTTAAACATATCGCCACAAGTAATTAAACGAACACATTTTCGTACCAAGCTTACAAATAAACACCACGTTCTACTGGTTAAGATGGTTACTTTTTGTAGGCATATTTTTATAAATAACTAGCTTCTGCCCGCTAACTTCGTCTGCGTGATTAACTTTGTTTAAAAAAATATACATGTATAGATTATTTGGTATTCTCATCCTGTCCCGTCCCGTCCCGTTATATCCCGCCCGTCCTATCTCATTCTTACTCAAGGTATGTAATCCACGCCCATCGCATCCCTTTGAGTATAAAAAGTAACTAATATATCGGATTTCCGTCCTCATCCCACGGGAACACTTAATTTATCTGGATAAATGTAGCCTAAGTGTTAATCCAGTGTTAATATGGGGAATATTAGTTTTTCTCATTTATCTTCCATAATACAACGAAACACCCTGTATGTAAATAAGACATTTACCAGTTTTTAAGTTGGACTTGTACCTATATAACTGTGAAACCGCATCTCATTTCGTGTTGTAGTTTTTGCGTTATGCGCTAGTAAATTAAAAGAAACACCCTGTATATCAATAAAATATATACCAGTTTTCAAATTGGACGTGCACCATTATTACTGTGAAAACTGCATCTCATTTCGTATGATAGTTTTTGAGTAATGTGCAAGCAAACAAAAAGAAACATCCTGTATGTAAATGAAATATAAACCAGTTTTTAAGTTGGATCTGCACCATTGTAATTGTGAAAACTGCATCTCATTTGGTGCGGTAGTTTTTGAGTAATGTGCAAGCAAACAAAAAGAAACACCCTGTATGTCAATGCAACATATACCAGTTTTTAAGTTGAACCTGCAGCAATATAATTGTGATAACCGCATCTCATTTGGTGCGGTAGTTTATGAGTAATGTGCAAGCAAACAAAAAGAAACACCCTGTATGCAAATGCAACATATACCAGTTTTTAAGTTGAACCTGCAGCAATACAACTGTGAAAACCGCATCTCATTTGGTGCAGTAGTTTTTGCGTGATGCGCAAGCAAACATACAGACAGACAGACAGACAGACAAAAATTCTAAAAAAAATTGTTTTGGATTCAGTTGCTGTTATAAAGACCCCCCGCGTTGAAATTTCTTAAATATCTTCCATGTACAGAGTACAGACATCGACCATTTACATTTTTATTATATGTATAGAATGTATAGATTATAATTAATAGCTTGAGAGAAATCTAATTTAAAAATATTTGCCTTAATTGGGACTAAAAGGCGTTTTTTTTTTTAAAAAAAGAACATCATTATTCATATCGCGTCCGTACCATACCAATATCATATTATACAAACCCCATAACAATGTTACACAATGCTCATATACTAATTTCCTTAACTTTTTGACCGTGACAACACAATACAGCAGACGTAACAATTATTGCCAATTGACCTTACGGATAATACTTAAAGCGACTTTGACATTGACTCCTGGCACGTGGTAGGACCATTGGCTCATTACCATATCTGAATATTTAATATTTATTAGTGCAAGATTGTGCACGTGTGTTCGCAGTATTTGGCCCTGTCTGCTGCGTCCCGAATGAATTTGTATTTAAAATCCTTGTATCTTTGTCATATGAGGTAAACTTGGTTCCCAATTAGTTTAATTGTTTGGTCAACGCATGCTGTATTTGGTTAAGAACAGGAAAATGTATGCGTAATCAATTTGTGGATGTCTAGAACTTCAGTGGCAACCTGCACTTGGCCAGCGTGGTGGACCATAGGACCTAAACCCTCTCAATGATCAATCGTACCTCTATTGTAGAGGAGGACCGTGTCCTGCAGAGGGACGTATATGTGTTAATACAGTACAACTTTTATTTCATTACCAGCGGCCCGACCAAGCTTCGGAAGAATGTTTATTTCACAGAAAAGTGGTTTGAGGAACATTTTTCATTGAGTCCCACTCCTATTGGCCTGAGCGTGATGTTGTATAGCCTATATCCTCCGTCGACAAGTCGGTTATACAATACAAAAATAAATGTTCAATTCGAAGCAGTAGTTGAGACAGGTATTTATACTCTCAGGAGGTTATCGCGTTCAAACTTTTCAGCTTTATATTACTAAATATAGATATTGATTTTTATTTTTATTTTATTTTTGATTAATAATGTTGGTAAGGGCATGCATCCGGATCCATTCCGGTACCATCCTCGAGTAGTCTGTGAGATATCTCGTTCGTTTCGTTATAGTTTATTAATTTACAAATATGGTTTGATGCTGTTTCATAATCATCAAAATTAAAGTCAAAACTTCCCACGTGGCCAATTGTTTAGTTTTCACAAACGAAATTTTACATAACTGAAAACTGCGAACAAATGAAAGTAGTTAATCTAAGTATTACGTTTGTTTGAGAGCAGGAAAAGTTCTAATTACGCTGGTACTTGTTAATGTTGCAGAACATTCGCGTGGCCGGCACGTGGTACGGCCAACATGGTACCCAACGTGACTTCATTGCGTGTGTAAAGATTTAGCTTATGCTGAATAACGTGTCAAGTAAAACGTTTTTGTCCGAACAACCGAATATTCGATACCGCACATCAACATTTCTGACGAATGCAACTTTTGATGGATGTATTTTTGCTTTTGTGATTTAGTTAGAATAGGAAAAATAGACGATTTGCTTTTTGTTAGGGGAGTGGGACTATCGAAGATCCTCGAGTGGTTAGAAGGATTTCACCCTCACGATGGACATATGATATGAAAAAGGTGACAGAAAGTAGCTAAAAGCAGGACACTTCCAACTGGTCACTGTGGAAATCTTTGGAGGGAGGAGGGGTATGGCAGCAGTGGATTCATTATGTATATTAACTTTTGAACGCCTTCATTAGGCATCCATTGGCATAGTCATGTCAACGAGGTATTTCTTTATTCTAATGATAGTACATAATACAATTGATCGGATCGACATAATATCGGTTCCTCGGGCAATCTCACAGCAATATTAATTCAGTCACTAAAGATAGCCTTACAAGTCGCATGTCATTGCTCGAAGTAATTATTACTGGGTCATCATTGCGTTTGTGAAAATAAGCTGATGATGTAATTATTTAACCTTCTAAAATCGGCTGGATAATATTTATGCAATCTCCTATAACAATTAGGCGCATGATGCGACTTTTATCAGACTAAAAATGTATTCTAATAGGAACAAAAACACACAGTATTAATAAAAAATTACGTGTACATTGTCACTGGAAAGACTGGCTTAGTGTGAAGCCATTAGAATAAAAGCTGTGAAATTTCTTGCAACTAATAATAATGAAACAAATGATTCTTTTCTTGGAACTTAATATTATACACGGAATTACTAAAAAGAATTGAATGAATGTGTAACTATAACTGCACTAAATCAGCATGAAATATAAGGAAATAAAATCGTAATTATGTCAGTGCTCGATTAAACGCAGACTATTCTATATTCAAATTACAAATGTTATGTTCTTATTTTAATTTTTTATCGTACAATAAATGTGCGGCAAATAATAAAATTCATTAAAATAGTTTTTAAAACTAAAAGTGTGAGCAATAAGCAGTTGTCTTTCTTATTCAATCTTAGCTTGATTATTCACGTGTCGTCCTGCAGCTATTCAAGTGAACCAAGGATTCCATTACAAACGCATCCTGCGGCGTTCCTCCATTATCCTCTCATAACGCATCAGGACGGAGGCGGACGATCGTTCCACTTACAGCTGACAATTGTTATATTGTCAGCAATATTTTCACGTCATAGGAAGAATGAATTCACTAACATGATTTTTTATATTATACCTACACCTACAAGAAGTGCGTGCTGGCCTGTTAGTAGACTCGGCTGCCAACATGTTCGCGGTCGTGGCGGGTTCAAATCTCAAGTCTAATAAGTTAATTAATTACATAAATTAACATTTTATTCCCTGCTTTATTTTAATATGCAATGGGTGCGGCAAATGCTGAGGGGTAACTGTCCCACTTAGCCGCATCTTAACCCACTGCATATACGCTCATATGCTTACCCTTTCAATGTGAAGCGCGATATGATGCAAATACGCGCGTTATCAGCGCATGTTGGTAGGCTTACACGAGGTTGGGATAGGTCACGGGCTCACGTTGCGTTGCATATGTGTGCGCGTGAGTGTTGCAACGAGTCCGCCGGCCGAGGCTACTGCGCGCGTGCCAGACGATAAACTGAGGACGTACAATGTATGCGGTATGTGCCACGTGGTGTATTTATGTATTTGGTCTATAGAGCTATAGGAAATTTAAAAAAAAAAATTTTTTTATTGCGATGAATGGCGAGACGAACATGCAATTAGCCTGATGGTAAGCGATATAACCGCTCATGGACAGTGGCAAAACCAAACAACACCATGAATAACGAAGAATTGGCATTCCACTGCGCTCGCCATCCTGAGACATAAGATGTTAAATCTCATTATGTCCAGTAGTTACTCTGGCCTCGTATTCGGCAGTATTTTTTAATTTTCAAGATTGACACTTGCATTTTTTGTGTCTATAAAATAAGGAAGAAAAGCTAAAGATACATTCTGAGTAAATCTTCACGTCTAAGAATGGTGATGACCTAAAAAAAAGAAAATGACATTAAATAAATTCCTTTATGTAGATTAGCCAGTCAATGACTATTTTAATGAGTCACGCGCTTAAATTAGTCAGGATTTTTTTCAGGATATATCAATATCGTTATAGAATTACGGGGTCAATACGTATTTTTATATAATTACACCTAAATTAGATTCGATTTCCTTTCTTCCTGGAAAATCCGGAAAGGTGGGATGTACTTTCGAAAACTTATTTCTGACAAAAAAGGGTAAAGTTCAAAGCATCATATTCAAAGGATCAGGGAACGATACAAAAATGCATTCTATTTTTAAAAAAGCATTTTGAATTCGAATTTTAAAAATAATGTATCTTTTGTTTTTTCCTATTAGACTACAATATGACTACATTCGTCGCCGTAGTGCACATGCGTCGCGTCGTTTAGGTGTGTGCGCGTGCATGAATCATCGACACGTTGCGCGTTTCATACGTCACGTACAACGTGCGACGCCACGAGCTCCGAATCATTCGCTACACTAGAGTCAGCATTATCACGAAAATTAGCCTCATTTATTTTACTTTATTTTTATATTTTACTGATAATTTATGTGTTTTTCACGTGCAATCTTAATGTTGTTTTTGAATGAATAGAGTTGTGCTAATGTTTTTGTATAAATTAGTTCTATCAATGATTTTTTTGATTCAGCGATAAAGTTTATTTTTTGGATAACATGCCAGCTGTAAAGTGAGAGATCGCTGATTCGATCTTTTATCTTTAACGCGTCTAGGTAAAGCCTAAAAACTTTCAATTTTGAATTAATTTTTATTTTATATAACTATCAGTGTGTTATTTCACATTTACAACTGCTAAAGTGTTTATTTACAGATGCTTATCTTGAACCTGTTACATGAAGTTAGTCATTCTAGCTGCGTTTCGGGGATAGTGCACCCTCACTGCAAGTAATCCCGAGAGGGAAGAAGGCATGCATCGCCTGTGTCCGTCGCGGGCGCCCAGAGCTAAACGAGCTTTCAAAAAACTTATTAGGGGGCCCTTTGCATTCCTTTATTTGATATAACCAAGGCGGAATGCCTCGAAATTTTAATGGATAGCCCCGAAATAATAGGGACCACTTCTCGATAACACGCAGAACGGTTTTAATAATTTCGAAAAAGGCAACCTATAGTCGGTAGTTATTTATGAGATACCTAGTGTTTGTTTAATGGTCACAACTCGTCAAATCTACACGGCATAGATGCTGTCCCCGCTTCGCTGGAAGACTTGAAATTCCAACATACCGTTCTGTCCGTCCTCAGCACTTACGGTAAAAGAGATAATATGATTAGCAATTTCCTTATAAAAAAGTGAATGGAAACCTAATTGGTTATTTTGATTTTAATAACTATTTTATTCATTTGTGAAACTTAGCAAGGATATGTCAAAAGAAAAAGTGGACCTTCTAATGTACAAACATTATATCCGTAATACGAAAATACGCGACAACTCGTGCATTATATTCCAAAGCCCCAAAATAATTTAAGGCTTCATCATCGCCCTTGATTATCCTTCGGGTGAACACCCGACCTACATACTTATCGATGAACAATACGATCGCATCGTTATCACTCTATCGAGTCGTACCTCCACGTGCGACAGATAGGCGCGCTCGACCTACCGGCGGCGACAACACGTGTCTGTCCATGCGAGGTGAGTGCTATCTGCTTCTGAGCATGCTCCGTGCTGGGTTGCCTGGAATTAAAATTGATAATTACCCGGGTTTACGGGAAAATTGTTTTGAGATTGCTTTATTGGGGAAAATTGTAGGAGCGGATATTTCGTGGAAATTTCCATAACGATTGTCGTGAAAATATTTCAAAATAATGTTTTATTGCACAGATTAACACATGAAACAATTTTAAAGTTATTGGAGAGATATCATAGTATCATTTTGGAAGAAATGATTTGGTAATCTATACATATAATTTTGAAACCGATCGATGTCTGCAAATGGAAGAATAACGAGAAAAACTAATATGGGGGGGTCTGTATTAACGTAATAAAACAATGATTTTTAGAACAAAGAAAGTACAAGTAATGAACTGCCCCGCGTATGTTGCTAAAATGGATTAACACAAAATAATACAACTTTACGAATACCTACTGTATGCGTATTTGTTATTGCCATTGCCGCACCAAAATTCGTATTATAAAACGAGTTTCATTGACAACAATAAAATTTCACTTTATAAAAAAACTGGGGTAAAATATCGAGTTGTGGTAATGCAATTTGTGATACGTCAATACTATCGTGCCGTCTCGCTCTCTTCGGCGAACGCAGAGGACGCTACGAGTTCCCGCATTCGATTTTCAAACAAATCATTCGTCGACTGTATTTGAACCGGTGAGCACGCGCCTAAGTTGCTGCGTGCCCGAAATTCATTTGTTACCAGTGCTAAGTGTTTCCATTGTGGCTAACAACATGTGTGAGAAAAGGACCAGGAAAATTAAGAAAGGTATGTGTACCCTTTATGCTACGGCCTACGTTTAACTAGGCCACTTTCCTTTTCGTTGATCAGTCATTTACCGTAGACTGAAAATTTGGATTTGTATACAAACCTTTTGTATACTCGTATATTGCAGATGAGTGTTATGTTGTTTATTACCAAATGAACACCAAATATATTTTTTATTGCGAAGAATGGCTAGACGAGCATGCCATACGCCTAATGTTTAGCGATATAACCGCTCATGGAATGAAGAAAACCAAACAACACCACGAATTACAAAGCAATGCTTGGCGTTCCACTGCGCTCGCCATCCTGAAACATAACATCTTAAGTCTCATTATGTCCAGTACTTACGGCAGTACCTATGACAACTAGACTCTTTTCGAACGCAAATTCATGTTAGTATACCTACCTAGTTGTTATGGTTTTATTTATTTTAATTGGGGTTCTGTCGTTCACATGTTATCCTTGTATTTCGTCAGTATATGTTGGGTATATCAATACTTCAACAAGGACTCCAATAACTTTACCTCGTGTTATTCAATTACTGTCCGTTTTAATTATAACTACAATTTACGGATAACAATCACGAAACATATTTTACTGAAGGTTAGTCATCAAACAAATGCGTGATGACACTGCTTGCATACAGCCTCAGCTTCTGAGCATTAATTATTTACTGACCTGCCACAACATCGTGATAATCTCCAAGGTTACGAGCAGAAATATAAAACCAGCTACATTGATATAATGAGGCCAACAAACCTCTATTAATAAGTAAAAAATAAGATGCACGGTACATTTAAAAATTACAGCGGAACGTGGAATGAAACGTAATTCTTTGAGAATTCTAGTTTCAAAAACTCAATGAATGGTAATATCACGTCACGGTTATGCAACTTTGCACTAATGCACCGGATAAAGAGTACAATTCAGTTCAAATAACTTTATCTACCAACGAAAAAATATTACCTCGCCGATCGACAGAGTTACGGCAGCTTAGCTTTTTTGTAACAGGATAATCAAAGGCCGAACCCGAAACTTTCCTCTTCTACCTACCACGGTCGCTATCCGGAAACATAAAATACTACAACCAGCAAAATTATCAATATTTTCCAGAAACGGTTACATAGTCATTCACGATTATGGCTTTACATTTTAACCTTTTATAAGTGTAGCAGCGGAACATACCCTTTAATTAGGTAATGAAAATAAGTATAATTGTTGTTGGATGGCTAATCAACTGCTACAGGTTATAAAAGACATGATTAATTACGAAAAACATAAATATAATATAAAACATGAACACCTACACATTTATTAACTACCCACGCATTGGTATCAATAGGCAAAGGAACCTTGATGAATCATCCTCAAAAATCAAAGTAATAATGTGGTTCAAAATTAAGTTCTGCCAAGGTAACGAGGTGAAAAGCGTGACCTGTGCCTAAATATGTATTTTATGCTAACACTTCGCCCACATATTTGTGATTCAAATATGTTAAACCGAATACAATAAAGCACAAAATGTTTTGCAGTTTCGGTAATTTTTCGTAGGCTGTGTGTCATAAAACCTTTTTATTTTGCTTTTGCGATTAATGTCGCTGCCACGGTCGGCAGTCAGACACGCAAATATGAATACTACATAAAGGTACCCATATTCAACACGACTTAATTTGATTGGCAATTTATTAAAATTGACAGTGAAATTGTTCCGCCTGAAAACACTTGTATCCAGACACGGTACTAATTTGCGAGCACAATTTGACCCATAATGTTGTTGCCAACCAAACGAGTTGTGAAGAACACGTTTATATGAACTGCCCGATAAATCTCGAGATTCTCCATAAATCATCCTCCCAGTTCCCTTTGCACCTGGTTGCCTGTTCTGCTTTGGTATTACATATTTCTTATTGCCTTGATCGTATCCTATTCTTTATAGGGCAATTTCGTAACTTTAACTCAAAATAGACGTAGGTACTCCAAATATATAGATCCCGGTAAGACTTCATTTGATCTCAAGCAATGAGAGGATGGCAGGACAAAAAGTTGCAATCTGTTTCATTCGTGTATGTAAATATAACCTCTATTCTTCTTATTGAGGGTGGGAGCTATAGGAAAATAATTGGACCGGAAACGGAAGCAGGCTTTTCCGTCGCGCTTCGACTTGTTGTCGAGGTGTACAAGAGTTTCTTTTAACTTTTACTTGTTTGGTTACGGAGGAAAGTAATTTGAACCAAGCAAAACTGGCATACTTCTTTCCAAACGTTTGTTTATGTATAATTTAAGAGTAGAAAATAATAATACAATATGAGATATTAATAACTATACAAACACTTGTTTCAAACGTCGAAAGCTTGCACGATTTCAATATAACCCAAGATACGAATGAAACGGAAGTTTGCTCCATATTTATTATCATTATTTTGAGTAGATAGGTAAGTAGCCCTTTTGGTCGTTCGTCGTTCCTGCAGTATAAAATCATTATCACAGAATGTCTGCTGTTGAATACATGGATTCAATTCATTTGAAACAACAATAATAACATTCATTTATTGATTCATTTATTTTTTTGACGGCCTCCGTGGCGCAGTGGGTTAGACGCCGGCTGTGAAACGAGAGGCCGCGGGTTCGATCCCCGCACCGAGAAAAATGTTTGTGCGGCCCACAAATATTTCTTTCGGGTCTGGGTGTTTGTGAGACCGAAAAGTCTCTCGTAGTTCTGATACCTGCGACACAAGACTTAATTGATCTTAATGTGGGGTCGGGACTATGTGTGTGACTGTTGGGTGTATTTATTTATTTATTTATTGGTACATCTTCAGTTTGTCTGACCTAACATCCAACTTGCCAAAAACCAAATCACGTGTGCATTCAAATTGGGCAAAGGGGTCTGGACGGAAATCAATCATTTTGTCATTGAAGGCATTAGAATTCGTGAATTGTGTTAGCCGATGTAACAATGCGTAATAGCACCAATCAGTCTTTGTTTGTGTCACAAGTAATACTTTGGCCCCTAACCTTTACGCTGATACTAGTATATTAATTTTGAAAAAATTACCCTCCTGTATAATGTGTTCATCGTCATCACATAGAATATTCACTATTAAGTGGGGGAATCGGACATAACTAATTATCATGTCCCCTTTTGAAAGAAATTTTAATTTTAATGACATCAATCGAGTGCATTTTTAATAATTGTATGCCCCCTAAAAGCATCTCAATTCCTAATTGAAAATTAAAAACCATGTGTTTGAAGACACATTAAAATAAATTTTATCATATGTGCATAATGTGTTGATGAAAAATTATTCCATGCATCGCATATGAGCGCATATTATTCATACGACATGTCATGAGGAGTATGTAGATAGCGGAATCACCTTTATTAATGCAATTTGAATTTTAAAATCGGAGATGGTATTATAAAACTTACGGTTTCACACTTAATAAGAAATAAATCCACGTGTTAAAAGCCTTCCAAAAAAAAAAAAAACATCGATCACGTCCTATGCTTGCTGAGACCTGGCATAGAAGACAGAAGTATAACTCACAAAGTTGGGATATAGTGTATTTTGACCAATCGGATTGATGACGACAACGATTTCCAACCATTAATTTCGCATGTCTGAAGAAAGGGTCCTTCAAATATCAATTTTGGGACTTTGGGTCAGATATTCCGAAAAGACCATACTTTTGGGACTGAAGCTTGGGAAGAGATTAACTAGTTGCATATTACGAATGCGCTTGGATCATGTTTGTTTGCAATAATTGACAGTAGTGCTTGCGAATGTGATAAAGAACGGGGATCTTAATCATTAATTATTTTCTTGCCCTCAATATGATCTTTCTTCTTTTATTAGTCAACTCAGTATATCCTTTCGAATTCGTTTCCCTCCATATATTTCTTCTTTACCCAAATTTAATGTTAAAATGTATTAAACCTCTTTATTTATTATACAAACTTCTATATTAAAATTTGATGAGTCTTTATTTATTTATTGTAGTTGATCATATTTTGTAATTTATTTTTAGTCATTTTACCATTGTTCTTTCTTGACTCGATTTCGAATTCCGATTACCTCCTCCTTTTTCCATTGAAACACGTTTCCCTAGCTTGTAATAGGCGTAGCACAGCAATACAGTGCTTGTATTAGCAAGAAAAAATATACAAATGTACGAAGTAGATATACAGCGTACGTACGCCAAATGAGCGTAAAATTTACAATAAAATTATAGTTTTATTGTACAATGTATGCGATCTGCGCTGTACGGCGCAAGGTTCGTTCACCCGCGACCGCTTACGTCACGAGTCTCACGCGGTAATGCGTCTCTTTGTTCATTGGCAAACACCGTTACATGGGGCAAATGAGTACTTGTTTATTATGTCGCGAATGTCACTTGCAACTTGCAACAATCTGACTGCACGGATTCATAGATCGGCGTTTGCAAATTCTCGACAAATTACTAGATTACTAGAACATGCAACCGGAACTGAATTCGATGACTGCTGTGCATCTGGGTCAATGTTTTGTAGAAATAAAAAGTTATTACTCAAAATATTAGTTAATAGTAATAATTAATTTGTTTATTTTTATTGCAAGATGGTTAAAAGTAGCTCATCAGTAATCACATTTCATAAAAATAAAAACAGTCGTAATTTCATTCCCTTACTAGTGTAGGTACTTGTTTCGTTCAAAAACTTAAAAATATCGCAAATAAGCCTAACTGGACAGAGGATACCGGTTTTATCTACATACACACAGTGCAATGTCGGTAATTATCATGGTAAAACAAAACAAGCCAGTGTGAGATCAGGGCATAAAAACTAGTTTTTCAATGAGTATGGTCCTTATTCTACTACATACAATACAAAAACAGCAATCTTGCATATTATACTTATATTATGAAACAAGCGAAAAATTATCGTAAATAAACCCATTTTGCGACATACATTTTTCTATTGTAACTGACCGCCTCTAACATTTTCTTTTGCTTACATAATATAAATTCTACTTTTGCTGCTGTTATAAATAATACAGTATAAACAATAATTGATCTCAATTCTCAAATATTTGAATATTTCCTCCTCAAGTATTCTTATCACAAAAATTTTTACTCATAAATCAGGATTCTATCTTGTCAGACTATGTCTCCTTTTTAAGACAAGTTAAGATAAGAGTTGTTATATGAAAATTGACCATTTGCATACTATATTTTGCAAGAATACGAGTTAACTAAAATATTGAAGTTCACTTAAAATATTTGTGTACAGTCCGATAATAAATGTGAAAACATTCTAAAGGGCTGTCCTTCGTCGTGTCTCCTATCTCCCTTAACTACTAGAGATTAAATTATACCCGCCGACGTTATAATCGATAAATTCTATTTTAACAATAATTACCAATGATTATTTTTTTCACCATGAAATAACTCATATTTCCAAGTTTGTTACAATTTTCCTCATTGATCAATAAGATATTTTCCATATGAAATCGTGAGCCACCAGCACTTGGCGCAAGTGTAGTAAACTCGATTGTGAAGGTGAACATGCCGATCGACCTATTTGATTATCAGCACTGTTTACTCTGCGTGTTGCTAGTAAAATACTTGCACTTGGTGCATTGCGATTATTAGTAGTCAAACACTTGAATTTCTCTATCATTTAGTACCTAATGGTTTGAGGTTAGACTGAAGTGCGACATAAAATTCGAAATCATAATCCACAAGATATCCACAACAAAACATAATATTATCTAATGCCAAGCATTGCTTTGTAATTCATGGTGTTTGATGTTGCTACTGTCCATGAGCGGTCGTATCGCTTACCATCAGACGAATGGCATGCTCGTCTGCCATTTCTTGAAATATGAAAAAATATATAGGTACCTACTCTAAGGATTTCAGAACTGTCCACTTGGATCAGCCTACGTCCAGCAACCTCCTTATTTATGTCGGTTCGTCAATTCACCCACGTTGAATAATATTAACGATTGCAAAATTGAAGCATACTATTAATTAATCTTAACTTAATTTACGGTTGCATTTAGCGGCTTTTAACAAGGTAGATTCTGTGGTAGAGCCTAGACAGTGTATATTTATTTCTATTGTAATGCACGCGACAGTTATACGAGCATTTTATTATCGTATTTATGCACAGATCACTCCCAATATTTATGCAACATGTGTAGTGACGGGTGACGACACTAATACGCATAGCAATATTCAAATATGACGTAAGGCTGCGTGAATTGGAACGTTTTAATAAACATAATTAGGAACAATCCACTGTATCCGCTGCATCCACAACACTCACGTATGTAGCTGGTAAAAATTAAACATTGAAAAATAAACCTTAAAATGTAATAAGAAAGTCCGTTTTGGAACAGTGTATAAGCCGTCGGCCTTGTAACGCCAGTCTGAGTGGTCCCCTTACGGTATCCACAGCTTGCGACTTGAAACATCCATCTTATACATTTACTGTAGTTAAGACGATTCGTTTTGATGGCGAGTAGTTTAAAAATCTGGACTGCAGTGGCCCCTACTCTATTCATTAACAACCTGTGAATTCTGTACAAGGACAAGCATTCAAATTGAATGTATTAAGGGTTATTTTCAATAGATAAAACTTATAAGGGGTTATTTTGAATATTCGTTTTTTATCTCCTTTTATACTTATGCAAAACACGACTTTTGTGCCACTGTCTGTGCTTTTGCGTATATAATCCGACAACCACTATTCAGATTTCATCATTATTAGTATAAAATCACTTTATAATAGTCGATCTTGATAAAGGGGTTATTTAAGTTACTGGGCGAAGACGGGTGAAGCAGTTAGTTCATAAAGACCTTGTAGCAGGCAGTTTAAGTATCGTCAACAGGTCCATTATGTTTTTTTTTCTGGCGCCAGCCTCCATCTATATTTAGATGTAGGCATTACGTCGGAGGTACCGTTTCTTAGCGTAAGTCTGATAAAACACACGAACTAATAACTTGTTGGGCACTATGAGATAAATAGATTCGAATGATTGTCAGTTTTATTTTCCACTGTCCTGATTTCTATTTCGATGTCCAACAACAAAGTTTTGTTAAATTGATTATTTACAAATTATATTTCGATATAACCTTTATCTATCATTATCAGTCAATAATCTTCCCATTTATTGCAATAACTTATGAGAGTCAAAGCTTTTATAATGAGACAGTTCGTGTTGATGGTCGAATGGTCTTTATTACTCTAGTAGTTAGTATTATTTAGATAACATTTTTTAAGCAACTAGCGAGATTCCTTAAAATCAACGTTCCCCACGAATAAAATTGTAGTTTGTAGTTTTCTGCCATGTAGTTTTCTATATGCCAAATACAAATGAATAACAAAATAAACGTTATCTTATTTTTTCATAAAAAAAATTCTACAGACCCATCGAACTTATCATATCTATGACATTTTAATAATATTGGAATTACAGTTTCGTTAGGTACGCATCAAATTACACCAAATAAGCTACCAACATCACAAAAATGGCATCTAGAAACAACGATTTTAACATTGTGGATTTAAAATTTTAATTGAAACCAGCACCGTAGCGTCGCGTCGCGTCGCGTCGGGCCGCGCAGAAATACCCGTCGGGCTCATCGATCGACCCACGAATAGCCTGAAAAACTGACTGGTCTCGCTGCACACGTCACGGGCTAACTAGGTTACCTAGGTTGCTAACGATTCCCAATAAATGGGCGTGTTATAGCGTCTTACAAAGAACATTCTCTTTATGGAATAAGAGGAGAGTAAACGAGCCACCTTATAAGTAATCACTGTCGTCCATGAACATCCATAATACTAGATGGTGTCGTTGCATTGCAGATTGTCCAAACAATTTAAAACTTCCTAGCAGTTGTAACATTTCGGCATAAAATATATTAAAACACGCTCAATAGTTTGGTAAATAACTCATTACAAGAAAAAAATATCGCAGTTTTAGAAAATGCGATCATAGACTATGGCGTTACTGTATCAGGCCAAATACGTCCCACTGCAGGGGACGAGTCTCCTCTATAATCGAGAGCGCGATTTAGAGGGGTTAGGCCATATATCACCACGCTGGCCTAGTGCGGGTTGCGTTTGTGGCCTATTCTATGGCCTTACCCTCTCTCTCTCTATCTCTCTGATTCTTAAGCGTAGAGCTCCGTGCTCACGAAATGCGTTGATATTTTACTTCATTGCTATGTTATATGGTGAGTTTCAACTTTGCCATAATTACAATTATTGTTCTTTTACGGTTTACTTAAGTGTATTCTAAATACATACAGTCTATGAAAAATTAAAAATTCCATGTATAATGAGATTACTGTAACCATATTTAATAACGTAATTTATGTAGTAACCAAAAAAAAAATTCAATGTTGCGACGAAATTACAGCGTGTATTGGTCTGTAAAACATTAAACAAAAAACATGTGTATAGGTGTTTCTTTATTATTTACTTATAAATATTTTACATTTGTCACAAATAAAGAAACATGCCGAAAGCACTGTTAATCAACGATATCATCATTAAGATATAATAAAATGTTTGTCTCAAAAATACGGACAATCCAGTTTAAGATACGATACTGTTTTTGGGACCGGCCGATTTATATTAATTTGTTTTATACAAAGTAATAATTACTAAAATAATTCCACTTCAGTGCTCACTATTTAAGCTACAACTATAATATGATGAACCAATTCAAAGTTTAACTTTCAATTGGTTCATTTGCGGAATAAGTGGTTCGAATGTTTATATTCACAGAATGTAATGAACGTGTATTGTGATTAAAATTCATGCCATTGAGTACTCGTGCCTTTGTTCGGCGACAGTCGACACTTGTTCGTACAGATTAAATATTACACATGTATATAAAATCACAATACCTGAAATACCCAGAAAATCGCTGAATAATTAGGACACTGGTATGCTTTTGATTATCTTTCATAGGATATTACAATTAAAGAATAAAGCTGGTAAACGTTTTAAAACTATTAATTTAATTATGTATTAACAAAGATACGCCAATACGTATACAAAATACCACTTTAAAAAATAATACTTAAATAGGCAGTTAGTAGGTATGTAATATACTTAAATGCATCATGTATTTTCACAGCACTTGTTATTACGCATACTTAAAATAAAAATAACGTAAACATACCTACTACGCACATAAAAATATTGAAGCAAAACAATAATATGTTTCTTTAAATGTATATACTTAAATTAAAAAAATACAACAGTTCTAGGTATTTAAATTGAATTAAAAATGATAAACCGATGATTTAAGATTGCTGTAAAACTATTTCAATATTCTATTTTTAATCTGATCTGTTATCAAACCGTTTCAGTATGTATTAAGATCGCGATCTATCGATTAATTTCAGCCTGGCATATACGCCTCAAAAGTCCAATACGCGATGACGCATGCGCGAGTATTATTCTAAATATTTTATTCAATTGCAATTTAATTTATCACACCCAATCGAATTCTTTATTTAAATTCTCAAATCCAAATCAAATAACAACTAATTTAAATAAATTAAAAATCAATCATGCAATAAATCCTAATAAAATAAAATGATGAACCGTGTTGTGCAGTGCAGTTCTGCAATATGAACATTGAACAACTCCCGTGGCAGTGTCACGTGGACAGAACACGCGCGCTGTTTTTGTTGGCGAGTTTTTAACACCCGCGTTATAACGTGACTGCACTCACTAAACACGCTTTGTTACTTTTGCTTTTCGCGATACATTTCAATGCATGCTTAGAACTTTAATCCCTCTCACGTTGCTGCAAACTGTAAGCAACTGTCTTTTGTTTGGCAAAAATGTCAGTGAATTGCTCAATGTTTTTGCTTGGGGTTCATTTTATAGCTTTAATTAAGCATTTAGGGACATAAATCATAGTCGTGATTATAATAATATACCTAGTTGATTGTGATTATGTCTGGACTCCAGTCTGATTATACGTTGGACAAGTCACATTAGGTCTAAGTTGTGGATGGTCCGAGCCTACTCACATAGTATGCTCATCTTCGTATACGGAATTTCATTCATCTAAAATGCTTGTTATATTTACAGCTGTATCGGTTTTTCAAGTTCCATATACTCAAAACCGTTCTGAGAAAAATCTATTTTTATTGTTCTATTGTTTGTTACGTAGATCTAACGTCGTCACAAGCTACGCGACCGTATGAGCTATCATCTACGTCGAATAAACTCCGTTGTAAAATGACGATCTGTGACGTCACGTGCTTGTCATGCCAAGTATATTTAAAGCAATCGGATTTGCTAGCCTACTGTTAAAACTCGATTTCATTTAGTTCTTTGAAATGCCAATGTAGTAAAGTAGAAAAAAGCAAATAGCGTTAAAGTGTACCAGAATGACAAGCTTTCGTTCCTAATCCCGAATTTCTAACGAAGTCGAATGTCAAGAGTAGTCCATCTGCTGTTTCTGCTGTCGTGGTAATATATATAATTTAAAACTATAGATTATTCAAATTCTGTTTTTGTATTCATGCACTGCGTCAAATGATGCATGTTGTTTTTTACACTAGTTCGTCAAAGTGCATCGCACTTGTAAATTATAACTATTTTTACACCCGTCAAATTGCAATGACGTATAGATAGTATCGATTGGCAAAAGGTAATCTCTTCCCATTTGAAACAATTTAGCCCGCTTTCATAACTGTATCTCACGCTACGACAGCGGCGAGGCGGTTAGATCTAGAATGAAAGGCAGGAGGGCACGTGCCGGCAAACGTTTCCACGGCTAAGTTATATAAGAGATGTTTTTCCATTATAAACCTTCGTTTTCTTTTACATCATTATCAATAACGAGTTAAATACTTATGATTTAACTTCCAAAATAAAAGCTCTATTAATGTTTTCACGAAAACCCGATTTATTAAGCCTTCAGGATTCTTAGAAAATATTTCCTCTAGAAGCTCTATTGATGTTTCCACGAACACCCGTTTTAGTAAACCTTCGAGATTCTTAGAAAATATTTCCTTTGTAAACAAGAAGGTTTTATCATAAATACGTACCTCCCACGTTATATCCACGCCCTTAGCTGTCTCGCCCGGGCAGGCGACTGCGTAGGTGGTAAGCTCAGCAATTTCTATAGAAAATGTACTGATATTGAGTAAATGTTTTTCATAGAACAGGCATATTGTATAAATGATGTATGTATAGTTGATATTTTTGCTGGGAAGCTCGTAACGAAGCGTGAATCCACTGTAATTGTGTTGGAGTGAGCCAAATTGCTCGGCGGATCCGATTCGAGAGATAACATTCAAGCGGGCTGCTTATATACATGTCACATGACTAAAAATTGTATGCATATTGCGTGGCCTCTGATACAATATATTCTAGGTAGTACGTACCAAAAATTCTGACGAAAGATTATCACCATCTAATGTTTTGCGTACATGTGTATGACTGTTGGTAGTATTTATTACTTCATTATCGTTATTATGGTACATTTTGTCATCGTCATATTCAGCCAGATCATACAGATTATCTTCAATTTTTTTCTCATCTTTCCAGGTTCGCACCTGACACGCTTGCGAGAGGCAAGGCGTCTGCAGCGAATTCAGCGTCTCGCGTCGCCAGCCATGCCCGAGGAGGCGGCGCCGGCGCCCTGCCCCCAGGCTATCAACAAAACTGTCCAGAACCGCGTCATCCTCGAGCTGGCGTGGAAGACCGTCGCGCTCATGCACAAGAACAGGCTAATCCAGCAGAAAATCATTGCCCTGCAGAAGGAAACCTCAGAGTTCATCGCAGCGGTCATGAATCATCCAGAAAATAGGAAAAGGTACATGGACCACATGCGCATGTACGGCTTAAAGCCCGAACCAGAGATGCAGGAGTCTGAGTCGGCCGACGACGACGCCCTGAAGATGGAGCCCGAGCCCTAAGCTGTCACACCGACCGAGTGAGTGAATGTGTGAACAATGGTTTATTTAATTTGGCACATTTTATGTGAGTTATTGGACGTGATCACGTGACTTAATTTTTGATTATTCTCGTTGTGTTTGATTCGCTCCGGTTCGCCGTGCGGGGTTGAGGGCTTACCATGTGCCGCCTAAAATGTTTTGCGAAATTACTCTGATTTTTCGCATTGGTTTGCTAAGTTTTATATTGTTAATGGATTTTTATTTGTTCTGATTGTATTTGTATTATTTGGTGATGTTTGGACAGGATATGAAGTGTTGCTATGTATTGTTATAAAGTATGTTGTGTACCAAAATGTTCTCTTCGTAATCAGTGTCTAAATATTGTCGATTGTATTAGTCACCTGAGTCATTCATCATATAACTGTACCGTCTCAAAGATCTTAGGGATATTAAGGAAAACGCTTTGTTATGATTAAATTCTGTTCTTACACAATAAAACCCCATAATTCCTGTCATATTTATTTAAAGTATAAGACATTGCTTAGTGCACACGATTTAGTTTCTCTGCCAGCAATAATAAAAAATCAGTGTCTTAAGTAAAAATGTTGTGGCTAATGTTAATATATCTTGTTTTAGTACATAAGGTATTATGAGGTTGTATTATAAGAGGCTGTTAATGTTTCTAATCTAGTGATCTTTGTACCATTCGTATTGGAGGCAAAATAGTTTGTCTATAATTTTTCCTGTGGATTTTTTTTTAAGGATTAAATTATATTTATTATTTTAAAAATTATATTTATTTGAAGTAATTGGGTTTGCGCCGCAGGCAAAGTCAGTGATTTTTGTTAAACTTAAATTTAGTTTACAAAAATTGGAAAAAGCCATGTGAAATATTTTTAGATAAGTTATCTCGAGTATGATTAAGTCCAACCAACAAATGATTTAATGGTACGAAGATAGAAAGAACGGTTTTAAAATACTCTTATAAAATAAGTTACATAGTTATGGTTCAATTTATGTTTATTGTTAAGCACTGTTCACATGATGGTGGTTATTGATGCGTTAGGGAGCAACTACATTTATTCAGCTCCATTCAGATTTCGCTGAACGTTTTTGATCATACATATTCTCCGTTTTAATCAGCTGCGTACAATAACGCAAGTCGCAACACTTTGGTCTCTCGATAGAAACGCACATCGCTGCAGTATGTGATATGTTTTATCGAACACGGCTTTAAATGAAAAACAAGAATGGTCTTTTGTTCGATCTTGTGAGAGTAATTGACGCTGCATTGTGTTTTCGAATCACGAGACTAAAGCAGTAGCAAGCGCAAGTATATAAATGATAAGGAGATCGCACTGAAATGGCATAACAACGCCGATTAGCATGCATAAAATGACAAAAAACACAATAATCCTTACTTATGATGCGCACGCATTTCCATATAAAACTGATGTTTTCTACAGACAAAAGCTGAATTGAGCTGAAAGTGTTATTCCTTATTCGCGTGTTCATTTTGTGTTCATTCATTCAGATTCTCTAGTGTACCAGCTCGTAAATGATCAAACTTCTCGAAAATCTCGTTTATTGTTTAACGTATTGTATATCAATGAAACTAAGGTACCAGTTTCAAATTCAACATCACATTCATTAACAAACTTCTGTTGTGTGAACGTAGTCTTAATGTAGAATGCATTTAATACACCTAAATTAGTTGTCCAAGTATGCACAGATATACCAATCACTGTGTTCATTTTAAACTTACGTAGTCTTTACTGATTTCCAGTATATGATCACAAAACTGAATGTAAGTATTATTTGAAAGTCAATGTAGGTACATTTTACTTTATATTTGGAATATTGTTTCGGCTTTTTATTACTAAAGATGTAAACATGAGCTTGTAGCTAATGTCATTGTTTATGTGATTCACTGTAAATGTATAATAAACTTTTAAAATGCATGTAAAATCCCTTTAGACTTCATGTGCAAATTGTATAATTTAAATATATGTACCTACGCTTCAAAATCTTGGCTTTTGTGGTTTATTAGATGTTAAGTCACTCTTAAAAAATACACTAGTCTTTCCTGTACCAGTTTGTTTCTTTTTACAACCTTTATAGAAATCCTTGGAGATCTATGTTCAGCAGTAGATCCCACAACGTAACATACCAGCCATGACCGTGCTGTGAACGCATCAGACAAAAAAGATTCTTGAATGATTGACTGTGGGATATCATCGGCCGGTGACGGAACGGTGTCTACTCGTAGACAGGAACCCATAGAGGGCACTTGGTCGGGTACCTATGTTCGCATAGGTCCACCAGTTACAGAGATATATTCAATCTTCATTATCCAATTGGGTTCCGAAATCTATTATGCAATTCACTGACCTCACCGTCAACGATGTGTGAACATCCGTGCTCAATTTCGTCCAATTGTAAGTGGATGTAATAACTGCATGGCAATGTTGAGATTTATATATTTTAACAATAAGGAAATCCGATAATATTGAGTTTCACGCCTTGTGCAAATGGTATGATATGATACTCAGAAATTCATAACCGTATAAATTAAACTTTCTCGACATCTATGCCAAGGAAATAGTAACTTCTTTTATAAATAGCGACATCTATGAAAAAAACAAAACAACTGTGTTAAAACGCCATCTGTTATCGAATAGGATTAATAAGTAATAATAGCATAAATAAACAACTAGACAAAATAAAATATTACAATTATGAAACAAATAACATTAATTTTATTATCGAAAGTAATTTCACACTCTTTTACTAAAACAAACATTTTAGTGCATACATATCTCATAAAATGCATTTCCATAACGACTAGCCGAATAAAATAGATTTCTGAACGTATTTATAAACGTCAAAACATTTTTGTTTTGACAGGTAACGCAATGTTTTGATTCGTGAGCAATCAGCCTATTGATACGAACTGCTAAATAATAATAACACGCATTAATGTATTAAAACAAACAAAAAAATGAAAGGCTTAATACAAAGGGTAACGAACGCTAAAGTCACCGGTATGTCTGCCTTCTAATTTAATCTAAGAAGTTATAGGTTAAGTCTTTAAAGTTTCGTTTGCATAAAATTGTTAACTACTTTTAACTAACATTTAAATATATTGTATAAATAATATAAATCTACTTAAATCACTGGTGAAGCGACAAGAATATTATTTTAAAAAGTATGACATAACCTGTAAACATATGAATAAATACTCCAATACTAGCTTTATTAGTATTCAAAATACATACATACATACATAAACTCACGCCTTTATCCCCGAAGGGGTAGGCAGAGGCGCCACTAGGACACCCACATTTCGCCCTGCATGTTCCGTCCCACGATGTGATAGGGGGCGAGCCTATCGCCATATCGGGCACAAATTCCTAACTCCGGGCTGATAATGAATAGAAAAATCCAATATCACTTTGCCCGACCCGGGACTCGAACCTGAGACCTCAGCTTTGTAACCGGACCGTAATACAACTACGCCACCGAGGCAGTCACTACGCCACCGAGGCAGTCGTATTATTAGTATTCAAAATGTATTTAAATTTACTTAATACACAAATTCACGCCTTTTTCCCAAAAGGGGTAGGCAGATTTACGACCAGGACACCCAGCGCCTTGTGTGTTCTGTCTCACAATGTGACAGGAGGCGAGTCTATTGCCATATCAGGCACAAATTCCTGACTCCGGGCTGAATTGCCACATCAGACACAAATACCTGACTCCTGATAATAAATAGAAAAAATCAATATGTATCACTCCCAATTTAAGAAATAAAAATATATTATTAACCCTTCACCATAACATTGATATGTTGAGGATAGTTTGACTTATAATCTTACTTTTTGATTGCAGTAAATGGTGAATTAATAAGCAGTATTGACAAGGGACTGTGTGTTTTAATAGGTATATCAAGCAGTGATTCGAAGAAAGACATGGAATATATGTAAGATATTTTTTAATCTCTTCCAAATTATGATCTAAATTTTAAGTATAGTTAGGTGAGCTGTAATATACCTATCAGGTAACTACTATAATTTTTCTTAAAATATAAGGTTACAACAAACAAGAAATATTTTTCAATAAAATTACATTATAGTATCATAGTAATAAAACCCTGGAATCACTAGGAAGTTACATCTATTACTAATCACACTTGACACTGGTTTGGATACTAATCTATTACCACAAATGAATAGTTTCCTGAACCTACCATGCTTCTATAATTATAATAACTTTGCATACATGTCATTGAAACTTATTTGTTTTTATAAATATTGCAGGGTACGGAAAATTCTGAGTGTGAGGGTGTTCGATGATGACAAGGGGAAGAAATGGAACAAAAGTGTTGTGGACAAAGATTATGAAATTCTCTGCGTCAGTCAGTTTACATTGTACAATACTTGGAAAGTGGGTATTACATACATACATGCATACATTATTCACACCTTTTTTCCCAGAAGGGGTAGGCAAAGATGCAACCATGACACTCACGTTTCGCCTTGTATTTTCCATCACACAATGTGATAGGGGCGAGCCTATCGACATATCAGAATTCCTGACTCTGGGCTGATAATTAATAGAAAAATCCAATATCACTGCCCGACCCAGGACTCAAACCCAAGACCTCAGCTTTGCGATCATATTGTACTACAAATGCTCTACCAAGGCAGTGGATATATCAAGGAAATTAATGTATAATAGATACAACTTTGCCTACTTCATAACTACAATATTTTGTTTATAATTAAAACTGCCTGCATACCTTTTGAGAAACAATATATGTTTACTAATCACGTTAAACAATATTGTGAGACTGAAAGGTTTCATAGTTTCTGTATCTACAATAAGACTAATATAAACTTAATGTGGGATCAGAACTATGTAACTGTTAGGTGTATTTATTTATATTATCCAATTATTCCAATTATTAGTGTGTCAGCACAGTGAGGTGCAAGGCGGAAAGTTAAACAGCTTTCCTCTCAGTTCACACAAAAAATATATACTATAAATCTCCTAGTCAAATTACCAAATATATACTATAATTTATATTATTAACTATTAATGTGTCAATTGAAATTGCATTTATAAAATAATCGATAAAAACCGTAGACAGTAATATTCTCTGTCTATGATAAAAACAATGGTGTGGACCACAGATTAAATATGAGAACTAAAATTTATTAAATTTATATAACTCATTGTTTAGTAGTTTTTATAATAATATGCACTTTTTGCTATTATACTTATATGTATATGTTTTTTAATTATTGTGTTAATCTTTCAATATTAATTCAAGTTTTCTGTTTCAGGGAAACAAACCTGACTTCCACCATGCGATGCCTGGCGATAGTTCCAAGGAGTTTTATGAAAACTTCTTACAAATGTTAAAAAATGCTTACAAACCAGAAAAAATAAAAGGTAAACTTGATATTTTACTCCTGTTAATTTTTTAAATACTCTAACTGGAAATATTAGTTAAAACGTAAGATAGGTAATAGATAGGTAAAATGACTGAGGAGATTAATATTTATTACGGATAATGATACTGAAATCTAATCAAAATGTTCCCATTGTTCAATTTATATCACACGAAAAATATAAATTTTGTTTCACGCTATCTATTGTCGAGTAGTTAAGATATAGTAACGGATAAAATAAAATATATTTAAGAATTTTATTTTGGTTTCTATATAATATTTTTAAATTTCCGGCATTTCGAATATATTACCACCTTCCTAGTCATGGCGATCACGCATGATCATAAATAAGTAATATTTTAAATTTAACTTTTAAATTTTAGATATTCTTAAATAGAGGGTAGTCATTGTAAGACCAACATGGCGGTTAACGAACACCTCAGTTTACCCTGTGACCGCGTAGGTGGTAGTCTTCGAAACGTTATGAAGGCTCATAATTAGTTCGAATGTATAAGTAAAATTCGTGTAAACATAAGCAACTATTAAATAAAGTAATTCTACGCAATATAACGGAACACCGAACACATTGTGAGGAAAGCTGCGTTTCGTGAGAATTTCCAGTGTGATGTGTGCCAACCCACAATAGGCCAGCGTGGTGGACTATGGGTATGGCTCAACCCCTCTCAATCACAGTCTCGATTGTGGAGGAGACCGTACTCTACAGTGGATTATTATTAATGTACTGTTTTAATCGTCATACAATTAAAAAAAATTGTGTATCATTTAATTATCGTTCATTTGTTTCATATGAGCAATTCCTACATTTAAATTTTTTTTTTGCTAAATTGTAGGTTACCTACATATATTTACACTAGATATGAAAAAGAAACACTGGATCAAGATATAACCTATCCATGTATTTAAACATTATAATAAGAACGTAAAATATTTTACAGATGGACTATTTGGAGCCTATATGCAGGTGCACATACAAAACGATGGACCAGTGACATTTGAGTTGGAGTCACCCGCCAATTTACCGGACAAGGAGAGGAAACAAAAGAACAACGCTAAAGCAGAAGAAAGCAGTAAAGAAATAACAAATGGTGTAGAAGTATAATTATATGTGTAAATAAAATGTGTTATTTATTACAATTGTTTTTTTTTTCAATAACCTACACTATACTAATTGATGGTTATACTTTATAGGAATTTGTTCCCCATATTATGGCTATAGGCTCGTCCCCTACATCAATTTAAACGCAAATAAAGCGAAATGTGGGCGAAACATGTCGGCTTTGCGTACCAAATGTTTAGGAAGTATAGGGAAAACTAATTAATTATAATTCGTCATTAAAGTCTGATCGTTACTTTTATTAAAAAAAAAAATATATATATATAAAAAAAATAAAAATTAAAGTTATGCTTATGAATGATGCTCCTGTAGACGGGATTGCTTATTTAAATCTCTCTCTTTCTCTCCAGCTACAGGAAGTCCACTGCTGGACTTTGGCCTTCTCCCACATTGATTTTTATAGCCAGGACGTCTGTTCACCTCGTAGACCGATAAACATCTGATGCTTGATCTGCCAGTGCTCGGCCTTTAACTGAGAACTTTAGGGCTCCATCAGCCATAAATGCGCGCTATGTACCTACCCGGTAAACTGCCTCTTCAACTTTCCAATCTTTTAGACCTGTATTAGGTAGCCCAAAAGATTAGGCTAGGTAATGGAAGCTTTTGTTATTCTTACGTATTTCCTCTTTCCTGATTCGACCTCGTAGGGAGCATATATACCCGAGCATCGCTTTCTTCATGGCCATTGACTGAACCTAAGCCTTCTTATGACGACTTTAATGAGAAGCCACGCGTAGTATATTCCTTATTCTAAGACTTAAATGTATTTCATTGCACTAGAATCATCGTAGTCTAGATAAATAACACGAAATAGTTACACTTGAATTATGCGACTGTTGCAATCATACCGTAATTTTTCTTACAAATCATCCATTTGTACTAGGAGATAATGAAAGCAAAGAGATCTTTGCGTGTAGAGGTGGGGGTAGTTTTAGAGCGAGAGGAAATGAGTGCGCTATCTCGCTTTATATACGCTTATTGGTCGAATGGGCGTGGTTAGAGCGAGAGGGAATGAGTGCACTATCTCGCTTTTTATGATCAACGTAGCCGGATTGGCTTAGCTTTAGAGCGAGAGGGAATGAGTCTACTAGGGCCGTTTTATCCAGTACCAGGCTGTCATGCCAATAGTTATAGTGCTAATAATTGTACCCTACCATCGATGAGTTATTCCTACACTTTTATGCACTCCTAGTAATTCTTTGTGTGACTTACAAAATATTTATATATATGGTGTTGTTTGTACCTAGTTTTCTGATTACCCACGACGCGACATAAGAATTGGTGTTTTCAGAGTGACCGTCAATAATGACCTTATGTGTAACTCTGTATTTTGTAAGTGTCTTGCACGAACATTTTAATATTTTTGCGTGTTCGTTTTTCGGGTTCAGTTTGTTTGGTTTCAACCAGCCCAGCACAATTGTGTCGAAAGATAACCATCTCTCATTGATAGAGACTATTTGGATCGCATCGCATGTACCATCAGTTGCATTTGGGTCATTCGGAAGTACCAATATAAGTTTCTGGTCCACACCAGGAACTTAGAAGAGATAGCTATACTAGGCCGAAGCTGGATCAAACTGTAGAAGTATTAGTATCAACTGGTATTAAGGTCCAGGGGGATATTTACAGTTTAGTCCGAGGGAAGAAGATTAATTCGAAGTTGTCAAATATTTCGATCATTCTAAAGTTTTCAAAAGGCGACGGGGGTCGAGGCAGGCCTTACAGAAGGCTTGAAACCCACCACTACATCAGAAAATATGCTGTTGTAGTGTTAGGCTATAGCCAAAACGAGCAACAAGCAGGTATTAGTAAAAGGAACTGAGGGAGATATTGGGACAACAAACAGTACAAAAAGACACTTGAGTGATAACAAAATCTGAAACTGACATAACATTCTAAAATATTTCAATGCACCAAATATTTGCACAATCAAGATACACTATTGAAATAAAAACATCGGTATTATTAATAAAAAAAACTTTATTTTGAAATAGTGGTTATTATCTATTAACATTTGTTACACTTAGGCCAGGGATTATGCGTTACCATGTTAGATATATTAAAACGTTTTTACAAAGATGATATGCCTACACTAAGTCTAAACAATTGTTATTCCATCCGCGGACACCCTTCAATGTACAATACTTGCAACAAGATGCAACCGAGGTATTAGAAGCTATATGATTTGACAGTAACTCACTTTTTACATGATGGTTATTACTACAGGCAAAAGAAACGATTTCACGATTTCTAACTTTGCTTATATTATAATTGAGAAAGTGCATTCCGTTCTACTGTTAACAGATAATCGACCAAAATTCAAATCTGTCTTTACACTTTAAATACTAAACGTATAGAAAATAAACTAAAAAAGAAATAAACTTGTATAAAAGACACAAAATAAATGCATTCTATAAACCCTCTGTTTTAAATATTACGATATAATGAAATTTAACAAACGAGATTAAAGACTCTTAATTAAATAGTGTCGAAATATTAAAATTATTATATTATTATAATTTAATTGTATGAATTAGCCCGAGTGCCGCATGATTACTATTTCTATACTGTCAGATATAGATAATATAATCATTCTATATGTTTCTATACGCCCATAGGTTCTTATCGCCTATTCAAACGTACGCCGATTCTTAGAGAATTTCATGTCATCACCAATCAAGGCACTATTCGTTTTGGTATATTGCTGATACGTTTCCTCACTCCTAATTCACAATATCATTGGGTTAACATAATCGTACATACATACGTGAAAGAGTACAATTTCAAGTTCTTACAATTACACAGCGTTGCATTTTGAAATCATAATTTGAATAAATCGACAGTAGACTTAGTAACGCCAAAATGTTTCACTTATGATTTCAAAGATCGCCAATCTACCGTCTTTACGACAACTATCGAATAATCACTATTATAAAAATATCTATAAGTCTATTTCTAAATTATTCGAATGAAATTGTTACTGGGACAGGCTAAGGATTTAATTAACAACATATACCCTATTTGAATTTATGGACGTTGCAATTTTTACGTGCACGTTGCGTTGCTAGAGTTTTGCCAATGAATACTATAAGTATATGAACGAAATAATGAAAGTGAAATAAATGCATCGTTGGATAGCCAGGCACCCAGAACGCCGGGCTTCTGTACGGCGGGGCCTCGTTGATACAAATCCCTATGACGTAAGCATTATAAATAAGGAGGTGCCGCTGTGCAGAAGTCCGGGGGTGGTGGTATCGTGGTGAGGCGCGGCGGGTGGCGGGTGGTCGCCGCTGCTGAGTCGATCGTGGTGGGTTCGACGGTAGTGCGCGAGAGTCTACCATAGTCCGGAGGAGTATCCGCCTGGCGGCACGCGGCTGTGCTGGATCATGGTGCTGGTGCCGTTTATTGACGTCACAGTGTTAATCTGGCCGTTCATTGACTTGTAGCCGTCGCCGGTGATCGGATTGCCTTCTGGAAATACCAAATAATGCCATGTATATCAAATAAATGCGAATCTCAACCATGCATTTTGAGTTCAGCTAAGTTTCAGTCAATTATTTAAAAAAATAACAACAAGTTTAAAATTACATTAATTTTTCGAGGAATCACTATCATTTTAACTAGAAAACATTTTATTACTATTATTAACGTCTATTTAAGTAGTCCTTTTCCATGTTCTTTTGCAATGCTATAATTATTAGTTTGTATGTTTATTGTGCTATAGTTTCACTAGTTAAAATAATATTAATATAATGTTAAACATCTTCTAAATTATTTCGCAGAATTACTCACATCTACTTAACTTTTTCATCTAATCAAAGGCTTACTTTCGACATGCAGATAAAATTGTAAATTTAGATTTCAAAATAGGCTACATCGATACTTCGTTACCAATTTTAATATGAAATTGTAAATGGAAAAATTAACTTTTAAAGTTTGTATTTAGCTAAATACTTAATAATATAAATTAATCTAATTAAAGCACAGATAATAAAAATGCACGAAGGATGCAAAAGTATGAAATAGGCAAAAGAACGTGCGGCTGAAGATAAAGTCACGTCACGAAGATACAGACTCAAAGGACTAGATACAACGCAATAAATAAGTCACTAAGCTTTAATCTTCACTATTCATACAACATCTATATCGTTTCTAAAACGTTATCGCCAAAATAAATTAACATTGATGCAAACAATAATATTAAAGTGAGTGCTTAATTTAACGACATGAAGGAACGATTTTATAGTTCTTTGTATCAGCAAGCGAAATTGCAAATGGTATCAACGGTGCGCAGACATTCCTTCAGTCCAAATTGAACACCCACCCATCTCTCTGCGGCGAACATAGTCTACATAGTACGTCTTAGATCTGAAGTCTTCTGCATGCCGATTCAAATCAAACAGGTAACCGGGAACGTGTTTGTGGAATATTGGAGGGAAACCAGTGAGTGTGTGGGGACCAGGAGTCACTTCGGTTTGTAAGGGAGTCAGATCAGGAATGGGACCGTCGCGCTCGTATTTGAAAAGTGTTGGGGGAGGATCTATATTAGCTATTAAGTATGGATCAATCGGACCACCCAGAGCTGGGACGGGATCGTATTTATAATCTGGATTTGGTCTATCGCCAAGCTTCGAAGCCATGCCTATAAACGCATAAGGCGGCAAGGGATGGTGATAAATTTTACGCTCCGTAGGCTCTAGGTAATGCTGAGCCGGGAAAGGAGGCCAATGTCTGTCGAGCACGAGTTGCGGTGAAAGGGAATCTGGATCGATTACCGGATGGCTCATCTCCGGGTCATCGGTTTTTAATCCGAGTAATGTGTAGGGAGTTTGTCTTATGTTTAGAGCGGGTTTCGTCGTAGATTCGACGTAGTAGTTGGCCGGCGGGGGCGGCCAGGCGCACGTGAAGTATTTGTGTGTGGGCTGCGGGTGTAGGAGGTGGGGGGTGAGGTCGGGGTCGCAGGGGGTGTAGTCGGCACCTCGCAGGCTGGCGGCGGGGTGACGGCGTCGCTGCGGCGGTACTGGGACTCCATCACCCGTCACCGGATTCCTCTTCGGTGGCGAGTACATCGCTGATCATTCACAGAATAAACCATTTTGATACCAACTAAACACGCTAATATGCAAATCTACTTTCCTATCTCATGATCATTTCGAATTCTGACATTTTTACATCAATTTCCAAACATATTTATCACATATAATTTAAAGTGTAATATTTATATCGTGCACACATTCACAGTCTGGTTATTATTGTTATTATAAGAACACATGTAATCGTTATTATCATGCCTCATTCTAAGCAAAGCACGGTTTGTAACTTTGAATTTGTTAAATTCCTTCCGTGATGGCATTGTTACAATGAGTAGTCATTTGTTTTAGAGATACATTGTTACAGATGACGTGTGATAAAAAAACATTTATAGGAAAGCGCATGTTCCTAGCGTGCACGAGTGCCAAATATGTAGAAGAGAGCACAGGTGAGTAACGTCGTCACTGCACGGAGAGCTAGCGAGGGCGCTAGAGAGCATTGCTGATAGATCTGCGTGCATGTTATGTTCGGAACGTGGAATGGACGAACGTACAATTTCCTCGGTATTTCCTACTTTCCAACTTTCGCGACATTTTTATCAATACAATGCGATGATATTTATCTTGAAATATTTCAAATAGACATGATTTCAACATTTCTATTACTTCTTCCAAAATTTGGGACCAATAAAAACCAAATTAAATCAAAACTCAAACTCCTTTCTGAATTCTAATTTCAAAAATCCTCATTACTACAAGTACGTTCCATTCCACGCGTCACGTGACGTCACTGTGCCCCATCCTGAGCGTTGCTAGCCGTGCTGGTTCGTGCCTACATCTGAATCGACTCACAGTGTTCGGCGGGCCCCATCTCACCTCGGCTGGGCGTGGAGGAGGCGCTGCCGTTGGTCAAGGCCTTGGAGGGCGAGTGCGAAGGACTCCCGCCGTTCATCTCCGAGTCGCCGAACTGGATGTTGCTGCGGATGGTGTCCGTGATCATTGGCGATGATTGGTTGTTAGCGGCCTGGAAGTAGTTAACACAGACATGATGTTTGGATTTATTTAGTGTGACTCCTGGATATGATTATCAAATGCACTTTTAATCAAATAATTATGAACTACAGAAAAATAACATGACTGATCGACATTAATACCGTACGGCTTGATTTATTATTAAAAATAATTACATTGTGGGTAGATCCACATTTATAGATAATGGATGAAACTAAAAAAAAATGCGTGATGTATTGGACCTTACTGTGAAATAAACACAATTTTGAAAATCCGCGCGTTTCCATGTTCTCCAAATATCACAATCTGACTAGATTTTACACACCCTTCACAAGCTGGACAATCCGAAAGTCTGAAAATCTCAGACACATTACACTTCTACATACAAAACACAACACACAAACCCACTGCGTCTAGTTTAAAGATTTAAAAAACTGAACGTACCTGTCCAAATAGTCTGGAGTGGGTGTCCCTGGGGCGCGTAGGGGTGTCGCGCACGACTCGTGGCCTCGACGAGCCATTCTTCACAGGGCTGCCACCGTCGGTCGTGTCGGCGTTGAAGATCTCGCCGATGCAGCTCTTGGGTGCGTTTGGCACTCTGAAATAAAAAATGATTATTGAATAATGTGAATTGTAATAATTAAAAACGTATTATTAAATTTAAATAAACGCTTTGATAATTTCATGTACATTTATGCGCATTTTATTGTAGGTATGTGATGCATTTACGTTATTTTCCATCAATTATCCGTGATAGGTTGTTATTTCACTCAAAATAGATTTTAATGATGTATGTTTATGCAGATGTAAAACTTGTGTATATTTTGCAATTTTCCTTATTATTAAATCATTTTACAATAATCGACTTTCATTAATCATCACAATTTATTTATTTTCATAATCCATTTTTACGAAGCATCAATCTGTAATTATGTTATGAAACTGATATTGTATTAGAAGCCTACAAAACCGCAAATACCAATTATTTCTAATTTTGTAAAAACACAAGTCAACATTTCCTTCTTTACCAACTTAATATAATATATTAAAAACGTCATAACATTACAATTTAATTATGAAAGTATCACACATTAATTAAATTACGCGGATATTTGAACCTCTCATTACAATATTATAACTTGTTTCCGAACAGCTGTGCAGTAGCCACGGGTGCCTTACCTGGTGGGGGAACGTTTCCGGAATGAGGGGAACGGTCAATGCCGTGGTCAGAACATAGTCAACCGCAAAACAGTTTTAACATTACAATAAGCTTTTGTCAATATGTCATTTGTACAGGGGATTGGGTACGTTAATATTTTTTACAAGAATATTTGATTACTGTTTTCAATATGATGATGGAAATGTAACGATATTAAACTAAAACACAGTCGCCACGGGTCAATCAAGTTATTTTAAGTGTTTTAAATTTGATGTACCACCATAATGAAAATAAAAATAAATATTTTGAGAACATGATGTTTCCTATAGAATATAGATATCTATTTAATAAATAAAATTCATTGAGAATACTGTTGAATCTGTTTAAATATTTTTTGTTACGCGAATTGCTAACGGGAAGCCCTGTAGTTTCAAATTTCAATTAACATACAATTGTCACGTCTCCACTACTCTGTAACTTCTACGGCTGTTGTTAAGTTTAAATCGCAGATTTGCATTCGTATTATACGAATTGGTACTTTGTAAATATTTTCATCAAGAAAATTTCTAAAAAAAACCAAAACACTCAGCAGAAAACATCAATTCATATAGGTATATATTTCACCTATTTCACATATGCCCTTTTGTCATGAAAGTTCAAACGTTTTGCAAATTATTATTAGTCCAGTTTTGACCAGTGTGACTTTAAAATGTTACTTGTTAACATTTTAAAGTCACTTGTTTCGCTAATTTACTGTTCGTAAAGTAAAAACAGTTTTGTAGGTACTCATTAAAGTTGCAAACTTTTACTTCAATGATCGCAATATAGATTTCGCATTTTTACGATTCTCGATCTCAATACTGTAAATTATAAAGACACTTGATCTTTATGTTCCAGAACAACTTAATAATGTGAAATCATATACTGAAAGTAAAAAGTGTAATTATTTATGTAAACGTGTACTTTGTTGTCATTAAACAATTTATTGCTGGGTGAAATTACGTGAAATTACCAATTACGCTGTAATTGGTTTTTGTATAAATTGAATTTGCATAAGGCATGCCCATAAATCTGTTTTGTTAAAATGTATTTTTGTGACAGTATAACTAATACTACGAGATCTAATAAAATATTACGAGAATGTCAGAACTTCATAAACCACGTCCTGGATATAAAAAAAAAATGCCCTTGTTATTTTTGCACTAAGTTTTAAGGAGAGACCAGCGCCATGCCTATGAGTACTTATTAGCTACTACATATTTCCATAATATTGACAACCAATAAGTAGACTAACCACAGGAAGAGATTAATAAATACCATAATTTATTAGATAATTGTACGTTATAGTCTAAGATAATCATATGCGTAGGATCATTACATAAAATAAGTGTAAAATCTAACAAGAACTCGGTAACACCGCAGAAGGAATATCAAATAAGCAATTACTTAATTCCGCCTGTTATTAGACGTAATTTAATTCGCATTAAATCTTATAATCACATCATTTTATATTTATAAATAAACACCATTGGATATACTTTAGAGAATGCAGATTGTGAATTAGGCCGATTACACACCATCAACCACTGGTGAGAAAATGGATAAACAATTTAAAAAAAGAATGGTATGGCGGATAATAATAATGGAGCGGAACTTGGTATCGCTTTGTTATTGTACTGTACATTTATTTGAAAAAATATAATGCTGGCTTATAATTATTAAATTTTTTAACGGTGTGAAAAAATGTGCGCCGCTATTTACCGTTTCTTTGACGTTGTTTATTCTTTTAAATCCGGCAAAATTCTATTAAAGCGTACGAATAAAGTGTTTGAGTCATTTTATATTGTTGCATACGAAAATTATCCAAAACATTTAAAATTATTTTTCTGATCGAATACTGCATTCAATTGCCCTGGTTGCATGAGAAATCAGTACCTACCCATGTGTTGTAGCCATCGTGTTGTTTTAGGTCATATATACACCTTACACTAAAATGCACTACTTTAGTAGTGTTACATCTTCTACAGAAAACCTAACACTCATACAAGATGATACCGCTTTTAAAATTAAAACGCGCGTTTCTAAAACCGCTCTGTTATCTGAAATCAACGTAATCTCCTGCAACGAAGTGACGCCAGATCCAACAGGAGCCGTCGTGATGCGACCAGCCATCCCGACATACTTAATGCAAATGTACATTTGCATACGCGATGGGGAAAACCGGCGAGCCGTTTTAAAAATAAATAATTTGTAACTATATTTATCTGGGAACCGCGCGGAGACTTCGAAAGGAAGTTGTATGCGGAATGAATGTTTGTGATTTTAGTAGCAGAGGCGTCATTTTCTTATGATGCTGTGGAACTTGAGCCTCACAATTTTATAGATTAGTATAGAAATAGCGTTGGCCAAACACTTTTGTTACGTGCATAAAAATAATGTTGCACCGACAACGGGTACAATGGTAATAACAGAATAACGATCTTGAACTTGACTATTATCGAGTAAATTATGTTTTGGGACTGAAACACATAAATCTGTGTATTACCTGACGTAGTATTTCAAACTAAACCAACCATTTATTTAGTCCCTATGTGATGCTCCTAGTCACATAACAAGTTCATTACCGTAATCATTATAAACTACCAAAGTAACAGATATGTTTTATTATTTACCCAGGGTACGCTCACACAGTGAATGTAGATACACAAATCGATCCAGTGGAGCGAGTTCCGGACCCATTTTCCTGCCTCTTACAATGTACATACATACTAATATATGTACATATACAACAGAGCTTCCTATTCTTAAGGAACAATGTATAACAATATGACATGACGACCCAGTTTAGAGTTGGTACTTCAAGACTCATATGTGTGTGTGTGTGTGTGTGTATGTATGTGTATGTGTATACGTGTGTGTCTTGTAGCAGATTTATTACAAGTTTGAGAAACATTGAACTAGAGAACTCTCGTTTCGGAGGTCAAGACCCACTTTGGGTTGCTGAGCCTGCAGAGTTAGTTTTTTAGTTTGAGAAACATTTCTTAATTGAATCTACTATTGACCCTTTATTGTATCATAGGTAAAGTAGCAAAACGTTTTTCACGAATTTAGACCCAAACAATATAATTTGGGAGCGGAAGTTTCTGACTAGTTAGGGGGTAGCTGTAGGCAGTTACAGGATAAACGTATTCAATTGGCATCTATCTTGATTTAAATTAACATAAACCACGCCGAAAGCCTAAAAATAAGCCGCATTTAGTCGAATTTAAGTCAAGCACGAAGGGTCAAGGTGGCCATCAGTTTGTTGCTGAAAATAACTCCTGAATATTTTTATTATTACGTTAGAAATCGTTTTTCTTCGTTGCGCCGAGACAATTTTATGCGTGATTAACAACTATTTGTTCGAAGTCTCGGTGTTGTGGGACTTAAAAAACATCGTATTTTTATATCGAGGGCTCAGTTTAAGTCTGTAAGTATGAGATCGACACTATTCATAAATACATCTCTAAAATATTGTTATATTGCCAGTGTAAAAACCCCTTATAAAAAAACAAATAGGCTTAAAAAGCGCGAAGCTTTACCCCGCGCAGACTGGTCAGTGTACACGTCACGTGTCTACCTTCATTACATTGACAAATAAAGGCGTGTGCACATCACACTGGTCAATTTTAAAATGGAATTGAAATCGTGATAGCTTCCGCTGCATGCAGCAAAAGGTGAATCACGCAGCCGGACGCATTATTTCCCTATCTTCTATTACTATACCGTGTAGGGTTAAGCTAAGCGTCCACTGTGGACTTGAGAAAATAACAACATTTTTGAACATAGAACACGCTACGCACTACGCACACTACGCTAGTTTTCGCTATAATGTTTATTATACGCTCGTCTGCCAACCTGCAATAGGTATAGCAACGTTGGCTTATAAACTGATTTATTCCTAATACTTCTATTATAAAGATATGTGCTTATTCGCTCTATTTTACTACTTACTAGCTTGTACTTTGTTGTTATAAACAAACACAACATTTGCCTAAATTATTGCGTAATACGTTAATATTCATCATAAATGCAATTATTTTTAAATCTTATATACAATTTGTTTACCGCGCCGAGTCGCCGAACGCGCCTAATGGACGCTTAGCATTACACTAGACGGTGTGGAGTTACCCGCTACGCCGGCGGTCGGTGCATTAGCGTATAGTGCACGTCGCCAGGGGCTGCAGACAGGGAGGATGAAAGGGGACCCAATTCTAAAGGGCGCTTTAAGGAATTTTGAGATCGCGTGCCAACCCTAATGATAATGAAAGAATGTGTAATCGCTCGTAGATACATATCGTGGACTTTTTATTGTGTTTTGTCATTAAAGAGATGGATGTTTTAAAATAGATTAATCAATATGTGGTATTTGTCTAATGGTACTTGCAACAGAATTTAATTGCTATTGTAAATAGGAGAAGGAGAATACATCCCATGGTGACCATTATATTACAGCAATATAAAAAACCTAAACATACATTTGCAAAAGTAAAACGCATGCATAAGCTTGTAAATACAATGTGAATGTACCATGTTTAGCTGCTTAAATATTCTATATGCATTGGTTTTAGCCCTCTGAAAATACATGGACCTATTAGTTAAAACAGTACGTAATAATACCAGGCCAGCAGATACGCAGGTGGTAGGAACGGAGGCTGTGAGCCCCGCGGCTGCAGATTGCGTGCACCACGCGTCATCGCCTGCAGTGATCCCATGGATAATATTATAGGATCTACCGCCGCCTCTGTGTTACCGCCCGCAAACAATACTATTTAAACTGACGTTTAACAATCATTGGTGGCTTTGTATGGGTATTTTGTCGATCTCATTTTAACGAATTTTAAATAGATAACTATACTTTTGTAGGCTTTGCACGAAATTACAATAGGTTTTTTTATTAACGAGATAAAATAACGATAATAAAGTTAATCCTATGTGCGGTGTGGTTTGAATAGAGTATGTCAAAGTTATGTCTCATAGTAAACACAGAGCACCACTCTTAAGTAGGATATTACGACAATCAAAGTTGTAAACCCGCCATTTAACACGTGTTCGGTTGTACAAATATGATCCACAATGAAATTATCATTGCGTTTAGTAATTCATGATATTAAAAGAAACAAACAGCCATATATTGTATCTAAAGCTATAATTCAACGCCGCATATTTACTTAACTCAAACACATGGCTATTAAAACTCTCTACCTAATGGCGCAATAGTTTATCCATTATAGCAGTGTTTATCCTCAACAACACAAAACTACAGGGTGCTACGAATATTTTAAACAAACCACGCATCTCGTCTATAATTAGTGGGTGGAGTGCGTGAGAGTAAATTGTTTAATTGTGATACAGGGTGCGCACGCAACCGAGCCGCATTACTAAAATAAACAGCTGTCAAGGGAACATGGTGGACTGTCGACTGATGTCTGCTGGTAGCCACCACGTCATAGCGGATGTTGTGAAAGGAAATACTTTGAGTAGGTTTACTGCAAAGAGTTCAAAATTTACTGTGCCAAAGTAGTGTGCTGATCGGAGAAACCTAAGGCGAGTATAGGTGTGAAATGCAAACTAAAATATATAAGTAGCTTCGAAAATCGGTAAAAACGTATGCATCAGTCTTTGTCCTTGTCTTTTTATGCATAAAATACTGAATCAGTACTTTACTACAAAAAATATGGTTGTCTGGAAGAGATCGCTCATAGCAGCAAGGCCGCCAATTATATTCATTTATTTGTAACCTTTCTCTGTATTCGTTTTTAGCTTTATTATGAAGAGTTCAATAATGTAGTAATGTGTATCTGTAAAATATAGCAAAATTTGCATAAATATTAAATCCAAAACCAACACATAATCCAAATTACCCGGCAACATCTTATTTCATCGCAATTATTTGTCACAAATATCCGACGGCAAATTAATTACATTTAGAATTTTCTGCGACGTGACTATATTTCCTGAAGGGAAATATGTAAATGAAGAGAGAAGAGAAGTCAACGCGTTATCTCGATGCACGCACTCGCGGTATAAAAGATCCCGAGTAATTATTGTCAAAATGAATGATAATTAACGGCACGGCCGCGAGATAGCAGATGGCAATATAGATACCGTCGCTTAGCGTTAGAACATCCTGCGACATGTGCCTACTGCTGGAAGTCGATAGTGCCTAGTCGCTGGTCTGTATGAGACTACGCCTATCAAAGGTAGTCGGGCGATAAATGACTTTACGCCTCTGCACGGCGCGGTTTTGCTCCACAAATGCCAGAAGTAATGAGAACACGTTAATGATATCTGCTCGGTAATGAGAGACCGCGTAACTTTATCATACGCGGAACGACAAGAGAAACTGCTCTTCGTTTTCAAATGAAAGCCAATACATTACCTTGTTGCATAGAGAGCGAATCAATAATTTAGTACTTTCTCGACGGTTTTAATTTAAGCGTGCGCGATGACAAAAACATGATTCATTTCGTATTGTATTGTGTTCGTTATTAGTACTCGTACGACGAGTTTTATTACGTACTCGATCACTGTGAAAGTAAATTAAACGCTACTCAAATATTGTCAATGCGACGTGCACATGCTTTAAATCATCGATAGAAAATGCGTCCCGTTTGTGTCTGCGACCGCGCGCTCGTTTGTGCTGCGGTGGTTACTGGTTAGATAAATGCGCGCTGCGGGCACTCGCATATTGATTTTCTTTGTAAAACGCTGTCAAGTGCGAATAGACCATGTTCCCGGTATGTTGAACGGTAACACTGTCTTCTTTACCAGATGTTAGAACGAGATTTACAGCTAGCTCTTATCAATCCGACACAATTTATCTCGAGACGGCGAGAACATGTGCGTTCTGGGAACATTCATCCACGCACTGCGCTCAGAGCGAGGTATTGCTTGAAATTGCTACGCATTTCTGCGCACTGATATTTTATGCCCCACACGAAGAAGTAGAATTAATATCGCACATATTTCTAGGAACACTCATAAGCTGCCTCAATACGGTATTATTAATGCACGCAGCTTAGGAATTCGCATTGGGTGTGGAATGTCGCATTGACACATTTATAAAACGCATTAATATAAATAGGACAAAATGTGTGCATTTTGATTACCATTGGAACTTTAACTTAAGCATACAATGATACACGCCAAAGTGGATATGGCCATGAAGAGAAAGGTCACTTTTTTGTGGAGAACGCCTTGGCTATACGGTCGGATAAAGATTTACGGTCTGTTGTAACCTTATGCAAACTAGATATTAAATTTGAATAATATAAGAAACATTATTGACTCTATTATTATTAGTGAGGATTCAAAAAAATCAACATTTCGGTAACAGATAGATTGTAATTTAGAACAATATGAATACAACGAATTTTTTTTTGCTCACACATAAGCGCCGTTAATTTTCATCATACTAAAACATCAACGAACCGTTTGAAAACAGTTAATGAATCCACTAATTTCATAATTGGCCAGCCTCTTCTCACCTTCGGCTCGTATCAAGTACCTACATACTCGACACTTCGGCGCCGTGCGTCTAATAAAAAAACAAATTGGATGAAATTACACATTCTCCGCACCTAGTTCAAATTGCTGTTGGCTACTAACATTGCCTATTATGCTCTTTCACTCGAGTTTTCGTTCTCATTAAGCTTGCACCACGTTGATATTGCCGTCAACGAACACCATATTAGCTACATTTTCCTACGAGGAAACTATTTTACAAGACTCAAAAGTACGTCTTGTTTCATATTTGGTAATTTATATTACATTAAGTAGTTGTTCCGTGACAGAAATGAATCAGATGCGAGATGAAGGGACCGCTTTTTTACCGCTTTCTAGTTTGTATTCGTCTCTATTCTAATAACGTTGTTGCGTTATTTTGGTAATATTATCTTACCGTCATTTGACGATACCTCTATCGGTGAGAACGTGATTGCCAAACCGATGGTGGAGCGTTCAAACCAAAGGGACACACCACTATTCGAAATGACGTGTGCATTCTTAGTTAATGACCACTTTAACGGTAAAAGAAAATTGCTTGAGGGAAGCGGCATATCTGGGACCTCTTCATAAGATTCTCAAAGGTACTATGAAGTCTGCTAAATGCATTATTCCAGCTTGGTAGAACGAAATGTCAGACCGAGAACATTTCGTACTTGTTCGTTATTCGGCAACATCGCTTTGAAATCATGTTGCACCGACTCGTGTAAGTCTACAGTTACGGCATATTGAAGAAGACGCCATTTAAAGCTCACTTAAACATAAATAAGTACTAGAAATCCTAGTACCTGTGAAATGTGTAATTCTCTATTACCTGAACTAATCAGTAATCGTGAAGCAGACGATCATTTTATCTCCCATATTACGAACCTTTAATAAATGATTGTTAATTTCATCCTCGGATTAGTGACTTTAATTCTACTAGCCTTTACTAGGATTTTTAAAACGATACACTTATCATGTGGTATCATGTTCGTATTCGCTTGAATGGCGACTACCGTATTTTTCATTTAATTTTCTTTAATAATCAGAGACCCATGTGTTTCGGGTCCATCCTGTGTATATACCGGGTATATGAAGACTGCGACAGAAAACAAAGCCAGGTGGTAGTTGAAGTGACTACAGACACAATGCAACTAATTATTATAACTTAGAAAATTACTCCACAAATCATAATATTTACAACACATGACCCTTCATGTTTGTTCCTAATACTTTTAGAGCTGGGTGTAACATGAAGGTTGTTTTGTTCGCATTATAATTTGACGCGATGAAACGTGTTTGCCCTTTCCATAAAACCAACCAGGTGTTAAGTGCAAACACTACCATTTCATTGTTCTTACCAGTTCCCCATACGTTTCTTATTTGCCATCTGCCCTGAGGTTCAGCCAAGTTACGTCGACACTCCAAACTGTTTACTCGATATGATAAATTCTTCGCAATTATGATCGAGAATGGTTCAACACCACTGGTTTAAGACTAAGTTGTTAATGACTTGTGTTCTTTTGAATAAAAGGCCTTTTGGTAAATCATGATTTTGCTAATTGATGCTCGTAATTATATGCAAACAAGAATAATTGATATATGGAGTTATTAGGAACTGTTAAATGGAGTTGATTTTCTGTTGACACGGCCATAATCGGAATTAGAGCTATGAATATGCATTTATGTGAATGAACGCTCTCGGCAACGTAGTGTGAATTACATTAGACGGAGCAACGACCTCAAAAAGGTTTCTGGCAAGAATTGCATTTGCCTTATGACTACCAACAGAATAGAAAAATAAATAGTATAAATTCAAATCAATTGACCTAATTGGATATTTCTAAAATGGTTAAAACCTTTTTTTTCTATCACCCCTTATCTCACATTTTTAAAGGATCGACGCGACGTGACATTTATGCCATGACAGCCATGCTGCAGAATAATTAGGTTCATATTTTTAACACCAGCTGCCCGCCTTACATCAAGCTTTTCGGGAGTAGGCATTTTGATCTAATTGGCTGGCTTAATGCGGTTGGTAAAGTTAGTAGAGTTTCCCAAACCTACGAATTTATCGGGGAGACCTCTCAGTTACGCTGTATTCTTAACAATGTTTCCCTCGCCCTTTCAAAAAAATTTACTAAGAGTAAACACGTAATTTCGGAAAGTCTGTGTCATGAGCGTTGGATTGAAAGCCGTGACTGTCAATACGAGTAACTTGCTTAAGCAACTCAGGCGTCGCGGTCGTTTATACCATGAACACTATATTAATACGAAAATCATCAGACTGACATCAGAACATAAATGCTAAAATTTCTCATACTCTCATAGAAACCTATATTGTATGCATAGACATGTATTATTATAAAGAATAATTCACTAAAACATTTCATTGAACTTAGTGTAGTGCCCTTATAACTCAGCCAGATGACGCAATAGTCTAGATATAGTTAGAAAACTCCGACAAAACCTACACTATTCCAACTTTCAGACGGCTTAGGTAATTACCGAGGGTTCATTGCCCTCGCAGTCCACCCCAATAATATTTCTTTTGCGTAGGGAAATCACAATCGGGTAACATTAACTTATACAGTGATTTGGAATATGTTGATATTTCATTCTACAGAATTTTTACTTTAATAAATTCGTATTTTGTAGGAATTGTCTATATAATAATATTATAGGTTTCTAAAACATATATTAGTAGAACAAAGATAAAATAGTGGCGATGTTGTTTATCAATAATTATTGATTTATTTTAAGGGTTTTCATGTATTTATGGAATTATCTTGCTGTAGTATTACATACTGGGTATAAAATTTTCTTCTTCTTTTGTATACTCTTTAATCAAAAATAAATGTAGTTTTTTTATATCATTATTATAGAAAACAGAAACAAACACAATAAAACCGAAACTACAAAGATTTGTCACTTCACTTTCACCCGTCACAAAGCATCAAATCAAACAGCTACATCAAAACACATGGTTTAGGCACGGAAAGGGGTCATTAACCGGAGCGCACACCTACCACATGCACCTACGTTCCGTCTACATCGTTTTATTTCAAATCCAATGCTTTCCAACTATATTTTTCATGTTGGAACGTTGACTTTGAACGAGTAATGGAAAGTGACCGATGCCCAGTACAGTGGAGGAGAATTACTGGAGTGGGCGATGGTAATGGGCACCTCTGGATGTTTACTTTGTGCCATACGTCCAATTATTGGCGCTGATAGCATCAAGTATGGCAATTAAAAGGGGTAATAAAATCAATTATTGACGATTATCCACAATTTAGTGTCTACACGTTGCTTACTAATCGTATTGTAACTGACACTATCCGGAAGTCAAATAGAAGTCGTTGGTATAAGTATTTAGTTGGAGCAATTGTATTTAGATGTCGGTATTTATGTAACTTATTAATTATTTTAGATCGATTGAGACTCTATGGCTACTTGTCATAACACAGAAACCGCCGGGTAACCAACCACTGTACATGATTATGGAAAATTTGTCATAATGACCCAGTATAATTGCAAATACAGTATAATTTTCAACACATTTAATTTCCTTGCCAGTTTTTAATCACTTTTTTATTGCGATAAATGGTGAGACGAGCATGACATTTGTCTGATGGTAAGCGATACGACCCGTCATGGATAAGAAAAACCAAACACTATGAATTACAAAGCATTGCTTGTCACTCCACTGCGCTCGCCGTATTGAGACATAAGATGCTATATCTTAATATATTCAGTAGTTACTCTGGCTACATTGTCCTTCAAACCGGGACACAACAGTGCATTTACACTGCTGTTTGGCGGTAGAAATAGACATTGCGGAAATTAAAGCATTTAAATAAAAGCAATTCAACAAAAAATAACTCCACGTGTAGTAACACACGCTGTTTCCACAGGTTATAATGTCAATAGCATCAGACGCACGGCCTAGTTCACACGAGCACGACGGTTAGCGACTAGCGACCACGACGCTACGCATCTCACAACTCATCGCTAATGCTTCTAAATTAACAACTTTACATTACCCTTAATTATAATTATTATTAACCATTAAATCTCAATTGCAAAAGCAGCTGATGATGAAACTAACTTGTTACTTATTTTACTCGAAGAAACAGCTTGGTAATTTAACTGTCTAATTACTAAGTTTATTAATCCCTTATTATTCAGGATGGTTGCTATAAGATGCAGGCAGCTTCCACAAAGTCAGTGTGTTTAAATCCGTTGGAGATACCTAGTTATGTTCAGCAATAAACTTCCAGTGTTTGACGATACTAACGACAAATTATTTAGAGACTTAAATGAAAATGTGCATGCTATTCCCATAATACATTATACTTTAACAAACAAAGCTATAATTAACTATAAAGTAAAACGTCAATTCATAAAGTTAAGAGACATGCACGCTGAAATTGATCCAAGTATATTTCGGCATTTTAAATTCCAACTAGACTATACTTAACTTTATTAATTATGTTGGATATATGTAACCCCTAAGAGCATTCGAATTTTGAAGGTAATATTTTACAAGGTATTCGCTTTAGCTCCACATCGCCGAATAAAGTTCCGAAACTATTGGCATGTAGTATTCCCATGGGTACATTAGACCCTCCATTTGCAGCATTAAGTGTGGCTACAAGTGATTTAGTATTCTGTGTGTAGCCGAACTTATTCTGATCTGCAAACATATATCTAGAACCATACATGATATATGTAATCAAAATTTAGCCATCTCTTTGGTTCAGTAGAATTTTGTATGCTTTGAGGATTGCGAGGCCCTAGGTAGTTGTACCCAGGGTCTCACAATGCCGAATGCTTAACCTGGGTGTTGACCCAGGTCGGGCATTGTTGTTAGAGAAACCACATACGATTTGCGCAGAACTAGAATTTCTACTTGGAAAAGCTACAGATTCTATATCTCATCCTGGGACGAAAAAAGCTCAGTGAAATGTAGGTTGCCATTAGCAATCTGTTCACCACCTTAGGGATAGGGAACTGAGTGTATTTGTACCTATGTCTCTTTATCATCAGCCACAGAAAGTCCACTGCAGAACATAATCGTTCTACAAGGATTTCCATACCAACTTGCTTGCAATCACCGAGTTTCTACACCCTTAGCAGCATTTTGTCCAGCCATATACGCAATGGGCGAATATTTCAGGGATTCGCTATAAATAGAATATCATAGCAACGCTGCGGCATCAATCCGGAAATAGTATCTTTGCCATTTGAATGTTTCACGTCGTGGACTCGCAAATGCCGACGTTTAGTGTAAACCGGTGGCTTCCTAGTACGGAAATATCGTGTGTTCAAATATTCTACCGCTTTGACATCGAGCGGATTTCGTTCGACAACTTCCAATCGTGTTGATCTGAATTTGATTGCATTTTTCATTTGAATTTCTTTTGCCAATATCGTTCTTATGCTGATATACTTGGTTAGATTAAAGGGCTATTAGTAAGGTGAGGTCTACGCGTTAGGACATCTGTGTTTGAGGAAAAGCTTGAATCGTTTATCCTTCAAAATGTCGTTAGGCCCGGCCACAGACGTTATTAAAGAGGTGGGTCCCTTGAATGTAGTATAATTTCTAATGGTTTAGAAATTTTGATGAATGATCCGAATGCCTTCAAAGATTGGAAATAATTATTATTATTTTTATTTTATACAGATCTATTCGTCATAATTCGCCTGTTATATTAAAATTCAACGGACGAAAACCAAAAGAGCTCGTCACACAGTTCATGCAGTCATTTTATAATGCTTTCGTATTACAAAGCTTTCATAAAATTTGAGTCACTTCCTCACAAGGCATAAGACAAGTATGAAATAACACATCTATTTGTCAATGCACCTGGGCCCAAAGGATGTGTAAAACTTTTATTTATTCAACATAACTAACAGCCATGAAAATAATCCCTCGAGAGTCCTTTAATTCATACAAAAATATGTATGTATTCTAATAACGTCAATGTCGAAGCGGTAAAAGCAGTTTCTAATTCAATACGAGATTAACTCCAATACGTTCTCGGAAAAAATCTCAGCACAAAAGATGGCCCGCTTGTGTGACAGACATTGATTGATTTTATTTCTTGTTTATCGGGACTAATAAATTAGGATTTGGCAATTCCTAATAGCGACCAGAATGTAAATGAAATGTTTATGCCAATCAAAAGTATATAGATTTTCGGTCGAAAATAGGTACCTAATCTTTGTTGGGTTCAAGAGTGGCATTAATAGCTACGGCATCTACGAGTTTAATCATTGAACCTTTATTATTTGTTTGTATGGATAAACATACAATAAAAGTAAATGAATCGTTGTATCAGCATACACATTAGATATTTGTGCTTAATTTTACATCTTCTCAGACAAATTATTTTCATTTTAAAATCCTAAAGCCCCAAACAGAGCGGTAGCTTTCCTCGTCACAAGATGGTGTAAAAGAGGTCAAGTAGCTGCTTAAGTGCTGGTATCAGGGGTACGCACGCACGAAGCTATCCTGAGGTGTGAAGTGATCGCCTGCATCATGTACTACCTTTACATGGATCTAAGCGTTTATGCATGTTAATTTTCTGATTAAACTAAAGCTCTCCAATAGCGTGAATCCCAATTAAGTAACGTAATAAATTATGTAATATCGGCTCAGATATATTTCATTTTTTTTCTCTTTTAAATGCTGTAGTAGTAAACACAGCGGTGGCTTTCCTCGTCACAAGATGGTGTAAAAGAGGTCAAGTAGGTGCTTAAGTGCTGGTATCAGGGGTACGCACGCACGAAGCTATCCTGAGAGGTGTGAAGTGATCGCCTGCATCAAAAGCTACCGATCCGTAATCAATACCTTGCATTTTTTGCCGAACAATCAATGAAGCTAAAAAGATTGGATGTAGTTTCCGTTCTGTTTCTGGTTAGGAAAAATGTAGGAAAGTAGTGCCACCGTACTGAATATTGATTGTTGATACTGGTAAATAAATACAATAGGAAAGTAATATTACAGTTATGGTTAATTGTGGTGTAAGTTCAAAACATTTGAGTTGGAAGAGCATTTGAATATATGGTGCTTAATTTATTACATTTCATTAACTCATAGAGAATCCAACATGAACAAGTGCTCTAATTCAATCATTACACAACGAAAATTCTTAAAGTCTGCGATGTAAATAAACATAACATTACATTCTACAAATATTTTAATTAACATCTTAACATTTCTAGCATATTCAGCGTTGAAATATGCAAATCGTTTTCCATAGCATTGCAAGTTGCGACTTCCGAGGTTAATGGCGTGACCTCAACACTCAACATTCGACGGGGATTTCATTCATCAAATTATTTCTTTGCAGCTTTAACAACATTACCATCTGTCATGGTTTTAACATCGCTGACCCTTTTAAAAAACTTTTACAGCGGTTATCGGTGGGGGAGATAAAGTTTTCAACTTGCTGTTATCGGCAATTATCTACTTAAAAAATATTTAAATGAATATAATTTTATGTATAGTAATATAATAATGCTGAGGAGTTTGTTTCAATGCGTTATTATCCGGAACTATCAGTAGGAATTTAATAATTATTTTTGCAATCCGTACTGCTGTTGTTGAGGAAGGTTCTAGGCTACCTAACATCACGCTACGATAAATATTAAAAGAAATAATATGGAAAATGTTAATAAAAAAAAAATACACCAAGTCTTGTATCGTGGGTATCAGGCACTACGAGAGACTTTTTGGTCTCATAAACACTCAGACCCGAAACAAATATACTACTTGTGGTTCACTCAAACATTTGTCTTGGAGCGAGGTTCGAACACGCGGACTCTCGTTTCAAAACCGTTTCACGCCGTGTCTGGTCATTTATTTGTGTTAATTAATTTGGAAGGGAGTGGAGTAATTGCACTATTTACGTTCTCTGCGGAATTTTAAATTAAATTACCAAATTAAAGCAATCTGCTACTCCCTGAACTTAATATAAACCATTCTTTACAATATTTATTACTACAAAACACGCTATAAGTATCTATTTGGTTGTAGTATCATTGTTTTTCAAATGATAATCATATCTTGTCGGGCCCTCGGCCTGTCGTCAATCAATAAAGCAGTATAAACTTTTCCTGGCACCCTGCCAACAGTATAAAAGCCGACCCAGCGATGAGCTTTCATGTACGGAGTATAAGACCATCAACACTACGAAAAATAATGGCGAAAAATTCCTGCTTTTTCACTGGCGCCAGAAACGCTCGAATTCTTGAACCGTGTCTAACATTTCTTTGAACAAAAACAGGAGATTAGTACCGAAATGAATGTAAATTTCTCAAGCAAAATGCTAATACACGTTCCTTAGCAAGATGAACAAAAATTGCCTTATTTAACACAGAAATGAAGAACTTAATATGTTTATGTATAGACACATCTAAAGCCCGCGCTCCCGTAATTGTAGGCGTAAAATTTTAACAGCTCAATTTATCTGCAAATTTTACCATCAATCCTTTACTGCGCATCGTAATGTTACCATATTAAACTAAATACAATATAAATAACACTGTAATTGCTTTTTACAGCCAGACAATTCAAACGTAACGATCGCGTGGGATGTTAACTAATATACCGCTCAAATGATCAACAATCGATTTTATGCGATCGCGACTCGATCGTGACATTAATCATCATATGATCATAATATGATCTTTTGGATAAACAGTGTTAATTAATTTAAATGTTATTTCGCGTTCGATCATTCGACGCTCATAAAAAGTGACGGGCGCTTGTCCGGCATCAGATCGCTATTAAATAGAAAGGTTGTTGGTTTTGTTCGCGCATGTCCGTTTTAATTAGACGATATTTTATCTGTGCGCTTCCGTTGACAATTGGCCAGTCGCGGGTGCTGCACTCTGCCGATCAAGATAGCTCAAGATTTATGACGTGAGAGGCAACTTTCAGACTTGTGTTCAAGCACAAAGCGATGATTGAACGTCTATATTAACATTACTAATTAACCCCAATTCTTATACTGCAATTAATTACTATTAAAATTTACTTAAGCAACGCCAGATAATAGCGCGCGGAGAAACGGGAGAAAGCTATTTATAAAGGAATACAGAGTGAAAAAGTTGAGTTTCACATACCGCTACGTATTTATTTCAAAGCGGTAAAAGGTGTAATCATGTATATTAAATCAAGTTGAACCATAATTTAACACTTAAATAATTGCCGCGTTTTGAGACACGCAATGGCACGCGAGCGAATAATAAAATTTATTGCTTCAAAATAGTCGAAAAATCAATCGGTTGTATAACAAATTGCCAATGAATGGTCATGGAGATAGCTTTTTAATTCGATTAACTCTCAATAATCGTTTGGTTAATAGAGATTTTATCTTGCGAGGTGCGAGTCCAAATAAATTGTGACAGATCATATCACTACTAACAAATATAAAATTAACTCTCCTAGTACAAAACAAGCAAGGGAGCATTATCTTTTATTTAACAGCGCTCGTGGTGTAAAAATAAACATTGAGGCTTTAGAATTGATATGTTAACGTCATGTTGGAATTGATGACTGACAGCAGACGTGTGTTGAATCAACATGCTGCTATTAGAATTCGTTTTACATAGTGTTAAATGTATCAGAATTTAAATTATCAAGGGATTAAGGGCTAGTAAGGATAGATAAAGGATCTGAGTAACCTCTGGCGTGCTTTACTGATAGTGATTACTACATTTTGTGTTTTACGTTATTAATTCGATTCATTAGGACATTTTACATAAGCTATGATTGCAATGTAGTAAATATTAAAACTGTGTAGTATGTAAAAAACTTTATAAATTATTTTCATCATTCTGTATGAGAATATCTTCTAGTGAACATAACAAAAAAAAAAAATCTCGTGATTTTCATCAAAGCACAGAGGCGTTATCTACCAGCCATATTTCATTACATAATAAAACATTTAACACCTGATTTATGCAAATATTATTATAAAGCAGCAGTATCAGGTCCCATGCGAGTAGAACGACCACTGGGGTCAAATTAGGTCAGACCGTCACGAAATCATTTGTTATTCGTGTGCACGCGGCGGAAAGATAAACTCAACCCAAATCTGTTTTCATTTACATAAGCTCAGTGTATTTCGATGCGACTGCAGGACACTGGATTGTGGTCTTTTAAGTAAATATAATATAACAGCGAAAGTTGTAAATAAATGTTCTTCTATGGTTAAAGGAGGAGATATCAGATAACACCTCGGACTGTGAATGTAGAGTTTAAAATTTCTAATCACGAAGTTTTAATTGCATGCAGTGCTTTCGATGAATGTGTCATTTCTTAACTTCTGCTTTACACAGAGCCTGAACAAAATAAACACAAATTTATAATCTATTCTACTCTAAGTAACTCTAAATAACCTTCAACAAAATTTACAAAAGCACTATGTGACTTTCCATTAACTCCAAAAGGTAAAGCATGGAGCTATCAGCCATGACCTACCCGACTGCATTTTTTGCTCCTCGAATATACTACGGTACAAATCCACAGTTAGTTACGAGCAGGGTATCACACGTATTCGCGATAAATCACACGTGGCTAGTGCCTCGTGTAATTTTTACTTGCGCTGAAGCTCGCCGACCGCGTACCTACACCTCTAACCCAAATCACGATTAACATGTTGCGGTCTCGTACAGTGCGGGACACAAGTGCACTGTATTATTAATTATTATTTATTACCATGTACGCCCACGTCGTGTTCCGTCTAGTATACCACGCCGCCAATTTTGTTAAACTGAACAACTATATTTATATCGTAAAATCATGAATATATTATGCACTTTTTTTTCAACTACGATTAAAATTGCAATTACTTACGGCCAGATATCATTTCAAGCTTTTGGTTAGATCCGATTTGGACTTTGGTTAGTTAGCGATACAAAAGTTGAGCAAACACTTTCAATGAAAAGTCGAGTAATTATTATACTTTCCGTGTAGGTATTTTACAAACGGTATCCGCTCAAATGCCCGTGTCAAGTAGGACATGACATGCGATTTTACCCGTCGTATGCCCGTGTCAAGTAGTACATGACATGGCGATGTGCTCCGAATGCCTTAGAATAAAAGGAAATATAGCCGTTTCGGTCGTTCTATGGACAATTTGTATTATCCATCTCGCTTCCCCGTTAGTTTACGCTTCAAACTATGAAAAAACAATACCCCGCATCGTGAACAAAATAAAAAAAAAAACGGTTTGAAGGTCACTCGAGTGCGTGTTGAGTGGGTGTCGGCGAAGTGATTTTATTTTGGAAATATTTCATAAATCGTAAGTGTTTGCTCCTGTTTCTTCGTTATTTTCGCCAGATGTAAACCACTTCCGCGTAGATATAAAAATTCAAACATGAAATACGCATTAATGTGCCTTTTTTTCGAAGCCCAAAATATACTGTAGGTACATTTTGGCGCACGACATCGTAATTATTGCCTTTAAATTTGGCGTATTTGGCTGTATTTTCTTAATGTATGTATATTTTTTATTAATAGAATATTAGACTACTTATGCTGTAATACCTTTATTTCAAGTCAAATAGTGGTAGTTTTTTGCATCTTGGCCTTGTAAAATTGAACATAAATTAGGCCGCGCGGCGCCAGATATTTGTTTACAATCAAAGGGCTATAAATAATTCTTTTTGTATGGACGGGTGTAAGATTTTATTTTTTACCTTATAATATATTATATAAGTAAAAAAAAAAAACATTAAAAACCATATGTCATCGATTCAATTTTCGAGATATGATTTTTTAAATACAAGACGCGCCTAAATCGCGATATCTCAAAGTTCAACGCAGCATAACAATTCACTTGAGTCATTATCTGATAAACAAACTGAAGTATTATTGCAACACACTCATATTCTAAACAAAAAACATAACACTTGATAGTTAAACAAAGCACTTGAGTTCTGAGAACCGTTTGTTTACGTTTAAAAACGCTCGGGCAGATAACGGTTGTTTACGTTAATCGCCTCGGGCATAAGAACGTCATTTTCCCCTTCCCCCTGGGACATGTGAGCGGGTATTCTAAGTGCCCTACCTTTTCATGCTGTCTCCGCGTCCATTAAACCTTTTTATTTATTTATTCACCAAACAGCTCTGTACATATTAAAGGAGCGAAACTATTGGTCTGGTTTCACCAATGAATGCTATCACAACCCAATTATTCCGTCACATACCTTACATAATCATTTTCCTCTCCATAGAACCTTAGATTACGGGGTCTTGCGCTTTGCGGTGCGTATATGAGTTGATATAATAACCACTTGTGTCGCCGTCTGTACTTATAAGTCCAACGTGGGAATCTGTCGACGAGTATGTTGAAAGGCGAAATTGCTTGCAAATTGCACGCTAACTGCGAGATGGAACCAATGAAGACGTAAGCCGATGCTGCAGACGTGTCTGACGGTCTTACTTTACCGCGGTCTTACTGTTTGACAGTCTTGCTGTCTTACTGCCTGACCTGCCTCGTCCGCCAGTGATCAGAGTGCTACGTGATTACCCCGTTCAAATTACTCGCGGTGCGTCTTCGTCGATTGTCGCTGGTTCAATTTTGGCAGCTTTTGGCCTTGTTCGTTAAATAAACAGGTGTAATCTTGCGGTTTAATCAGAGGGAGCGGCTCACTGAGTAATCAGATTTGTGTAATAAAAAACGGTTAATGGAATAGTTACTATATCAGTCGTCTAAAACAAAAAACAGTCGCTACGAACTTTTAAACCTAAGGTCACCTTTATTTTAAAATGATAAATAGCGTGACCGGGGATCTCTTTACAGAATTAATAAATGAGTCTTAAAAGCATAACTAGACTGAACTGAACAAACTAAATCAGACTGAAATTTATGAAAAAATGCGCACCTGGAATACTGCTGAAATGTTCAAAGACCAAACGTTTTCAAATAAAATCGCATTTTAACGACATGCACTCGTTGAGTCGTCGCGAGCGTGCCACAGTAGTTGGCAAAATAGTGATACACACGCAAAACTAATACGAAATTGGCACGAAACGGTTCGTGTTGAGTTATGTCATCATATTTCCTACCGCGGATTGACACACTTCTACATATAAAAAAAGATAAAACCTAAACCTGTGTTAAAAATAAATAGCCTTATTTTTCCTGTCATGCGTTCATACACATTTTTAGTGTAAGATTCGAAATTGAAAAATATCGACGAATTGGTCAAAGTCTCGGTGAATCTAGTACACGTAAACATTTACAAAGTCTTCCAAAAACATTAATTCTTTCACAAAATGAATGATACCAATAACTTCGTCTATCCTAATCCCCAGCCATTCAATTAACAAATGATATCAATTAAAAAGTATACCACGCGGGGCAATTGAGGCTGCAATAATTTACCCTAGCTTCCGTTGCATTTAATCAGTGCATTCGTAATTGAATAATTTGAATAAAAGTGTTAAATGGCTCCAATAACGTGTGTAATGTCTGTGACTTGATTGATGATCGCGTCTGCAACATCGAGAGCTTTGGCCAAACCCAGTAGGCATTTTGGTGACACGCAGCTCATATACTTGTCAAACAAAATGTAGATTAACATTTTCACGTATTATCTTTATTCATATTGCGTGCTTGATGTCGCCATATTAGTAAAAAGACAATAAACTGTACACCGTAGGTAAACTTCTTTTTTATTATAATATTACCAGTTGATTTTAGCATAGGATTTGTAAATAAAAACGCCGAAACCTCTAATATTTTAGCAGCATACGATAATACAGGAAACAAGAGCATATGAGAATTAAAACCTTTGGATATTGCAACATCATTATTACTTTCAGTAAGACATTACCTACACAACGCAAGCTGTAGTCAGCATGCGTAGCTCTACAAAGTTCAAAGCACCACTCAATGTTGCCACCTGCGTCTGCAAGTTATAAATGCTGGCGCCTCATTACGCCGGCACAGTGCCGCGGGTCATGTGATAATAGCCTTAGAAACATTACATGTACCACTCCCACGGTACCATTCCGAGACGACGTGTCAAATAATAGAAGATTATCTGGAGGTAACAGTAGTTCGAGGAACTTCGTGATTTTTCACAGTTCTCGTGATTCGTGGATATTTTTGGCGGATAAAAAAAATGATAGAGGATTAATTTCTCAAGTTGCTAACTTATAATAATACGTGATATATACAATACTGATGTTTAAACTCAAAGGAAAATAAAAAAACATTGCAATAAGTCAGCCTAGAAAACCAGCTGGTCCTATAGGTCTAAATATCCGGATATTATGTAATAGTTTTAAAAAAACACGTCTCTAAATGTACAGATAGTATGTCACTACACTATTTTTTACATACCACAGTGGAAAGACAAAACTCACTGAAGAATACTTGGAACGTACCTGAAACAACAAACAAAAGTTTTTCTTAGTAAAACATATACACATAACAGTGAAAATTGACGATAAACTCGTCCCATAAGAAAGTTAAAGAAAGGTTACAAAAAATGTCGCTGCCATTGTACTTCATAATGTGGTAAAAACAAAGTCACGTATGGAAATCGGACATATACAAAAGCCACAACAATTTATTTGCAACTTTACATTTTCTCCCAGGTTCTTTTGTGAACAACAAAGTCTTCATGGTCCAATGGAGGTACAGATTCAATAGAAACGAAGAATTATCTATAAAGTATGAATAGTCTAAGCCCAACGTATATATTTACAAAGTTGTGAGCCGGACGACTCGAAAACCAAACCCAATCAATCGCAAGCTTCGCGAGAAATGTGGAATGTAAGATAATTCACGCATTACGGTGCTAAAAGTCGCATTAATTGCAAACTTAATTTGAATCCGATAGACGAACAAGACAATAAAGCTAATAATACCGTTGTAACAAAATGTGAAATCGTGTTCGAGCATATTAGAAACCTAACAAATGCTAACGCTAAAGAAAATCAAACGCGCCGGGCGAACGTTGGCAGTGTCACTGTAGCTATAGAGGCAGCCGATACGCATTCGTTCCCAATAGATGTATATCGTACAATGGAAGTGGTTAATTACAATAACCTCATTATACGGCGTTCCGCTCGCTCGGATCGAGCTAATCATCAAGTAAGCAGCCAGTGAACACGACATGAGAAACGGTACCGTACACTTCGCGCTCTGAATCGCGCCGGACACTAAAAAACAAAGTGCCGATGACCGGTATTTAAACTGTCTCGTAATTAACATCTTTTTAATTATAACTTGAGGGAATAGTTAACTTTGTTGCTGAATTGAGAAATTGAACTTTATGCTTGAGATAAGGTAGTTGTATTGGGAGTCAGTCCATCTCTTTTCTATTTATTACTTCAGTGTGCAGAAGGTAGGTAACTTTAGTAATAAAACTTTGCTATAGGAACAAGTGTGTAAGTTGTACAAAAAAGCAGTTAAATTGAGTGTTCAAAGTTACCTAAATACGAACCTATTCTTTGGTTCAGTGGCGTTAATTATACATACGCGAAATTTCCAAGCAAACACTTAATACAAATCTGTACACTATATTCTGCAAACATTAAAAAGAGACTGGATGCATTTGGTTGATTACTAGTCGTTTTTACGATCAAATGGAAAGTTGCAATTAGTTTGTGACGCACAAATAAATGAGATACCTACAGAGCTAATAATCAGAGTCATAACACTTGAACAAACAAATACATTGGTGTCAATATTTCTTGTATTGATACAGATTGACGTATTTCGGCCAGGGCTGCGGCACCATATTTTAGCACAGAAGTTAGTTAATATCTATACAATTATGCCAAATATGTTCTCGGTATTCAAAATAACATACGCATGAGTAAAATATTTAATGGGATAAGCTTATGAATTGTCAATATAATATGATTGATCATTAATTACAGTTTTATAATAAATTAAGTTAACGAAAGGAAATTTCGTGACACTCCGTTGCGATGATGTCGATTACAATATGGTTAGTGAGCCTATTGTTTGATGCATAAGAATTTTGAGTCCCTATATTCATCTGAAACGCTTAATAAAATGGCTAATAAGTTCTAATAAGGTAGCGTCTGCTCGATGTCGGAAGAGGCTTGTTTCTAGCAGTGGTACAGATAGACTAATGTGACACAATCAACTGTAGTGTTATCAGGAGTTCATGTCACTTAATGAAAATAACAGTTATTAGATCGGTTCAACGGGTAATTTGTGGAAATAATATTATGTTTCTTAGAATTCAAACTGTTAGTCACCTACTGAAAAACACCAACAACTCCTTATCGTTCTTTTACTTTCCTAAATACGTAGAAATTTTAGAACTAACTAAAGCGAAACATAGCCGTACAAAATCACAATGCATAGTAAAATACGAACAGCGTCCAGTTTTACAATACACCTTTGATCTGACAATCAAAAATTCAAGATCTGACCGCGATTGGCGGAAATCACAACATCTCGATGTGGGGCATCGTAAAATGCAAACGAAACCGACGATTGTGCGATACAAAAGAGCCATTGTTTGAAAACGAGATCTACTGGATTTAGCATTTCAACGTCGGCGAAACTATGCGAGCGCAGCCGAGCGCCGGAACAAATCTCTATCGATACATACGAACAGAAGCCGTAGAACTAGAACTTCCTGAAGAACTAGAAATAACCCTATTTTTTGTTTAATGAGAAAGTTCGATGTTATATAGCTGCCTGAAACGATTCAGCACTGAATGAACGGATTTCAAAACACACGGATGCGACACCATCATAAAATAATATCCTCGATCGAATATAGGTACGTTAATTAGCAAACTAAAATAAAACATTTCCGGGCGGGGTCAAGCTTATTTATAGCCAATCAGTGATTTAGGGAGACCAGAAACTATGACGAAGTATTAAATGCAGACCTATTTGTTTTTAAATAGTTCTTGCATTTCTCTACGTATAATCCGAGAGATGGTACCATCACTTAAATATCATCATAAGCCATAACAGTCCATTGCTGATCGTAGTCTAATCCAAATATTGCCTCCGTGGCGCAGTTGGTTAGACGCCGCCTGTGAAACGAGAGGCTGCGGGTTCGATCCCCGCACCGAGACAAATGTTTGTGAGAACCACAAGTATTTGTTTCGGGTCTGGGTGTTTGTGAGACCGAAAAGTCTCTCGTGGTTCCTGATACCCACGACACAAGACTCGATCTTAGTGTGGGGACAGGACTATGTATGTGACTGTTGGGTGTATTTATTATTTAAACAGAAGCAGTACTACAATACTAATATACTACTTTCTGGGGGTAAAGTAGTATGTTAGTGTTTAATCTAACACGTTTACAATTCCGCTTTTGCACGGAGCGTCGCTCCACAAATTGAACGTCTCGAGAGCTGCGTGCCGCAATGTCGGATAAAAAAGCATCGAGATCGGATGTGTTCAATTATGCCCTTATGCTGATAGGGTCACGAGCTCAAACACACAGTATGAGGTGACACTGACGTGTGACGGACATAAATTAATTTTGAATTAGGAAAACAGCCTTGCTGGCTAACTTACAATATATTTCCTTCGTTAGTTGCCAGAGCAATAAAATCCTTATGACGATCAACTCTAACGAAATGATATCGAAATTAAATGACCATTATTATGGTCAATATGGCACATAATATGTCAACATTTAATACTCGACTACCGAAATGTATCATGAACCATATTTCAATATTGCGTTACTGTGTTATTTTATTTTGACACTTTACGAAACATGTCCCGCACAAATTCAATTACAGTCATGCAACATCCGCGCAGCTAATTAACAGAATATCAATTTTGAATGAGAATCAATCATGTGCCGAGTGACATACAAATGACAAGCCTGACGCCACCACTCGTAAACTGATTAAAGTTAAGTGGAATTTAAAACGAGAAGAGGCAGAGTGCAGGTAATATGCAGGGGGTGGTACAAAGTTACCACAATTTCTCATACGTCAATACTTGTCAGGCGAGTTTACTAACGACAGAACCTCTGGATGTGAGTGCAAAGTGGTGATTGATTTCCAAGTTCCACTCGTGGCATTATATGAAAAAAATATTTAAGATCAATGGTTTGGGTATGTTTAATAATAATTTTTATTTATCTTGAAAACAACAAACAAAGCAGACTTAAGCTTTTGTAAATTTTTCTGCGTTATCTTTTAACATCATCATATATTTTTTTATTGTATCAGGGCATATACGACCCCACTGCATGGCACGGGCCTACTCTACAATCGAAACTACGATTTGTGAGTTAGTTTTGTATATAGTCGTTTTCTGCTATATTCATATCCATCCACCTTTTTGCTTGTATAGAAAGTAAAGCAGATGGTTAACGTCATTACGTATTTAATAAATAACTTGTCATAGAGTGACATTCGTCAGTGTGTGGCTATAAATGCGAGTGGGAGCGTCGTGAGAAAAGTCGCGAGTTATGATTTCTAATCATTGCGAGAATTATTATCTAATGAAGACCGATGTACCACTGGTATACCGACAATTAAAACGCAAGCACTCTTCCAACTCACTTTCTCGACGCATTTATTCTTCGGTTTGAAGATTGATACATTAATGACCACCATAATGTCACTGCGAAAGAGATGAACTTTAAATCACCCACGCTATCAATTATTCAGTATGTTTTATTTGTTGTAATGTGATCAATGCCAGTCAGTACGTGAGCAAAACCAATAATACGCTCTTTTCGATGAAAAAGAAATCACTATTTACGTGTATATTAATGCTAATCAAATCACCCAGAACAAAGTTATGAGGTAAAAAACATAAAAAGAGCATACAGTCGAATTCAGAACTTCCTCCTATTTTGAATTCGGTTAAAAAATAGGAACATTCCCATTAAAAAATACTAACGTCAACACCCAAAGCAGTTTTATAATGATATCACTGAACTACATTTATATTATAAATTAGTTCAAATATAAGCCCATTTCTCCGTATTTCTTTGTACATCCTGCATGTACAATGTTTATGTAATGTGTATGTAGTCCACATTGCGAATGCGTTGGTTAAAATCAAAGGAACACGGTCGCGCGGTGGTCAGGTGATGGATCACTTGGCACCACTACCGACGTAAACTAGCAAGGAATTTAACAGCATATGTTTTAACTGTGTGTATGCTGCTATATATTGTAAATGTGTATATATTTCTTAAGTATAATATAAGGAAATTAGAAAAGGAACACGGTCCTAATAATGCTGTTGGTAGATTATTTCATGCATTCTACATTGTTCAATAATGTATTTCTCATCGCCATTCAAAGAAGTTTACACAGATGTATTGTGTTTGTAAAAACATATTCAATATTGCTGGTTGTTTTATATTTTAATTTGCGTAACATTCGACATATTCAATTGTTATGAAAATCAGTCTGCGATACTCTTTTGTTATTACAACTCTATTGAAGGACTTTGTATATAATCAGTCATAAGAAGTAAAGAAAAAAAAGGAAGACAGTTTCTTACAGTTTGTGTTGCTCAGGGAATTTCTTTCGCCGTTTCATCTTCAAATCTTCGACATTATTATCAATAATATAATATTATCACCAACTATTACTCGAATGTAAATTTCCTCTCTGTAGAAACACATGTCAATTATTCCTTTTTTAATACGTATATTATTCTGAACACGGTGTTCAACATACGAGTCGACCAATAAGGCGTACTGTTTTATATCACCTTATCCTGAGCTCGCGCGCTGTATATCAACACTCCACTTCGTAAATCCGCACTAACAAGCAGATAAAATCTACATGTAGTGAAAATATATCCGTATATATTTGGAAAAATAACCCGTTAGCTCCGAGAAGTTGGTTGATTTTTAACAAGCTCCGAAACGACCATTGATATGCAACCGTCCAATTTTAGAAACGGAAAAAAACGTCACTGTATTCGTGAACCAGGTTACTAAAGAACATGGTGTGTGTTCATGCATAAAATGCGGAGAATTTGAAATCGTTTGAGGACAAAAGTGTTCTAATGAGCGATAAAGCTGAAGTTTGAGAGGCAATCTTTAGATCAGCGACGCAGTACTAATAGAGAGGAAACACAAACACTACTTTAGGTCTTTGACTCAAAGTTGCTTTGAAGTAAAACAAGTCTTTAATTTACTTCAAGAACGTAGAATTGCGTTGTAAAGTAAGTACCTTCTCTTTATAGATTGTTTCAGCAAAATGCTTACAAAAGTAAACGAAATACATCAGATAGGTATAATAAAATACGCTTCCACAAATCCGCTATAAATCTGAAAATAACACGCGTAAAAGCAGGTTGAATGTTTCCATATCCGGCTAATAAAATTTAGAATTTAAATTTATTATAGATATGGCAAATGGAGCGACCGATCTCGTGACTGAAATAATGAAAGTGAATTACTTCACAATAACATATAATGTTTTGTGCCACGATGAAAGTAAGCGTGTATTTTTTGTATTGAACCAATTTCAGTAGACTAGTGTCTTGCCGTGATGCGGCGCTCGCTCGCGGTCATGCAAAGGGTTCGTGATTTTTCCAGCATTTTTCAGCGGCGGTGGTTATTCGGGCCAGGCACGACCGAGCCTGACGACACGCGTTTTGTCGATAACGTGGACCATCAATTTCGCCCTGACACACACTCGCTCGTAAAAAGGCGAATAAGAACAGTTAAAGTTTCCAAGTGGATACCTAACCGCGACTTTTCGAGCTTTGTAGATAAATGATTACAGTTGCAACTTTAGTTTTCGCAAGTTTAATAAAATATCGATGGCCATTTCTAGGTCGTTTGTTTTAGAAAAGAACATAGACCAATTTCTATATTTATTTACGTCATACCTAATATTGACATAAGTACTATTGCGGTACATTTATTGTGCCACTTAGCACAATAAATTGTATTCTAGATTTATTTTTATGTCGAGTGTATGTATGAGTCTAGTCTATTTATTTTCAATGTTTAAACAAAGTTAATATTATGTTAATAACTAAATATTTCAGATTAGCCAACTATAGACGTAAAGCATGACAAATGTTTTTTTTTTGTCGCCCGCCATAATTTCCCTTTCATCTCACTCTATACAACTGGGTACAGAATTTCGCCATAGAAAGCGTCGCCATTGACGCAGACGTAATGAATACTTATAAAAACTTTTGAAAAAGTCAGTTATATCACAACGACGACGATGATGTCTCGTTTTTGTCGCTCACGATCTATGAGTAATCGATTTTAGTCAAACATTGTCGAAATGTTCTTACAAAATATTGCGATCACGATTCTAGTTTGAGAGAATTTCGATGCAGTTTCAAAAGTTCTGGACTGATCAAAGGTGAATTTGTTATAATAATAGTACATTTAATAATAATTGTTATTATTAACCGCCAAAGTAATAAACCCAAAACGAGCAGAACAGTTATTTGTATCCAAAATGACGCAAAATTAATTTTGTTTGAGATAAATACAATAAGAGGATCGAATTTAGGTAATTAAACAACTTGAAATTGGATATTTCAATTACAGACATAATTGATTTCAACCATTTCCGTACCGGAAATTTCTTGTCATGATAATAAAACTTTTATAACTGCGATGGCGTGTCTGTAATGAAATACAATGATTCCTTTTCAAATCGGATTCTATTTATATTTTTATGAATAAGTAGAATATACTATGCTGATTCTGAAGTCTCATAAACATGACACATATATTATAATTTTATTTTAAACATGACATTGTGTCGCAGGTATCAGAACTACGAGAGACTTTTCAGTCGCACAAACACCCAGACCCGAAAGAAATATTTGTGGGCCGCACAAACATTTTTCAGGATCGAACCCGCGGCCAATCGTTTCAAAGCCAGCGTCTATCCAACTGCGCCACGGAGGCTATCAAATTTATGTATGTATTATAGTACATGCAAAACCGTAACACAACCATGTTCCTATACTGGCACGATAAAACACGCCTAGTGTCGGCAAGAGCATCTGTAAAGCACATGTGTTTCCTCGGAGCTTGCATATTCCTGTTTATTCATACAAGGCAATAACGTTCCTTGTTGATATTTTCTAAGTAAAGCTTAAGTTATCGATTACCGAGCGCTACATCCGAGAAACTTAACCCAACATGTTGTACACTCAAAACGAGCGCATGATCAGAATACGGAATTTCCTTACTCGATCCAGAATATAATCACGATACTTACACATTCTGTGCTGAAGCGAAACATTAACAGACGAATAAAGACCCTTAAGCCATCAATATATGACACATTTAAACTATTATTCCCAGCAATGATCACTCGGTTGAGGTTTCCAACTTGCATACATTTTAATCACAATAATTCAGCATACCTAATTTAATCACACCCAAATATAAATAAAACTCAGTTTCCTTTTAAAAAAAAAACACAAAAAACCGGCAATAAAAAAGATTCCGAATAACAACATCTATAAATCAGCATCAAAATATTTAAACAGATGCCGACGCGACGATATCTAGTCATACTGAACCGTGTCGTCACTATAATTAGAGCTATAACACGGGCCTGTCTATTCCACGTCTATTTCTGATTCGTGTTGTCGACCCCTGTGCAGACGATGCGCATATGGCATTCACTTTTCCGGGACAGAAACGTGCGGATAGAAATAAAACTTAGTTTGGTAAATCTTTCCGTGAAAAGTGAGCTGTTATAGGCGCTTTTGAATATCATAAAACGGGATGTTAGAATTGACAAATAAAAACATCCTGCAGAGATTTTCTTTGCCCGTAAAAAATTAAATCAAGGCTCACCTCAATAATGAAAACACTTTAAAGGCGCGATTCCATTAGGCAAGTTACTTGTATGCAAGTTGCAAATTGGATGCAACTTGAACAAACCTACATACAAGCTACAACTGACATGAGGATAGTTTAAACTTTTTTATTCAAGGTAACTTGCATGATTTCGCCTTCCACCTATGATTTTGATCGTCTCCGCTTGTATTGAAGTAAAACTTCCAAGCAATTTGCGCACTCTTCAAAACACGTTTCCAATGTAAATGTGACGTCATACTTGCATTCAAGACTTGCTTAATGGAATCGCGCCCTAACAGTAATGGTATAAGCTGTTATGAGTAAAATATATCTCCATTTTCAGCTTCATACTAAAATGCCTAGAAAACGTTTGATGGCCTATACAATCGCGTATGCCAGTCATTTCGTTTACGTCATGGGTATAACTTTTAACAGTCGTCTGGTCTTCCAGATTTTTCGAGCACCATTGCTCACACGTCAAATGATTTTTATCTGAAAAAGTTTATTCCAAACACTCATATTCCAGTACTTTCTAGTTCTACACATTCCATTAGAACCGTCGATTCATCAAGCGGACAAAAACTTACGCGAGGGAAAAAGCTAAAACCTCTGACAGATAACCTGACGACCCCTCGATGAATTTCAAAGACTTTCACATCATAAACACACAATAGTGCACCAAATAAAGGCTTTACAACGTCATAAGAAGTTGTATAGTGGCTTAAGAGGCTTTATGTAAATTAATTCCCTGCTATTAAAACGAATTCACATTTCAATCACTTAGGATTGTGCAATTCATCCATTTTAAAACTGCTCGTCATGGTTACACCGTCATTGAATGCTGGACATTCGTTAAGAATCGAAAGTAAGTAAAAATTGAGAAAGTTTTGCACTGTACGAAGTGTTTTTTTTATCAGTAAAATAACGTCTCTAGACTAATTACGGTTTCGTCGCTCGCGAAATTTCACTTTACATTAAACTGAAATAGCGAATTAGAAATTTTTTCAAGAAAATAGATTACTGCATAATTTACTGCTCAAATGTCATTGGTTTTTTCGGTCACTAGCAACATCTTATTTCAACAAAACAAAAAACAGCTACGGCAATATTTATTTACGATCAATTGGCCACCGAGATCATAAGCAAATGTAATTCAGTATAGAAGTTTGAGGTTTACTAATGACAAGTACAACAAAACTTATTTTTTTTACATGTATGACACATGTGGCATTGTTAAAGTCTTAAATCTCCACGCTTTAATTATTTATCCACCTGGCTTCCAGTAGCAATGCAAGTGAACAGCCTAGTTCCTCAGCGCAAACCACGTACCGACCGCTTCAACAGTCACGTAGGGTGTACATAAAAACCTAATTGAATAGGCCGGCTAGAGGCAGTGTTTATATAAATTGAACATTCCGATATGATACGGCGAGGTAATATCGATATCGTATTACAATAATATAGAGCGCGGTTGCATTCTTTGGTGAGAAACTGCAATTACGTGTGCTGGCTCGATTGTAGATAATAGCTCCTCCGCAAGATAATCAACGGTCTTATTCGGCCTAGGAATTTTTACACTCAATTAGTTTTAATTGGTATTGCATCTATGTTGGAAATTTATCAGCAAATCGACATTTGAACGGCACATAACCATAACATAACCGTTTGTTTTAACGGCGCGGTTTTATTTGTATAACACGGAATGAGGTAAAGAAATTCGTGGAAGAAACAATCGCTTCGATAATACTATATTATTGCATGATAGCCCCCGATTCCAAGAATGAATACGAAATTGTTAATAGTAACTAAAATGAAAGTAGGTAAGCAATTATCTGTGGGGCTAACAACTGAAAACACCTTAAAGTTGAAGGTTCAATAAAACTGAAAATCTGCATGAATAGACAGCGGATAGTATGTCACATGACATCACGCTTGGTTCACTATACACATATTCAGAAGTACGAGTAAAATACATAAATGAACACGTTACATTAACACTGAAATTAACTAATACTTCTATCACTTCAGCTATCGTTTTAGTTTATATAAGAATTTACAGTAGAACTGCCATTAAATTAGATAAAGTCAAGACAACTCATTAACGTTCTATACTAGTTACATCTTAATAAAATCCTAATAGCTTCCGCCTCTTCAAAAAACCATCAAATATTATCTTCAAACATACAAAGTTCAAAAGATCACAAACAAACACCACAACAGCAAACAGTCGTAGATTTTCTCCGATTGCGCAAAAGTTCAAAAGGCAGTATCAACGACGTAGCGATTAATTATTCCATCGATCTCGTCGCATTGTGCAAGAGATCCCTTGGTCCTTTCACCTCGGTTGCATCAGAGGCGATCAGCGGTGCATGATGAATCCATGACAATTATTCATAGCCAATGGTTCAAGACAGGGAAGCGAGCGATGCCCATTTATCCGATTTCCCTTGACATATAATTCGAAATCGATAACTTTCATTTCGCCATTGCAGATGTGTAGTTTCTATTTGTGTGCATCCTTTATGGATACAACTTATATTTCAATGCGAGATGCTTATCGCATGTGATTTGGAAGTATTTTCAATCTGTTGTTATAACTACCGTCCTTTTTAAGTCTCTAATATTCTGTTTACAAATAGCAAAATTTCAAATTAACTCTCAATGTCAGTTTACAACAGTAACATAGGAAGGACGCGTTAACTTCTACCATGAAATGATAATATGAAAATTTCTTTTTTTTTAATCCTCTATACTTTTTTACCTCTTCCTCCGATAACTTAAGTCGTCAGTGTAGGTAGGCAAAGTCAGCGTGCGATACAGCACGGTGTCCCGTGAGAATCGCACCCATTTGGCGGCGCGCGCGCATCACGCCGCGTCACGCCCGCACACCGCGTCACATCGCACGCTAACGGCACAACTCACAGTTATTGTGCTAATGCACTTCCGCGTCCCTCACAATCAACCAATATTTAAAATAGACATGCAAAAATTGCTTTATAATGGTTAGAAGAGTCACTGTATTTTAACATATTTCTAAACTTTGCGCAGGATTTTGATAAAATCCGAAGGCTTTATTATGAGAAAAAGTAATAGGCGTTAAGTGAACAAAATGTAAACACGTCAAGAACAACAGCCCACTGCGTTCATTAAATCAATCACAAAGTTTGTTTGCTCGCGTTTCTCCAATAAATCGTTCAATTTTCTAAATAACGGACCGCCATGCCGCCCAGATCGGGAACGCGTTGCCGCTCAAGATAAGCGTTTTAATTAACTTTTAGTAATTTATATCTTTATTAGAAGCACGGGTAATAGCAGAGCGTGATTGCCAATATGCGGAGCGGTCCGTCCACCGATCATGATAACCACGACGGAGCGCACCGATGCAGAGCTGACTCTTGCCGCGATATCTCTCCGAGACGTCACGTTCCTTGTCAGCAGCGCTGGTGTTAGGGACAAATCTCATCATGACTACGTGCTTATTTATCGTCAGCGAGCAATCGGTACCGCAAGAGTAATAGGATGAGCCGTGGATCGGTGTTGCTGACTGCAGATCTCACGATTGGCCAAACAAGTCTGCGGCCGCCCTAATTGGACGTCGTCGGGCGCGACTCGAACGATTGACACACAAGATTAGCACAATCTCAATTTCTTACTTTGTTTACGAGTCTAATTTGGTTCTTCATTCCAAAACCAGCACATTATTCTTACTGATTGCGTCTAGAGAGCATGCTGTCCGGAGAAAACCAATACAATCAGATAGAGGCAGTTACAAGTTTTACTATTTAATTTATTCTACATAGATTTGAAATAAAAGGGATTGGTAAATACAGCAATATATTTAAGAAATATCTTTATTAACTTTGACGACGAACATGCCCTGTAATTTCAACCAACGTCGGTCACAAGCAGTTTATCAAAGCAAGCAAGGACTTTGAAAGTAAAAAATAGCATCCGATCAATAAAGCTCGCAATAGCTGCGCGTCGGCCGGTAATCACTTTCGTTTATTATAGGCATCGGATTGATAGTGTAATTGTAGTCGGCCATTAGAAAACTGCTCTTGATATTGTGGACTATGTCTCAATAAAATCAATTTTCCGTAATAACAAGCCACCTGCGCTCGGTTAATCGTCGGAAGTCGATGAATTAAGTACAAGACGATCTCGGTGCGTAATTACAGTGATCGATTCGATTCGTGAGATTCAATTTATGCATCGATGTCATGAGGCGCCGAGGCTGTGCTCATGTGAACTGCGATTGAATATAGAATAGGCATTATCCGTTTACGCGATAATGTTGAAATTACATGTTAACAAGCTAGTAAAAGCGCGGTACTGGTTTGCCGCGCCAGATAAGATACATCGGGACTAGTGCGTATCTGAGCCTAGCATTCGCGGAACGGCCAACGGGAGCCTAATTTGCACATGCATCCATGCTATGGCTCATTCTCGATCATTAATCGGAAACGCCTCGACCATTTCGAAATGTTTACCAATTGCCAGTAATAATGGGAACGGTAATAGCCAAGGTAGAGTGGAATCAACTTAGTAACTTGGAGTAAGAATTACGGACTCCAATAACAAGAGGATTAATATACGAATCATAATAGTCGAAAATACGAATAGAAATATTTTAATGAAGTTTGATAGAGTTCAAAAAATAAAATAAATGTGATGTTGATATAAGATTTGCCGACAATCGTTTGCAACAGGAAATTAAGTTTGCCGCTGTCCTGAAATACCGGCGTCATATAAGTGACGGGCTTTATGCGGCTCGACGCCGGATTATGATGAGAGAGCGACATTTGCTAATGACGTGTCTTTGAAGATGAGAGCCGAATAGAGGCCGTATAAGTAACAGATTCTGACGTCACTACATACACATTTGGATGAAAGCGAACATCTGATTAATTGATGTAATATTTTACATTTACTGTCGGAGCAAAATCTCTTTTTTTATTGATACATTTATTTGGACACATTTTTTGTGTATTTCTTGTATGAAATTAATATCCTTGTGTCTCGAATTACTGTTCTATTAAATTATCTTACCACAACTATTGATTGAAAAATGTTACTCATGTTTAACATGTCAATACTTTTCCCCTGTCACCGAGAATAAAAACAGGTTTTACCAATTTGATTTTTTTAATTACATTTAAGTTTTAAATAGACGAATAAAAGTAAAAAGGTTAGCCAGAATAGCGTCGCGTCGGTGACAAAAGGGACAGGTTGACGCACTGTTACACAACGCACTATTAATACTCTTTGGGGTCACTCGTCAAACGATTTAATGTCACTGTCAATATTATGGTGTCATTGAACTTTGAGCAGTAATGTGTATCTGATTGCGATATACGGAAGTTATGTTTTATTTGGAGCAAAACTTGTCGTTTAACAAAAGAACGTAGATACTCAAAATAAGAAATTAATATTGCTATGAAAACGCATCTGAAAATAGTAGGTATATTTAATTACTGCTGTTATATATTAATGCAATTATGTAACCACGTTTGCAACTGTGATGTTTAGCCAAATCTTTTAAATAAGCACATCTCACAACAGTCACAAAAACAGTCAAAAAAAAAATTTAAATTTCTAATAAAACACAACGTGACCCGACATTACATACACAAATGACATTAAAAAAGGAATAAACATGCCCATAAATCAAAGGAAACATTCTCAGACCCACTGATCCAATACTGTCGAACAATAAGTAAAAGGGTGTCCCAAAATATCGCCCTAAATTCGGACAGGCCCATTACATTACAACTGGCCCATAAACCTCCCGTTAGTTCGTGTAAAGGATGCAATCCATACGTGACCGAATTAACTATGAGTCCCCACACCAACTATTAATATTGAAAACAACGGGCCATTGTATGCATCAGGCTTATATTACCCATAGGTATTGGGTTATTACACCGTTGGAAAGTGCACGGATTTAGAACTATACTTATTTGTTAATGTATTATCGAAGAGAAAAATAATCTTCGATTTTATTTATTTCTATGATTTATTTCACAATATTTTTTATTATTAATATAACTAGCCGACTCCATAACATCAAACTTTTAGGAAAATTATTCAACCCTTAACCATGTTTTCTAAGCAAATATATATCAAAATATTTGCCAAGATGGATTCAAGTCATGACCCCATTATCCACAGCAGAAGTCTGATTTACCTAACTAGTACACCAATTATATATGAAACCTTAATTACTTACGTAACATTTAAAGGAATAGTTATTCTAGAATCTAGATTCTAGAGTAATCTTGTTCCGCTGCGTATAGCAATATAGTAGCAGGTTGCACATGTGACGGGAAGGATTACGACACGTCACGGTAGCGAGTCTGTCATTACCGCCATCGAGTCAGCTTGACAGTTCTCATTTGCTCACGTCCGTCAGCATTTTAATTTCCTTTTGCTCGTAATGTGTTCTATTCCTTTTCGATTATTAGTTTTTAATAGAACTTGGTTTGCAGTATTATTAACTACATATTTAGGATATGAAATAAAGTAGTGTAAAATCTGTCGTTTTATAATGTGGTTCCTCTATGTCATTTTATACTAAACTGGCTTGCAGGAGTGGCTGTTAGTCACCCGAGTTGTCAAAGTTTCATAATAAGCATATGTAAAGGATTTCTACTGTGTGTGACATCCGTCTTCACTACACGATAGGTGTGGTGGACTATAGTCTAAACTCTAAAGCCTCTTAATTCTAGAGTAAGCCAGCGTTCAGGAGTGAGTCGTTTTTTTATTTTTATTGTGATGTTGATACATACGTTGTTGTAGATGGACTGATTAATTAAAACAAGCATATAAAACACAAATCAACTACAATATATATGGTTTATACATACAATCAATGAGCAGCCGTAACTGATGTACGTAATAATTCATTGTTAATTAGACTTGAATTATTTAATGGTCTGATTTCTACGAGAGCATACATTATGCGAGGAGCATTTAGAATAGAAAACCGTTCGATGACTATTGACGGCATTAAATTAAGCTCATTAGATTATGTATTACAAAGTATTAATTCATTATATTTTTATTTATTTATTATTTATTAGTAATTACATGAATACCGCTATATTACCACCGAAGATTCAAGTAATAATCTAAAAGTATTGTAGGTGTAGTAAAATTATTTACGAATTTACAGTACACATTTGCTCTTACATTTAACCAAGGAAATGGCAACTTTAAAGGGTTTCCAGTAAAGCAAATCTTTCTGGGTGGTCAGTAGTATTGGTGCACTAAAACACGATGGCCACGCATCACAACCGACTCGAACGAGTGTTATTGACGCGCCGCGCCGCCGGACAGAAACCCTTTGAAATACAAATGGCAGAGAAAATTAATACTTCCGCGTTCGCTGCTAAATCTGGACGTAACTCAAAATGTAAGAACCAATGTATGGGAAATATAAAAACATATAGATCGACAACCTCCGTCGCAATGCAAGAGAATCTCCGCGGCAAGTCATGTCGGTGACACGATCCGACACTGAAACAGGATTTTGTGACCCGGATTGGGATGGATTAAATTTCGGATTGAATCAATCAAAAAAAAACAATTCAAATTGGGATCGGGATTTGCCTTACAATGGAAAATTCCTCATATATTAAGATCCGACACAAACTTCCCGTATTTTGTCGTGTAGTCGGGACTATTTGTGCAAATATGAGCGAATTTAATTATTCATACCATTAGTATGTATATCGAGAAATGCAATCATAACATTTTATAATACCTAAATAGGCCCGGTGTCCATACGAAAACATTAATATCGGCCGAGGCCCGTAACGGGCTTATAACAAGACTGTAAAAAGGCACCGTCTCAAGCCAAGATGCAATAGACGACGTAAAAATATGTCATGAGCTATAACCGACTGTCGTAAAACTCCAACCGACTTCGAAACTGGCGATGTTCTACATATGTAAAAAGATCCGCGTGCAAATTACAAGAAAATATTTAATAGACTTGTTTAAATTATTGAAGGCATAAATATAGGTATTTGGTATAATGTAAGCGCAGGAAGCGACTAATGTGCATGCATATTTATGTAGTGGTTGCCCCGCGACGCCCACGCGTTCTGCGCTCTCATTAGACAAGATGCGACACAGTGAGCACAAAGGATGCAACTCGCAAATACTACATTTTTCTTTTTTTTAATAGCTAGCACATAAGCACTTGTATGTTCAGAGGACATGTTTACTTTTCTAATCACTTGTTTTAGATATATGTAGGCTCGGGTAAATTATATTCTGCGTATTCATTTTTCATGTGTAGTCACAAAATTCAAAAAGTATGACTGTTACACTAACTTTTTTTTTTATTTTTTTTTTATTTTTTCAAAATCCTTACGACGGATAGCCACATCAGTAAAATAAAATAAAAAAACTACAATATCCTGATATTTTCTCTACACTTTCAGCTATAAATCTAACACAAGCATCGCTTCATCGTATCGTATTCAATATGCTACGCGAGTCAATACACAATCGCCGCTTAGGCCCGCATCAGCACGAGAATGATACGCGGTGCGAAATCAACTCGCGATACGGCGAACCGAATCGATACATCACATCTGCCACCGATCAGATGATACGTCAATCCAGCCTCACAAGACACGCCATTACCAATTGTTTATGCATATTTATGTCGATACAAACACACCACGGGATAGCATTTGCACAGATTGATGAACGGTGATATGCAAAGGTGAAAAGAGTCTATTATGTTCATATTTTCTAAGAACGGTATTATAAAGATGGCCTCCGTGGCGTAGTTGCACTACGGTACAATTACAAAGCTGAGGTTTCGGGCTCAAGTCCCGGGTCGGGCAAAGTGATATTGGATTTTTCTATTCATTATCAGCCCGGAGTCAGGAATTTGTGCCCGATATGGCGCAAGATTCGCCTCCTATCACATCGTGAGACGGCACATCTAATGCGAAATGTGGGTGTCCTTGTAGCGCCTCTGCCTACCCTTCTGGGATAAAGGCATGAGTTTATGTAATGATGATATTATAACGAGTAGGAAATCACTGGTGAAAGTATGCGAATTAAATTAATATGTAGATATCAGGAGGTCTGTCGTCGGGGTGACAAATCCTTTATTCCGACAGAACCAATTAACATCAGCGGATTTTACAGATTTACAAGTCGGTGGACGAGCGCTTAAGTCGGTGTTAGCGGAATAAAAATAAATTCAATTAGCTGGAAGGTTCTAAGAAATAAATGAATCCAACTAATCCTGGCAAATGTTACAATATTTTAATCCAATAATTATTCCCATAATACGATTTAAACATACGAATCTCGTCACATAGACGTAGTGACAACTTACGTACATGCATATGAAATATTATTCGTACAGTCGTAGAGATAATTTCAAGATCGAGCATTACATTACCTTTTTTTTTGTTGTATTTACGCTCAGAGCTGAATAATACTCCACAAAGTTCAAATATCCAGTAAATTACATGTCGTAAAATAACAAAGTTATTATTCTTTTTGCGACATTTCTAAAATTAGTAGATGCAGTTTTGCGTGAAGAAAAATTGTAAAAATATACCAAATCTGTTTAAGATCTAAAAGTAACTGCACTAATACATCACATTAAACACGAAAACGCATAAATTATTTAATTAAAAATGAACGAGACGAAAACAGTTTCACTGAAAGTAAAACAGCGTGGGCCACATTAATTGGCGATTTTAATTAACCGCACGCATAAATATTTAAGATATGTTAACTAATTACAGAGATATTCGTTATAAGATGCAGATTAAATTTGCTTTAGGAATACATCGTGGTTGCACGTCAGGATAATCGGGGGGTATTAACTATTAAGAGCTACTCCCACGCCGAGACGCCGCAACGAGAGAAAGCTGATGAGATTTTGATAACATTATATGCACCGAGATATATTCTAAGGCTTTTGAATACCAATCCTGCTTGCGTATACAGTTTATTGAAATACTTTAATAACACATTTGGGTTATTTACGCCTACTACTGTTTTGAAGGATGATTAATAGTTACGAGAATAACATGTCATTTTAAGTTGTATGTGAACCGTGACATTTTAAGTCCATTATTATTTGGCTCAAGAGGTTTTGTCAGAAATTTTCAGTCCCATACAACTGTCTTTATTCGATCTATTCTTCAAGGCTCTACCATTCAAGTCAGTAAAAGTGATAAAACTTCAAGTCGAATATTTCTGTGCCCCTAGCCGGAACATTTTGCAGTATCGTAATAGAATAGTAATAGTAAAATTGTGTATGGGAATTTAAACAGCGCTATTGTGAGCGTATTTGGAACTAAAGTTTGACAGCGGGAAACGTTTACGATACTATACGAGTATTACTATAAAATACTTAAAAATGTTCCGGCTAGGGGCACAGCAAGGTAAAGTAGGTCCAACACGTAGGTGTGATAAGGTCGGATTGGTTCGTAATTGATTATCACATCGCCGCTTCACTTACTGTTATCTGCAGGAAGTTCGTTTAATGTGATTGATGATGGTAGCTTACCTGAAAAAGACGAAACAAAATTATTAACAGAGTTCGCAGGTGGAAATATTGAAAATGATGCTTGTCACGTTATATTCCTCAATTACTTCAATTTTAACTTATATCTCTCATGTAGTAGTTGGGTCCGGCACTGCTCCAGCGAAATTATTTCCAATACATATTTCCACGTCCGCTATTTTTGCTCCTTATTAAAAAGCATATATGACCTTCCTCTAAATACGTAAAATCATTTTTCAAATTCAAATTTTAAAATTTCACTTTAAATCAGTAGATTCAAAGAATAGCGCGTTCAAAGAAACTCTTCAGCTTTACATTAGTGCATTTAATGTATAACATAAATATTATTTAAATAACAGGAAATCTCGCTATAACAAATTAATAATACCATCACAAAACTTGATTTAAAGACCTTAGCTAACACAATGGCTGCTTGACTGCTTAAATTTTATCATTGATAAAACAATGATGGAACTGATCTGACCACCCGAAGACAATGAACGGAAGAGCCGAATATTTTTATTGAAAGGTGCCAGTTGCCGGCTATAATTTAGTACCGTATTTGCACTGGGTAATAATCTTCATCCGTAGATACATATCTTAATAAGTTTGTTTAACATGCGTTTATATCTGGTATCAGATTATGGGCGGGGTATTTTTACTGTTCTATTATTTAGATTGAATGTGATCGAGATTATGAGTTTTCATTTACTATTTCTTTATGCGATACTAATCTAAGATCTGAGAAATAATATTACATAAAAAAGTAAGTGGACGGATGTGGATTGGCAAGATTTTTAAAATTGGCGTGTAATCGTTAAAACCGTAATTTAAATTTTAGACAATGTGATCATATTAAAGCATCATTGTGTCTGCCCAATAAATCAACCAATCCTGACGCCAATAGCTATAAAATACATACAAAATCGCGCTGTTGAAGCCGTGAAAGGAATAAAAACTTTTACGACGACAAACGAGAGATTTCTCCGTTTGTTTTGAGTTTTGCTTTCGTGCCTGCCGACGACGCTTCGGTGCACCTCGGCTTTTCACGCCTAAACCCAGCCGAGCGTAGTGCAGATAGCTCAGAACCACCTTGTAACCGTTAATTAAATAGTAATAGCATCAAATAGCGTACGTATGAGTGTCGAGTCGATTTTATCTTGTTTGTTCAATTTCATCTTTCATGGATTATACAGAGCGTAATAACGTAACGTAAAGTGCACAAATAAAATTGAGTTACCTTGTAAACAATTACAACCTTTATAAAGTCTAAAATTCTATGGAACTTTAGGGATAAAACACTGAACAAGCTACCGTAAGCCTTCCGGAACCCCCGTTTCACACTCCATCTAACATTCAAAAACTAATATATTTACAATAGAACAATGGCTTACAAAACCCACACATCATTAAAACACATCCCTGTTATTGTCCCGCATTTTTTACGAGCTGAACAATATCTCGACGTTTTAAATGCTGATATCCATTCAGCCGACACGAGCAGAAACGGCTTTTAACTTCGCGTTTTACTCACGAACATAATGTAAAGAAATACGTTATTTAGGTCAAAACACAGAGAAAAGACTTGTTGACTGTTATTAATTCGCTTCGAGTGTGTTTGAATAACTTTTAATTATAGATGAATGTATGGAAATTTATCGTGTCGTGCCCAATTTGTTTTGACAATGTGGCTCAAATATTGAACCGTCAGAAATGTTGAACATGATTAATCATAGTATTTAGAATGTTCGATAATATATTCCTTTTACTAGTAAGTTATGCAAATTTTCTTAACTCGATTTCCAAGTCTCTTTGACCTGTTCCAGGTGGCATTTAACTAACCAATTAACATTGAAACGTGCTTACAGCTGTTGAGTTAAAGCCATATTGAAATTCTATAACATAATTATCATTTCCCATAAATAACCATAGCAAGAGAAACTTTAATTCATGTCTGCACTACCGCAACAGAAGTAGCCAATTGTTTCCGCAATAAATAGAATATATGAAATTCACGATCACCGCAACGTCGATCATAAAATAGGCCATCGGTTTCCCACAATTTAATAATTCACCCACGAGGGAATTATTAAATGTGGGTGGAAAATTATATTCAGCGGTATGTTCCATTATACGGCGCGGCACACGGGGTGCTTGTGGAGCGGCCGACTCCATTCATACACAACACTCAATGGGGCCATAAACGCAAATTGTAGGGTTGCACCGCGCCGCATGAGCCCGACAGCATTGTACCTACGTGTGCCGATTTAGAAATGCAAAGGAACGCCCGGTGAGAACCCTATTGTAGCCTATTGAAAGCGCAATGGTCGGAAATTTTGAATCGCAAATATTATGAGCTCGATACATTTTGTTTTGCACAATAACGCGATTGTGGGCCAAGTGCCAACCCTGGTGAGTGTCAAAATGCTTTCATGTTGAGGTGTTTTCAAATTGTTGAACACGATTATCGTATTTAATTCGAAGCAAGTCTAGGACAATATTCAAGCCAATGTGAAAATGATATAATTTAAATTGCCATTTGACAGCTCTTTTACAACCAACATTAAGACCACTTAATTAATTTAACTTCATATTTATCATCGTAACTATCATTATTTATTAACATTTACAATGATTTTATTGCTTCCTATTTCCTATACAATTATTTGAAAAGATTTCACGTATGCAAAGAACCGTACAAATCAAAACACACGAGAACAGTGGAATGTTGAAAACGAATCACAAATCAACATGCAATCATAAACATTTGAATGGGTTTGTAGAGGCACGCCTCGGTATCTATTGTGCACACAATGCCATCAGATAATATATTTAAACAACGATACCGAACCAACGGTAACCACGTGTGCCGCTAATTCATAATATAAGGGAAAGTAGAAAATTTATGGAAATGAGCCCTACGCATGAAAGCTACTGATCAGAATGCAACCCGTATAATATTTACCAGAGGAATGTTTATAGGCTGTAAAAACAATTTTCACAGCACCAATCAGAGGAAATTGTGCACTGATGCTCCGTCAGCCGATCAAATCTGGAATCGTCTTCATTCCACCGCAAGATTACGGTCAATAAACTTGCGAGCACCGCCGCCTCACTGTTATTCGCAATCAGTATTTACAGCACAATCACTTCAGTTTAAATCGGAAGTACGATACATCAAATTAATAATATGAAGAATATCCTACTGATATCGAATCATGAAAAATGACTTACAAATCCTTATTATCCAACACTTCGATCAATGTATTTGAACATAATACAGAATGATTTAGCTTACAATTTCACTTTTAGCTGGCTGATTGGCTGAATCCTTATTGAAATTAAGTTTTACACCAAAATTACACATTAATTAACCCATATACTTCACTTATTACCTAAACCATAAATTATCAAGTACCACAGACATCCTTACCATATCGCTTTTGATATCAAACAAATGCCGAATCCTGAATGCACACGTTAAAAATGTAAAACCTATAAAAAAATCTCGTAAAAAAATTATCAAACTTCAACAGGCTAAAATGACTTAACACAGCTGTCAAAGATCCCTAACTCATTAAAATCTGCCACAACCCACAACTGTTCACCAGGAGCACAGAAGACGCGTGGGCGCGCAGGAATTATATAAGATACAGCCACAATACCCTATTTCGTTCTATGCCACAATAATTTCTATCATCGCCTTTGTGACTCATCAAGTTCTGCGTCGTTGCTTCAATTTATTTAAGTTGTAATAGCTAGAACTGTAAAAGGTTCGTGTTTATCGCTATGAATAATTCTAAAAGCATTGGTACTTTAATGTTCTAGAAAAATCACGAAACTAGACGATTTTATTTCGAACGCTAATAACGAATGCAGTCACATGCGTAATATGAAACTTACTATTGTATTACCCAATACCTGAAATATAAGTGCTTTACACGTATAAACGTTTACAAATATTGCCGATTTGTACATATTTTCTATGACGTTAATAATGGTATGAAATTACAAGAAACATGTTTTAAAACTTAATAGAATACTTCATTTAAGGAAGAATATTTTGCCTGTCATGATACAGCGTTTTTTCTTGACAAGCACAGTTCTAAAATACATAATTTGATTAATCGCTGCAACACAAACTCGTATTTCTATTATGGAACAAAATAGGAACAAATAAAACAAATTTCAAATACGAGCCATTCAAATTTACAGTAATAAATATTAACTGCATCACCGTTTCATTAAAAGTAAACGTCCAGACTTTCAAAAACAAAAGATTAATTTCTCAATTACCTGATAAACCGGCTACGATAACCGTGTAAATAGTACGTCAAAAAGCGATTATAGCAAGATATTCGTGAAAGCAAATCCATAGACCGTCCATCTCAATTGGCAATCAGTGACAACGCAAAATTACGGGAGCACATAGTTACCCAACGCTGATTTCATTCGAAAAATACATCAAACACTTCAATAGTGAAAGCGTTTGATTAAAATTTATACAATCAATTATAAGTTGGCGTGTTTATTTCCATTCGGTTCAATGTTTGCAATCAACTCGAACAAGTAAACCTTGTGTTTCCATCAAGAGAAACGATCTTCACAAATACATTTTCCGTGATTCACAATGCAGATCAAATTCAAACGTTTTATATGTAATACCGGTTGACTTGTATTGACCGGTTGAATATCGTAAAATTCGATTAAGGCACGGAAGATTTACGAAGCAGTAAAAGGCAGATAAATCCTTTTATTGCCGGATGGTTTGATGGCGTAGTTTATCTGACGTACATGACGCGACTTTCCTTGAGATATCGCGAATATATTAACCTTAAAATGCACGATGCATTGCGTTACGCATATTTGATATATTCTCGCTTGGTATCGTTCCGGTTTCCCGAATATCATTTATAATTTCATCTTCATATTCATGCACACTGCAAGCTGCATATCACGCGATGGACATGCACATGAAAGTGCCGCACGCTTGTGTCAATACCATTCAGCACTTCAATACAGTTATCGTATCAGAAAACTAACAAACCTGTCGTAAAGATATTGTGTTTCTGGTAAAACGCACTCTAACATATTTTCCATGTTAGTCAATATTGCTAGGGCGATACCTAATAGATATAATATCACTAAGTTGTTTTAATAAAAAAGAACCCTTTATAGTAAAAAAACATCGCAACTAATAATACTGTAAGACTTTAAAACATTCACTCAAATCTGTATGATACGTACAAAGCAAAAGCATGAAACAAAGCTGAATAATGAACTGGCAATTCAGTTAGCAACACATAAGGCGCACGACTACTGAGCCGAAACGTGTGGGCTGAAATCCGAGACAACCTACACCCACGTGTTGTGAACAAAATGTACAGGCTCAAAAATATATTGTGCTACAATCCTGAATTAAATGAAACGCATTTGCTATTAATTAAAATCAACTTCTGTATTTTATTTGTAAATTTTTGCTTCTACTTTTCGAAATTACAAATTAAACATTTCATATAAGTACATCCCATTTAAATACTTGATTGTTAGTATGAAATTAACGAAAAAAGTATAAACTTTGGACGTATTAAAAATGATTAATTCAACCCACACTTGGCTAAAATTGCGCAATCGCAAAATCTTACTTATTATTAACAGAACCATGATGAGTCTTTAGAAAATTGCAAATAAGATGTCTACATAGATTGGATAAATTAACAACTTCCTATCGTATGACATATCATTGGCGAATATTGCATATGCATGCAAGCGTACGAGATCACAGTGATTGTCGACAAACTGCCATTTTCATGCATGACGAGCACAGAAATAATGGGAAATGCTGTTTTAATAACTTGTTTTGTGACTATGCGTTATACAAACTTCATTATGAGTCAGGGTCTCACGCACTCTTCTGATTATACATTTATGTCTCTACAGATAAATATAGGTATATACAACCACCAGTCAACTACAAAGTTTGGACCTAAGGTCTTCTATCGTCTTTTGTAGTGAAAGTCCGAAAATTACGAAACATTCTTGTTGGTTTTGACACCTAGAACAGAAAAAAATATTTGTGTTTTACACTTCTATGTGACTCTTGGGTGTATTTATTTATTTATTTACACAATTCATTGTAAGAATTGAAACCGTTGCCTCTTGTTTAACAGCCGGCATCTTAGCCAACTGCGCTACAAAGGCTGACAAAGAATAACATTGATTTATCTTTAGTATTAATTGACTATGAGACAGTGTAAATATACACCCACACATACACATTCTATTAGTGTAAACAAATTCAAAATACACATAAAAATAAAAACGTGGTAAGTATTGCAGCACCTACCGCTGGGCAAGTAGAGCGACTTAAGCACTTGCGGTCGTGGTTGAAAAATTCAACTTCAACGTGTAAATCTTGGTTTCAAGCAAACATTCTGCTTTGCCCCATTTTATTTTTTGTTTAGACCTTGTTCACTTTACGGTGTATTTTATTTTAGTCTTCCGAATTTGAGAAACTTTTAGAATTTAAAAAGTTCCAAAGTGGTAGAGGTCTACCGGGGTGTGAACCTATTGAGCTATAGAAAACATACTTATGTTTTTCTAGTAGCGTTACTATTTTCGTATTTTTATCGGTGAGTGAGAATATCAGGGGCCTTATAGTTTGCCGAGGTTATGAAAAAAACCAGCTTTAGTCTATGCAAATTAGCATTTCACTTGCATTTTACTACATGATTGAACAACGCGGCCTACATTAATTACTACATCACATATTTTCCCGAGTCCCCAAACACGTCAGTATTCATCCGTTAGATGAGGCTTGTAAACAATTTTAAAACAAGCACACACAATATAAAGAGAAATTTCCTACGCGGTGTCTTATTACATTGTACGGATCAGTTGGCAAACGTCGCCTTTACTATCCGGTATCGACAAAAGCGAAAATGTCATTGTTTACATAGCGGTCATTTCACCGTACATTTAACGGTGAAACACAAATTAGGCTAATTACTACAGGGCTTAATCGCCTGGAGAAGTAATTAAAAAGAGAAAAAACAAACATTAAATAAGCCAACGTCAGATTATTTCATTGTTCTCTGCTTATGCGTTGAAATATGATCATGACGTTAAGTAACAGTTGAAAACAATGGCTATTTAAACGTTTAATTATGTGAAGTCAAAATGAAGATGTGAAATAAAAATATATACATTTACTCGGTCGTAAATAAAATACAGATAAAGTACAACATGCACAAAAATATGCTGTAATTTATGAGTGCAAGATTTCAATTCAACACGAAACATTTCTCGCATTCACGCGTCCATCTCTTAAGAACTTTACCTTTCACCACTCGAGATTAATCCGAATATTATTTCCAAAAGGGTTTCACGGCGATCGTATCTTAAGAGCAGAATATCTTGTTTATTTTTCATCTCTTTGACCTCGATGTTTTCCACCCTCCGCAGAGCTCGGTATTCACAGTCGAATACATTTAACAGCATCCATTTGTACTCAGACAAGCATTAATTATGTATTAATGCTCACAAGTATGAAAAGATAAAAAGCTCGCTCAGCATTCGTGATAACAAAAGATTATTCAAAACGAATCAAATGCGAATAAACGTATGTAGTATATACGTTTTTATCCTTGAACAATCAATGAGTTGGAAATCATTGTTATGGCCGTACAATTAAACCGAGTTTGCTAAAGAACAATAGTCGAAAACAACGACGCCCATCCTAAAACAACTCAACCGTGGTTCAAAAGTATTATGGCGAACAAAACGGGAATAATGCGACATGTCACATGTGCCATGATTACAATGGACGAATAGGCGAATATAAAACCCAGTCAATGTGTAAACCACATCCATAAAAATCAATACAATCAGCTAATAAGCTATTCCTTTTAATACGACTTCAGCAGGAAGTCAGATACTTAAGACAAAAAGTAATTGGAGAGAAGATATTCAAATAAAATTTTATATTAGACTTGAAATGTCCATCGCTTTTAACAATGTATGTATAGATTTAAATGAACAAAAACCTGACTTCTTGGTAAATCATACATACATACATAAACTCACGCCTTTTTCCCAGAAAGGGTAGGCAGAGGTGCTACCAGGACACCCAACTAATAATTACCAATTAATAATTAATTGTTGATAAATTTTAAGGAAAATTTGTCACATGGTGTTCAAGTTCTTTATGTGTCATCACTAAAACTTTCAATCGTTTATTACATTAAAATATAAGTATATTTACAGAAATACCGATACCGAAATTCATAGTACAACCGATATTAGAACTGTGAAATCAGAAGAAAGAATACACAGATAACCCCAAATTGTGCAATCATATTCACATCACCAACCTATCAAAACTCAGATATTTGATCTCAAAATTAACAAAAACACCTTCCCATATCCATATCTGTAATCCGTATGAGAATACAGTGTATTTACATAACTCTTTGTCATATCCGTTACGAAGCCAGTAGACCGCGACTAAGCAGCTACCGAACGTAACATTTCTTATTATATGCGTGTTTGTTTTAGATATAATCTCCGACATGACACTGACGCGTGAAGACAATTGAATTCTTATGTTTATCGTAACGGGTTATTACATGTTAATTTACGGAAAGGATTATTTATTCAAATTATTAGGACGCCGGAAATCTTTTTTAAGGCCCAAATAATGTGCAAAGACATCTTAATTGATAGTTACGTCATCATCGTTGTTTAGTTATAAAGAAGAATAAAATTTCTAATTCCTTGGAAAGAAAACTGTATTAGCATTATAAACATAACATTTGATTAATCTTTCTTACAACATTTCATTATACTTTTGAGTTGTATATACCTAATACCTACGTCCTGCTGAAAGGTTATGGATCGTTAATGTCGACGCACAATTACACTGAAAAGTCAACAATCCGCTAAATACGTTCTGACTGAATGACTGAACTACAATCTCCTCATTTTTATTCATACCTACTAATACTTTACGGCGTAGGTAAACATGATAATGCAAATAGGGCTTCCCGAAGGCAAAATTGTCGAGACTAAGCAGGTAAATCGTTATTCACAAGTAACATAACACAGGTAAGGGGATTTGCGTATGTTAATTAGTACCTTTGGCTACAGCGACCCTGAATATATTTTAGCTTTATGCCGTGTAATTTTGTTAATCGGACACTTTAATCTCTTTAGATTTTGGCATAATTTAAATAATTTATTAAGAATTTGCTCACAGCTATGATTACAATGTCCCTGAGGTGGAGAACACAAAAAAAATACTCATAGATTAATATATGCAATTTTTTTCACTTGTTTTCTATCTGGTAATTCCTCTGTACTCTACCGATCAACTAAAAATCATATGTTCTACTACAAGTCATGGACCACTGGGTACCGACTGACCAAATGCTGACTGACCAAAATATTATGAGTATCAACTATAACAAAGTAATTTTGTCTGTTGCCCATCTCAATACAGATACATTTACAGTTATGATGTGACGCACAAAGATGTCAGCAACAAAGCCTTCATTATTTCTCATTACTCATTGACTTACTCACAATACCACGAAAACCTAAACAATTGCGGTAGGAAGTTGGCCAATTGTTCAATTGCCCCGCGATTAAACAATTTATTTTTGTACAAGCACCGTTTTTGAGTATAATCATCGTTTCGGCCGCAATTCGGACTTCGCCGACCCTGTGGTCATTGAACGCTGAGCCTTTTTTAGCCTTAAATGAACTTTTAATAAAAATGACATTGTTATTGGCGATTGACCTAATTCTTTATCCTCCAATTTTGTACGGAAAATAGGTCGATATTGGTTTTATAATATCAAAGCACACATGTATTTATCTTCGATATATTCGGACATTTGTTGAATACATGTATTCTGAGAATTGTTATAATTACAATTACAATCAAAACCATTAAATTTATTCTACCTTTGCTTAATTCCCGTGGAACTAAAATAATTGCTAGCATTAAATTCACTCTGTATATCCGTTACATTCTCATAACTTATTTTAATAACAAATATCCATAACTTTACGGTTAAATGAGGTATTTTTCCACAACACGCAGCGCATCTGCAATGCAGACATAAAGCTCGTGTCATCCGCGTTTCATTTCACAGCGAGTTATCGTGGACGTACAAAAAATAATGCCATTCACATTTAGCCGTGTTTGCGTTACATTAGCGGTGCCATCATGGGATAACAGTAGCTTTACTAGAGTTGCTACCAAATCTGTCAAATCAGCCGGAAACAAACCGCTCAAATTGGTCTAATAGTGAGATAGTAAAATACTATTATCTATTAAATTAGAAGACAATATGTTCGCTAAGTCGTTAGCGACATCAGACGGTGAGTCTGTACAAATTAAATTCTGATAAAGATAGGGGTAAGAAAATCATTGAGACTTGGGGCACCAGTTGTGTGGTTATCGTAATGTTCCATAGTCTTCAGTCCCATCCAATTTTCATTCCAAACTAAAATAAGCTATGGCAAAATTGAATTTAGGTTAGAAAAATCCAGAATATAAAATGATTACATGGGTTTTTCAATTTTGTAAATATTTCTACATGTATCAAGTTTTCGACCGAAGGAAAACGTTGCAAGGAAAACCACACAAAGGTAAAGGTTCTTTGAACTCAATTATTAATGAGGCTTTTCATTAATTTCTAACTCATTTCACATATATTAAGCAATAACAATTATTCCCATTTAAAATACAACCGCCCGAAAGATCTAAGTGCTTGGTGCTCCAATTAAACAACAAGACGAAATAAGAACCCTATCTCTTTAGACCATAAATCTTCAACGAAAAACTACACAAACAATTCAAGTGCGCCGTATTATTCAATCTGAAGCGACGACACTGCAGTCAAATCAAGAGGGATATCAGTACAGAGATATTAATCAACGGCGATACCGTACATAAATCCACCGCGGCATAAATCTCGTTTATCATCAGACAGATCGTAGTTTTAGTGTGGCCGTGTGCACCTGTGGATTGTGGGTACCTAGAGAGTACCTCGTGGGTACCTAGAGAGTACCTCGTGAGTACTTGTGGGTACCGCGTGGTTACTAGGTACTGGGTAGCGGGTACTTCTGGGTACTGACTCGCACGCGCCGGTCACGATGGCCGGTGGTCCGTTAAGTTCCATTTACACGAACACGATCACTCTCCCTGATCCAAGAGCGGTTTTCGTGCATTTAGGAATTGATGAGTTTGATTAAAATCCTATTCAGAACGGCTAATAGCCAGTTGCAGCAAATAATTTTAACGATCAAATTTTACATTCCGAATGTATAGCGTAAAAGCTCATCGTCAAAACTGTTATCGTCAGTTACATGATACAACCGAGCCCAAGAACCAACTTTTCAATCAATTTTTTTTAAAGGATTTAGAATAGAACATGGACAAATGAAAAATGAAAAATGATGGGTGAATATTGAATATTGAATATTGAATAACTTTATAAGACAATTGCACCTGCAAACATACCTTTATTCAGAAGACTAGAATAAGACGTACTGAAAGCAATATGCAAAAGACGCGAGGCGATGCTTATAAATTCCCAGCTGTCTGATTAGAATTCGATAAAAACGTCTGGGAAACTGTTAATTTTGCGCTCGAGCGCTCGCTCCATTAATAACTCTATTGTTGTTTAACATTACTCCGGTGAATGTAAAACTAGCTTAACAACAATCAGTGGCAGTAAATCATCGCCTCTCGACTCGATGCCCTGTTGTATTACTAAACCCCTTTGATATTTAATATCTCGATATCTTAAATGTCCATCATAAATCTGAAAGGAAAGGTCTCGATTGCGACACGCGATAAAAACCTATTGGCTACCATTGATATAGGAAGCAATTAGGGTATTTTTGAGAACGCTATCTTCTAATCACAAGTTTACAAAGTAGGTATCGTTTTACATTTCTGACAAATTTGATTCAATCAATTACATTACAAAAAATCAGGAAACAAAGTTATTGTAATACATCGGTCAGACAACAGACAGGTGAATGAACTTATACAAGGGTAAGAATATGAGTCAATGATTTAGGCAACAATATCCATTGTGTTAGAAACATTTAAAAAAATGCATTAAATTCTAACTCGGTTTTAGGAAACCATCTCAGATCATTGTATCTATAGCTCGTGATATTAAAATTAAAAAAGTAAAAAACAATTTAGATTAATTTCAGTTCATGGTTTCAGTTCTACAATAGCTAACTTTCGCTAATTACAATAATAAATATAATCAACGTATAAATTGCGGTGTTATTAAATATAATCGTTGACATGCATGTAATTTTGAAATGCACTCCAATTGTAATGCATTGTGTACAAAATAGCCATAATTTTACGCATTCCAAACATGATTTCTAATTCGCCGACAATTATTTACAATTTGATTACAGTACTTTTCTGCTGTATTAAAAATTTCTGTATAATTTAATATAAAAGCCAGGTATCGGGATGGGCTCGCCCCCTATCACATCTTGGAGCGGAAATACGCTCGGCGAACTATCTGGTGATTTCGAAATGAGCCTATGTATGCATGGAAATAAACAAATCTGAATCCGATGATATAAGGGAATATTATGAAGAAAATCTTCCACACATACACGTAGTGCATAGAAAATAATGACGGTATGAATAACGCAAGGTATTTCTTTAACATATTATGCTGCATGAACCACTGTATCACAGTAAATATTGATAATCAAAACATTAAAAAAAACTTAAAACAAAATACTCAGCTTTTTATTAGATATAATCAAACGGGATGATTGACTCTGCATTCCTACTCACGCAATTTGACCGTCATGCTTCCTGAAGGAGCGTACAAAAATCCAACCTAACAAATTTAAAAGCGATGGGTTCGCTATATGAAAAAAGGGCAATACATCAGTGTCACCTCGTGAATTCTTTCCACAACTTTGTTAATGCACTGAACGCACGGCAAATGCTTCTCCCGTTAAAATTGTCCACACGAGCACATAATAGTTGTAATGGCAGCACCCGACGCCACCTCGGCACACCGTTTATTTACAAACAATTTACGATTGCCGAGATAAGGCCTCGGAGTGTCGCGACAATTTGTTAAACATTTCGCTCCACAATGGCTCATTAAAACTAAAAATGCTTTCACATCCTGTGTTTAAACTAGTTCGAGATATTGTCGCACAACAAATACCAGTTTGGAGACATTTCGCAACAGTGTTGCCGCTGTGATGATCTTATCGTCTCATCTAATAATACAACTGAAAGTGTTTCATGTTCGATTAAATCTGTATCAAGAAATAATAGCTTTGGCCAGTGGTTTAGCTTTATTGGTTCAGTTTCTTTGTAAATTGATGATTGGCCATGAGAACTTGCGTATTCCTTGATCTATCGCCCCTTTCTTTAGATCAAACGCTTCTTCTTCTTCTTCTTTAGATCAAGCGGATCAATTTTATTGGGAATTGTATTTAAGAATAATTAAGACTTACCTTTTATTAAAGATCTATCTACCGTTGATGAAGTGTGTTATATTCTTGCGGACACGCGACATACACACACGTGATAATTTGTATTATACAAATATTTGTTATCTCTGTATAATTTAGCTACACAACCTTTTATTTCAAGATTATATTTTAACGCCTATGAGTATAAAAAATATATTTCCCCATTTTCCTACCACAAGAATTTATGGCAATAAATTTCCTCCGTCGCTAAATTCGCAAACTCGTTATTCGCAACGCAGAAGGTCCACGTTTCGAATGCCATATACGCCGAACATATCAACATCCAATAAATAAAGCAATAAGTTAACACCTGCGCCACACCAGAGCTGCCGTTATAAATCAAAACTTCTTTATCACTTAGCCGCGCACAAGAATGCCACGCGGGCCGCATCACCTTTTTGCTTTAGAAAGTAAGGGATATGCCACATTCTAGCTGTTACAATTTATTTTACTTGACCAGGGACGAAATTGGATGTAAAGAAAGGGACGCCTGGCCCTCAAGGCCCTTTTGAACAAATTCAGTGGATAGACCAAATGGAACATAATATGAGGAAGTGTTTGTGAAGGACGCTACCGACAGTTATGGAGTTTTAGGGGAGGTCAGTAGTTGAAAATGATGTTGAAGGAATCACGAAGACGGAAGGAGATAAAGCCTAAATGCTGCCTACCAAATAGCTGAACATTTAAAAAACACATAATTTTCCACCACAACATGTAAGTTCTATACAGTCCAGGTCGATATAATGTTTATGTCATGACATTGAGTTAATACAAGGTGAAGTTAGACAATATATTTTTACGACCCCTTAAAAATATTCGAGGACTACTGACCTTAAGAGTTAAGCCCTAGTGAACTATATTCGTGTTAATCATAATAACTGTTAATATGACAAGGCCACGGGCAAGTAGGTCTCATAATATTTCTAGTATAATGAATCCGACTCTGTACGTGGGAATGTATGCGACACAATTTTAAATGCATGAGCGTGTACCGAGTAAAGTGTTTTATAAATGATGAGAGCATTTCACATTCTGCCCGCTCTGAAATATTACACCGAATATTTTTCTATGAAAGGAAATTTCACCATTTAAAATTGTGCCGGGCATTATAAAATATTTTAATTGCGCAACCTAACTAAGAGCTTACGTGGTGCAGGTAGGCAATGTTTGTCAATAAATCAACATGTCCCTAGAACAATATCTACATACATACATAAACTCACGGCTTTATCCCAGAAGGGGTAGGCAGATGTGCTACCAGGACACCCACATTTCGCCTTGTATTTTCCGGCCCCTAATATAATAGATAGCCCACGCCATATCGGGCACAAACTTCTGATTCCGAACTGATAAAGAACAGAAAAGTCCAATATCATTTTGCCCGACCTGGTCGATCTGTATATCAAAGGGCTTTAGTTTATTTTATATAATTGGCTATATTTCAATTAACTAAATTAAATTAGAACTAGCAGTCTGTTTAGTGTTAACGTATTATTGTCCTGTTATCAATGTACTACGAAGAAAAACCGCAACAATGCCCACACAATTTTAGAACATACATACCTACTTCACAAATAATAGCTTAGTCATAATTATAATTAAATTTAGACATCGCTTTGGGCAAATGTTGGAACCATACAATCAACAGCCGCGTCACTTGGTTCACACTATAATTATAATCAAAACTTATATTATCATTAAGATTATATTATTACCATGTTTACTTAATTAATTGTATGGTTAGATAATTAAATATCTGATATAAATTTACATGAATTATGTCCGCTTTCCCAATGATGCGAGTTTGGTAATTTTTTATGTAACCTTATTTCGGACTGAGAAAAGTTTTTTTCGTAAATTGAGTAACTTATTACTTATTTATGCTTTTAGATTTATGTTGTATTGGAAAACGTGAAGAACACGCATATCATGCTATTTTTACTGGCTGTACGAAATGACAACGTAGCACCTAATGATAAATGCAATGCATATCAGATACCAACAGTTAAAGACGGTTACATCTAGTCACTAGACAATTATACCAGCCTACTGGAAACCAGATAATACATACTCTCCGGACCCGAGATACTCTTACACACAATTTCATCTCAAATTACCCTCACATCAAAACTGATTAACCAGACACGTACTGGCTTGGAACAAAAACATCGTGTGGAACGGTGGCGTTGTGGTTAATTACTCGTTTATAATCACACGGCGATGGGATAATTTATCGCAGATAGATTCCTGTGATTCGCCGCTGCCACTGTGGATGCCGAACGAACGCGCAAATTGTGCGCGTGCGGTGCTCTAACGGGCCGCGGCGATAATCGCGGACGATAAAAAATACCGACGCAAGCGCATAACGGATCGCGCGATGCGCTTCGCCCGTCATCGCGATCGCGCCCACCGCGCTGCGCTTGGGCTCCGTAAAAACTATTATGATTAGAAAAAAAAATGATTTAGAAAACGCAGGCCTTTTTGAACAGCCTTCACAGTTATGATTGATGATAGAAACAAAACGTTTTAAATCATTTGTATTGCGAATTGTTTTTGCGAGTTTTCAATTTATGCGAATCAAATATAAAACAAATGCTTACTTTGTCTAAATTACAATTTGCATAATGGTTTTAGTGAATAGTTGCGATGATATTTACTAACAGAAAAAAAATCCTCTGCATTTCGGCAAAACCTAAACAATTCATCTAATAAAAAGCATCGGATGTTGTTCCAAAAAAATCACGTGAACAAAAGACCAACGGCATCCGAAGTATCTTAATGAAAATCTATAAATTACAATCGATATTAATAGCAACTAATGGACCGTGGCGAATCGAGAATATCGATAAAAATATCCCAAGATGGCTACCGAATGATAACATACGTTTCATCACAGAATAGTGCAGATTTATTTACAGTTATATCACTGTGCGTTTATGTTAATTTTATGTAATTTATATAATGATAAAGATTTATAGTACGTGTTTTAGTGGCCGAGGGAAATGTCCGGATGCTCGACAACTTGTTAACTGACCGTATTACATAATGCGATTACACCATTGGATAAATAAATACAGTCACAAATATAGTCCTGACCCCACACTAAAATCGAGTCTTGTTTCGTGGGTATCAGGAGCTATGAGAGACTTTTCGGTCACACAACACCCAGACCCGAAACAAATACTTGTGGTTCACACACGTTCACACAAACATTTGTCTCGGTGCGAGGATCGAACCCGCGGCCTCTCGTTTCTCTTCTAACCAACTGCGCCACTGAGAATTAAATATTATGTAAATATACCAATGTGAAATATTATGTATGCCTGTGATTCAAATATACCTATATCTGTAAACATCAAGATTGCTCTACTTATTTACCGAGTAAAATTATACCAAATATAATTTAAACACGAATTATAAATTCCTTATCATCTATAATATTAATGCGTACTATGTAAATAACATTTGGGATCCATTTGGGATCATCGTACTTCATGCGGTATGCGCGTTGGGAGGTAAATATAAAGGATGTTAATTAACACACAATTAAATTGACTTAACATTTCCACTTTCACTTTTCACACGCCGACATTCACGGAGTCCCATAAAAATACACGTGTACAACCTTTTACGACGAAAACATAAAGATAACACGCGATCACGTCTCAATATTGTGAGAAAATATTAATAATCTTGGAGAATGCGATCGTAATTTTATGGTTATTGAAAAGTTATCAGAGGGCGAACTCGACGTCGGATACGTATTTGAAACTTACGACACATTTTACGATGTGAATCTAGCGTGATTCGTTCTAGATTTTACAGAAATAAATAAGTAAATCTTAACGCACATCGTCGACGATTGATAGATGGGAAATCAATTTTTCTTATAAGAAAATACAACCAATACATATAAAAATTTGACTATTTTTATTTTGTGACCAATCGGTTGTCTGTGTCAAGCCTTGGAGTCAGGAGTGCAGTGTGTCGAATTGTATAACCGTTCGGTAATGGCTTAATGATTCAAATCGTATTTAGACATGTTATGCGTGGAAAACTTATAAAACTCCGTTTGTACCACTAACGCATCCAATGATTAATGTTAGGAGAAAGTCCAGCTTGAAAATCGAAATTTTTAAAATCATCGTGACGAACGGCGCAGTCACCGGAGTTAAAGAAAGTAATTTGTAGTCGTATTATGTAACAAGTGATGTATAGGTAATTGACAAATCGAATAGTCACCATAGTGATTAACGAAAGTATGTGTTGCCTGTGCATATCGATTTCGAACAAGTCTCATAGATTGAGATAATAATCTCGCATCGATTAGGATTTCACTGCACTGACCATCTAGTGTATTGTCGACTTTAGACACTTAGTTGTAAAAAATCCGTACCTATAACTACATATTTCACACTTCATACATATAGTCTTTAGACTATATTGACTTATAATTGAAATTCTATTCTACTTAACTCCACTTCTTACTTGCACCTCTTTATTTCACACACCTAAGCATTCCAAAGCGAATAGAAACCAGATTCATTACTAAGCGTACATGTAACAGGAAGTATTAAAAGTAACTCAAAATAAGAAATGATAAAATTAAATCACAATCAGGGGCAACACCGAAGACAACTGTAAGTTTAAGTCATGAATAGCGCTGTTTATCCCATAATAAATTTCAATTAAACCACAAGCATTGGAAGGTAACACTTAACTGTCCCAACACGACTAATAAATTGTAATTAAATTCAATATATCGAGTATATACAATCTCACAGGCCACAGCCGGCGAAACTGAAATGAGTTGTGATCATAGAACCGTATCAATTTTAAACTAGCACTAATTAATTATATGTTTTTATTCAAACTTGCAATTACTGTAGATTTATTGCTGTTGCCGTGAAGAAATTTATGGTCCGTTACAGGTAAGCGTGTGTACATTCATTTTACGGCATTTTTACAATTTTGCAAATATCACGAATGTCGGTGAAATATCAAATAATACGAGCATCTGTCTACGCGTTTATTTCATACAGACACGCTCAGTGTGACCTTCGCTGAATATTTATTTGATTTTCCTTCCTTAAAAATTATTGCATGTCGGGCTCATGACACGCTGCTACAGACATTTTGTTCGCTAACCTGCATTGTATATTGTAGAAGTTATTGCCGACGTTCTACTAAATTAATTGTAATGTTTTGTAATGAAAAGGCACGTCATAGAACGCGGGATCTTTCGTTCTGTTTATTATATATACCTTTATAAATATTACATATTATAACACATCAACAAATGAAAGGGTCTTTTTACATATTGATGGAATTTGTCAGCGGTGGCAACTGGCACACCTGACCCTAATTATAAGCATGAATTTGAATATTCTAGTGACTAAAATTGTGTGATAATTAGAAAGCTGCCCATGAGGTTCCTGAAAGTGCTCAACAATCGTAACCACTTGTAAAATGGAAATACTTTGTAAGCATAAAACAGTAATAATGTTACAACCATGCATTCCAACAGCAACTCAAGAATGCTGCCATAAAAAGACCCTACATTTTGTCCCTATTAAAATATAATTAATCCGACACGCCAAGACATGCATAGGTCCGCTCCAGAATCGATGTTACAAGTTTTTATCGATAAATCGATTAATAAATGCGGTCGCACGGCTCAATCAAGTTTTTGCCGCGATTGTATCGTGTATAAAGACATCGGTAGTTACATCGATGTAAAAACTCTTGTCTTGTATCGATTAAACGCTACGTGTGGAGGATGTCCTCATAGCAACGTGCGATAAGAATCCGGGTTCATAAGCGGTGCTAACTTGATTACGACGTACAATCTATGATCTAGATTCTGTGGGCACGTGACTGGAATATCTCTGAAAATATCTAGCTTTGTACGAAAATACAATTAGGTTATATGTGATGAATAGTTATAGAATAAAATCACATTATTGAAGATCAATACTTCACGTCACTGGATATTTTAACCAAAAATTTCTAAATTTATATTCAAATACACTAAATTGATTCAAAGTCCCAATCAAAGGCGTATTAGAATCTACTAATTAATTTGACATCAATCGCGGGTCAATAGATTGAGAAAACAGTTTCGTGCTAAAATATCTATTGAAACCAGATAACCTCACCAGAACAAATCGATTATGCATAACAATATCGATAACCCGCTATCCCAGCAAATTAATATGTAGTTAACGTAAATTCACTTAAACTTAATATTGATATTATGCAAAGACATAAAGCAATATGTCCCCGTCATGGTTCGATTAGAGACATTAATCTTGTATTAAATATCTTTGTAAATAAATGTATCGCCAGCCAACAGCGGGGTACAATTCAGCAACTAAGTTATATAGTGTGAAAACTTGTCGAGAAACTGAGTTAATTATTACATTAAAATATTTGATAACGATCCTAGGAAATGTGACATTACTAATCATTAAAAATGAGGCTACCCTAACACTGCATTTCGTAACATTAAATACCGGTTTGAACGGATGATTAAATGTTAATCTTGAGGAAATTAATAGCAAGGAAATATAATACTTTCCGTCGATACATTACGAATGGTACAAACGAGAGGCCTGGTAAGCAAAGGCATTAAATTTTCATTGGCGCGGCCGAGCTTTGCCCTGGCGTTGTGCGGTGTACGGAACCATCAAACGGGGTTAATCCTAATAACAATATTTATTGGCCGCACTAAGGTCGGGCGCAGAAGGCCACACACAATACTTTTACCATCGGCATCATGGTTTTTACGACGGCTTTGATGATGCTTTTGATTGCCCCTTAGTTTGAGCAGTCGACCTCTAGAGCATGCTTGATGGTTTCACTACTTCATATCCTAAATGGCCAAAGATACATAAATAGAAAGGATATAGAAGGTTGTTGAGCGCAATTTGCAAAGCGATTATTTTCAACTCGGGAGACGAGATATTATATGGACTTTAAACAAACAGATTTAGTAAGGTTTAAACATGTTATCACCTCGCCTTTTTTGCCACTTAAAACGTGCTTAATTTTCTCTAGCAATTTGCAATTGTAAAACAAATATTTTGTATATTTTCGATTTGGGATATATCTTTGTAGCATAAATGCAGTGATAAAGTCTTCAGACACACAAGTCAAAAGGACACTCTTAATTTACATCAGTGATCAGTGATCGCCCTGTAACTAATATAGATGGATTTTAAATGCAATTCCCATTAAATAAAAAAAACGCAACTCACTGCGAAAATAAGGACTCAATACTCAATCGCTCCACATTTACAATAAGGTCTACTAAATCAAACAATATAATTATGAAAAAGTTCCAGCCCGTGCTTCAAGGCGTCGCGCCGTCCGCAGCGGTGCGTCTGTCTGTCCGTCGCGAGTAATCACACGCTTCCTGCGGCTATGCTAATGCGGCGGCCGGCACGCGAGCCGACACACCAAAGACCACCCCGTAGCCTTCGCCCATATACGCGGCCTACGACCGTGGCTAGGGATGGACTCGATTATTCGGGTTAAAAAAACGAAGCACTATTTTTCCTGAACAAAATAAAAATCTGACACTAAAAACCTCACAATTACCCAATTAGATGCTAGTCTGTCTTTTTAAACTCGTTATGACTAATGTAATACGGTCTAAAAAATATTTGTAATATTTTGACTTCATCTCAACTACTTGGTTCATGTGAACTAACTTGCCATCGAAATCTTTTTAATCTGATTAGTAAACAAAATAAATCATCTAAAATTTAGGGTAATCAAATAAGTTACTAGGTAAAACCAGCCCAAATGCGGCATGAATTTCTCAATTTAGACGATTTTAAGCGAACATTAAAAAATGTTTCGGTAAAATCGTAATAGTGCCTGAAATTATTTTGTACTTCATCTTTTGATTAGATTTTTTTAATCACTGCCTTGGTAGCGTAGTTGTACTACGGTACGATTATAAAGCTGAGGTCTCGGGTTCGAATCCCGGGTCGGACAAATGATTGGATTTTACTGTTCATTACAAGCCTGGAGTCAGGAATTTGTGCCCGATATGGCGATAGGCTCGCCCCCTATCACATCATGGGACGGAACATACAAGGCGAAATGTGGGTGTTCTGGTAGCACCTCTGCCTACCCCTTCTGAGAAAAAGGCGTGAGTTTATGTATGTTTTTTAATCAAAATGTATTTAGGCGCTTCAGACAAAGGAGTCTATGCCAGCCTATCTGCCCCAGTCTATTAACTGCTAGCTTATATACGTAGTAGGACAGCTGAGTCAGACATAGGTTTCGACAAAATACCCTGTACAATACTGTCGGTATTGTGCATAAGGTTTTACCTAAAGGTTTTAAAACAATCTCTGTTCGATTTTGTCTTGGCACACTCCAACAATAAGTGATGAACATCTTCCACTATACCACATTCTTTTTTTATACCTAAGTATAAAAAAATCTGAGTAACAAGGAGTTATATTAATTCCTATTCTATAATAATTCTTTGCGAGTCGTCAAATACCGCTATAACCTATGAAATTCTTAAATCTCAAAATATATTCAACAACTCTCAAAGGAATAATATAGAAGCGAATCAGCTGAATCCAAATATGAATTACACAGTTAATAACGCTCTAAATTCTTAATTTGTACTGCTCTTTTATTCCATTTCTCATAAACGTAGCGCAAATCTCGTAAAAAGTTGATGAATTGTTAATCGCCGCTTCATGAAAGCAATTAATAATTTAATCTATTTCGGTCGGCGATTTCGGCGCCGTGTTCATATTTTTTGGTACTTGGCACCTCTAGTAACAGTCCTTGTCCAGTTTTAATTTAGTTTTACTGTTATGCTAAATAAAACGCTGCTATGTGTAATGGGCAAATTTATTATAAACCACGTATAATAAATTATTTTTGGCCGTTATTCGTAAGCAAAAATTCTAAATATGTGCAATTTCGCAAGATATATTACAGTTGTTAATGTGTTTAATTCTGTTCATTGATGTGCAAGCATCATAAATAACATCTCCTACTGGAATATTAGTAAAATACATATTATATATTCGTCGTTTCATTCTTCAGATATAATTTATTTACCAAGTAGTCCCTTCATTCCACAGGCAACATCGCACGATTTTAGAGTTTATACTTTTTTTTTTTTTTTTTTTATTACCCACACTATTGTTCCTCTGTCTTGTCATCATGAAATAGCTCATTCCTTTTTTCGTGCGAGGCAACGAGCGCACGCGCTCATTTAATAATGCCAAAACGTAGTGCACAGGAAAAATTAGAAAGATACAAACACAAGATTAGGAAATTAGAAGAAAAAGAAAATTACAATAAGAAACATCGGCGTCGAATACGGCGACCATTGGATTCGTCGGATGACGAAAATATACAAGGTAAGAAAAAACATTGTTCTCTAATGTGATACAAGTGTTTAAACGAGCAGATTCATAACTACCAAATCGGATTGACTGCGAGTCAATTACGAAAACATAATTAGCTGCGAGCTAATTATGGGTCGGGTTTTCACGACAAATTTGTAGTAAATATGTGTAATCTTAAATAAATATGCACATTAGATACAACTTATTGTCCGTGAGACAATACCAACGCAATAAGCGTTTTATACCTACCGCCTCATTGCCCACCTAATAAAAAATCATCGTATGTCTTTCAGTTACACGTGATGTGATATCTCCGGAGCCACGACATGACATGCTGAATCTTTCATACGAGGAAAGCCAGCCAGTGGAGGCTCCTAACTCTCAGGAATTATTAGTTCATGCAGAGGAGGCGGGCGCCCCATCTATCGAGTCAACGCCAGAGGTCAGTTTAGACCCCGAACTACTATCCGCTTTGGGTCCGTCTACGTCTGCTGCGTCTTTGGACTTCGGGGAAGGTATTCATGAAAATCTAGCAGGACTATGGACTCCTATACTAAAGAAAGGCCTAACTAAAGAGGATAAAGATAGGCTCTTAAAAGAACATCTTATACCCGCTAATTGCAAATTATTGCAAGCTCCTAAGTTGAACGCGGAGATATCAGCTGCCGTATCAGACATGGTTAGAGGACGCGATAAAAAATTAATCAGTTTCCAACAACAGCTAGGAAACGGTACCGCAGCTATAAACAAAGCAATGGATACTTTGTTGAAGTCGGAAAATAAAGTTCTCGCCCTAAAACAATTAGGCGACGGGTGTCGCCTATTTTCGGATTTGCATTTCTCTTTGACCAAAGATAGAATAAAACTAATAACACCAAGTCTTGAGAAGAACTTTCTTCAATATATTCAAGATTCAGAACGTGATGATACCCTATTCGGTAACACATTGGCCGAAAAAATCAAAGCCAGTAAGGCTATCGAGAAGCAAGGGCTGCAGATAAGGAAAACGATGACCACCCAGAAAATTAATACTCCTCAAGCTCCAGTAGCGCATTCTGTCCCCCAGGGAAACTGGCCGGGACCTCCTCGCTACTTGTCCAACAGGGGGGGGCGGGGAGGTCAGAGGAGACTACCAGTCACGTCACGGAGGTCACTTCCAACGCAGACTCAAACTCAAGTGAAGAACTCCTACTTAGCAAAGAACCGTGCGTCACGACAAAAATAACTAAGGTACATGCTGGTCGAATTAAATTATTCCTTCACTGTTGGTTTCACATAACCAGAAACGCTGTTGTCCTATCATGGGTAGAACACGGGTTTAAAATCCCATTCTGTAATCGTGTTACACAGTCTATCATACCTGTATCTAAATTTTCTCATGTCGAAGCCCGAGATATGCAATTAGCGATCAACAAATTATTAGAATTAGGGGCCGTTTCACGCTGTATTCCGTCCGAGGATCAGTTCATATCAAAAATATTTTTGGCGCAAAAAGCTACGGGTGGCAAGCGTTTTATTTTAAATCTAAAACCACTAAATAAATTTATAACATGTACACACTTTAAAATGGAGGATCATAGAACAGCTGCTAATTTAATCCCTCAGCACGGGTTCTTAGCAACAATCGATCTAAAAGAGTCATATTTATTGGTTCCTATTTACGAATCCGATCAAAAATACCTACGATTTAATTTTCAGGCCCCCAATTCTAAGAATTCGTGTACATATCAGTTTACGGCCATGCCATACGGTTTATCTGCCGCACCAAGGGTGTTCACAAAAATCATGAAGGAAGTCGTAGCTTACCTTCGAAAACAGGGACACAAATCAGTAATATATCTTGACGATATATTATGCATTGGTAATGATTATGATGAATGCATTACCAACGTACGAGAAACTTTGAAATTATTAGAATGCTTAGGATTTGTAATTAATTTTGACAAAAGTTCCTTAAAACCCTCTCAAATATGTACATTTTTGGGATTTGTCTATAATACACGTGAAATGACATTATCATTACCCATCAGTAAACGGGAAAGCATAAACCAGCTAGTTAAGAAATTCTCCAGGTTGCCAAGATGTAAAATTCGGGAGTTTGCTCAACTAATAGGTGTTTTAGTTGCAGCCTGTCCTGCAGTTCGGTATGGTTTTCTTTATACAAAATTATTGGAACGCCAAAAATTCTTGGCCTTACAACAACATAATAATAATTACGAACATAAAATAAATATTCCCGCAACGGTACTAGAAGACCTTTGTTGGTGGCGTACCCATATTTTCATAGCTAAGTGCCCCTTAGGAAATCAAAGTTATAAAAAAGAAATATATTCAGATGCTTCCAAAACAGGCTGGGGTGCAGTCTGCAATGGTGCAAAAACCCATGGTAGATGGAACACTGTAGAATCAAAATACCATATAAATTATTTAGAACTCCTTGCAGTATTCTTAGGACTAAAAAGTTTTGCCAATAACGATACCAACTGTGCAATATTATTGAGGGTCGATAATACGACAGCCATTAGTTACATAAACCGCCTAGGCGGTATTCAGTTTCCTTACCTAAACGATCTCACAAGAAGCATTTGGCAATGGTGCGAAAAGCGAGATATTTGGCTTTTCGCATCATACGTGAATACGAAAGATAATATTGCGGACGAAGAGTCTAGAAAGATTAACCCTGATACGGAATGGGAGCTATCAGACCACGCATACCAAATTATTAAAAACCACTTTGGTTGCCCCGATATTGATCTATTTGCTTCTAGACACAATGCCAAATGTAACTTGTTTGTTTCTTGGAAACAAGAACCAGATGCGTATGCGGTAGACGCTTTTACCCTTAACTGGCAATCCAAATATTTTTACGCTTTTCCGCCTTTTTCTTTAATTTTAAAATGTCTACGCAAAATAATTGACGACGGTGCTAGAGGAATCTTCGTCTTTCCTCATTGGCCTTCGCAGCCATGGTACCCATTATTACAAAGTCTACTTGACTCCAAGATACTCTATCTGAATCATGATAAATATCTTCTTAAATCTCATTTCAGGGAGCACCACCCCTTGTACACCCATCTTACCCTGGGTGTCGCGAGGCTCTGCGTACGGCATTCTCACGCCGCGGGACGCCTCCCGAATCATTAGAATTAATGATGGCTTCGTTAGCTGATAACACCGTCAAGCAATATAATGTAACACTTAAACTTTGGTGGCAGTTTTGTTCCTCTCGAAATATTGACTTCTTTGATGGTTCAAAAACATCGGTCCTGTCCTTCTTAACGGAACAATTTAACAAAGGTTGTTCGTATGGCTCCCTTAATAGTCACCGCTCCGCGTTGTCCTTAATCTCAAACTTTAATGTAGGTAACGACGATTGTGTAAAACGGTTACTCAAAGGAGCATACAAACTTAAACCTAATAAGCCAAAATATACTTTTACTTGGGACCCACAATTGGTGCTCAATAATATGGCCAATTGGTACCCTAACATAGACCTAAATTTGGAAAAAATCACGAAGAAATTGGTTATTCTTCTAGCACTTTGTACGGCCCATCGGGTCCAAACATTTTCTCTGATTAAATTAGAAAATATTTCTTTTGCTCCAGGTGGGGTTAAAATAGCCATTACCGACATTATTAAGACTTCTTCGGCTGGACGAGAACAGCCAGTATTATTTTTACCATTCTTCAAAGACAATATAAAAATTTGTCCTGCTTCAGCCCTCAACGACTATATTTTTATTACCAAAAATATGAGGACTACGAATGCGGGCAACCTTTTACTAACTTATAAAAAACCGCACAAAGCTGCCACATCACAGTCTATCAGTAGATGGATTAAGAAAGTGTTGTCAGATTGTGGCGTAGACGTAAACACATTTAGCGCACATAGTACGCGACATGCCTCTACGTCAGCAGCCCGCGTCTCCGGGCTTAGTGTAGACGTCATTCGGAAGACTGCCGGTTGGACCAGTTCATCCTCAGCGTTTGCTCGTTTTTATGATCGGCCCATAACCAACAATGATGATTTTGCAAATGCAGTATTGTGTTCTAATTAGGTAGTCGTAATCAATATTAATTATCAATACAGATGTGATGGTTAATTGTTACTGTAATAATTTAAAAATTAAAAAGTGTATAAACTGAACAAAACTTGTTTCTCTGAAAATCTACTTGGTAAATAAATTATATCTGAAGAATGAAACGACGAATATATAATAGATGATCAAACGAACTTACCTGTACGTGAAGTTCGATCATTATTATATGAGTCGTTTCATTCGAAGATATAAGAACCCTCCTCACCCATAAAAAACCAGTTGTTACATACTGTGCTTTTTCCCCTAAAAGTTTTGTTCACAGAAAATCTCTAAAAGGAATGAGCTATTTCATGATGACAAGACAGAGGAACAATAGTGTGGGTAATAAAAAAAAAAAAAAAAAAAAGTATAAACTCTAAAATCGTGCGATGTTGCCTGTGGAATGAAGGGACTACTTGGTAAATAAATTATATCTTCGAATGAAACGACTCATATAATAATGATCGAACTTCACGTACAGGTAAGTTCGTTTGATCATCTATTATACATCTATCTATTCAGCCACGGAAGTCCACTGCTGAACATAGGCCTCCCCCATGGATCTTCACGTCGACCTGTTGGAAGCTGCCTGCACCCAGGGACTTCCTGGAACCTTAACCAGGTCGATCCGTCCACTATATTATGCATATAAGTCAATAAATATTACATTTAAAATAGTAGTGATATGAATACAATGATCTAGACTCTATAGGGACCGGTAATTCAGAAGTTGAAAAACAAACTCAAAACAAATGGACTCAGGGATATAATTTTGGATGTAAATCGATCATTACAGATAGAATTGCTTAAATCTTTCGTATTCCACATATACCTAGTGTTTAAAACTAGAAATCTTATCTTCTGAGTCACGTAGAACTATTATTAGGACAAAATAATTATTCATTACTCCAACGTATTTCTCAAAGCCGTGTAATGTAATGGGGACTGAATAAAAGCCTTACATACGTTATAAATACCGCACATGAATAGTACATAAGCCGATCACGTCGAGTCTATGCCACTATTTCAACACATTTAGTATTACAGATAATCGTCTTACAAAGACAAGCAATTTGGAATACGTCGGTCGATGTTAACCTAGTCTTATTCCGTCTCAAACTGGGACAGACATGATATCACCACTTTGGGTATATATATTGATGTCTAAAGTGTTTTATATCAACACTTGGGGTTGACGAAAACTAGCCAGGAGTCTTACTCGCGAAAAAAATGTTGGTCTACCATAATGAATCTAATTTCTCAGATGATTCAAATGTTAGTATTTTAGGTATCAAATGTTACGTCCCTTTCCAACGACTTTTGAATTCAATTCAAGCGAAGGAGACAAAACATTCGATAACTAAAATAAGTTTAACAACTGTCTATGAATAAGCCCGTAAATCTTTTATTGCGTGCCACTGCGGAAAGGAGCAAGTACGTGATATAAACATCGGCCTATATTTGGCGCAGTGCAGACGTCCCTTGGGGTAGTTCTGTACCATATTCCACTACGCGCCCCGAACCGACGGGAATCGGTCGGGCACGGTGGATTGTAGCCGATTTTACATTACAATATCGGTTGTAAAACGGTTTATGATTTAGCTTGACGAGTCTGACTTGACAGAAATCACTGGTTTGACATAAGGTAACAATATTTTGGCCACACAAGGTTGAGCCGTAAATTATTCTATTGTGTCCCATTTACTACAGTAAAACCTAGATTTATAAAAAAATATATTAAGGGCAAATAATTACTAATTTCTCTTGTACTGTTGTATATGCGTAGACCAAAATTACTAGTTCTCAGAATTGCTCAAGAATTATAATATTACGGCTATTAATAAGCAGTCTAGCCATAAAACCAATACCAAAGTTCAGACGATTGTATGTACGTATATCATACATACATACATACATACATACATACATACATACATAAACTCAAGCTTTTATGCCTCCGACAGCCTCCGTGGCGCAGCTGGTTAGACGCCGGCCTGTGAAACGAGAGGCCGCGGGTTCGATCCCCGCACCGAAACAAATATTTGTGTGATCCACAGGTATTTGTTTCGGGTCTGGGTGTTTGTGAGACCGAAAAGTCTCTCGTAGTTTCTGATACCCACGACACAAGACTCGATCTTAGTGTGGGGTCAGTACTATGTATGTGACTGTTGGGTGTATTTATTTATTTATTTATTTATTTATTATTTTATCCCAGAAGGGGTAGGCAGAGGCGCCACCAGGACACCCACATTTCGCCTTGTACGTCCCATGATGTGATAGGGGGCGAGCCTATCGCCATATCGGGCACAAATTACTTGTATATATATTTATATTAAAAAAAAAAAAAAAAAAAAAGAATATATATATATATATATATATACTTGTATATATATTATTATTTGTAGTCGTACCGTAGTACAACTACGCCACCGAGGCAGCAAATATAAGTCATATAACGACTTTAAGAATTTGTTACGCCAAGTTACAATTTGCGTGATCAACTCAGAACGATTTCGGGTGTTTCAACTGTGCGTTTTTATCACCGACTGTTTTGGTGCCGACTGGCGTTACGAGATTTATGCAATGTGTGTGCGAACGATTTGGCATTGTTTCGTGATTAATATCATTTAACACTATATCCGCGTTGCTCAATATTTTCCATATGGTATTCACGTGAACGAAATTTGAATAAGATTATATTTGTACGACTTTTGTTTACGACCGCTATGGAAATCTTTTGGGAAGGCTATATTCATCAAAAGGCTTCGTTAGAATTATGAGTCTTACTCATTAATTTAGCAAAAATATTAACACCTGCATTGGCGATACATTTACGAAAACCTTTGTGTAATAATAATTAAATTACTGACAACAGTACTTATAAAAAATCCTTTATGGTATAAAATTATTATAAAAAATGTGTTACTTATGACTTGGCATTATGGTCTTTGACCTTAGCCGGTTCCTTAGGGAACGAATAGAAAAATATTTTTTTTAAATATGACTTTTGAATTAAAACGTTTTACCCATTTTCTTCATAAAACCATAAAAGCGTATTTCACATATTTACTATCCTTTAATAAAATGTGAGCTTAATAAAATGCTATTTTAAGTCATAGATTCAAATTTGAAATGAAATACATATCATGAATGCGATGACTATTGACTACGAGCTTCAGCACTGAAAGCTCGCCGGGCAAAGCTCCGCGTAACCGCTACAACACATCGATACAGAGTTCAACGCACCGGTTCGTGAAAAGCCACATTTTCCGATGCCAAACTGAGATTAATTGTACATAACTCGATTAAGAATTAAAAAAAACACGCATTCGGCGCGATTCAGTTTTGGCACAAATTATTAAAATTAATTGCATGCAATACAAATATGAATTATTGACTATATAAAATATGAATTACGTGTTGAATGTTAGGTTCGTTATAGTTACACAATTTATTTTGTGCTCTTTTTCATGATATGTATGTACATATTTTCGGGATAATAAATGCTAGAATGTAACACGTTTTGTATCCCACGCAATATAATCAAATAACATCCACCACTATACATTTTTTATGTTTAAACAAATCCTGAGAACAAAGCTTCCCTAATCCACCTTTGACCTTTAACAAACATTTCGTCCGCGAGAGCCATTAGATTCAGGACCAACATCCGCACCGAAAAGTGCTGAAACTTGACAAATGAATTCTTACCTATTTTTTCCATGACCGATCTTGTAGAGCTCGACGTGTTTGAACTGGGCGTAGGTGGCCATTGTGATATCAACAAGAGGATTTTTGACACACGAGTGCGGGACACTGCGCGATACCGGCACGATGGGCGTCGTGTATAAAACAGTTAACGTGCGTTCGCGACGAAGTACGTCAGCTGACTGAGTGCGCGCGGGCTGGTACCCTCGCTTAAGTCGATGCTGGCGAGCGGCGAGCCACCCTCCGCCCGCGCGTGAAAACTCAGCCGCGCATGCGCACACGCCACTTCCGCACCTCTTGTTTTGTTTTTTTTTTTCTTTTTTTTTGGGCCCGTTACATATGTCCCGCGTGCCACATGACCAGCGCGGACAGATGGGACCAAACAGGTTGGATAAAAAGAATATTGAGTGATGTGAAACCGGTCCTTTGAGATGTGGGTCGTAACGGGGCTCGGGTGATTCATCCCTATCGTTGCTCGGGCGGGATCGTGTCTCGTGAGTCGATCGCCGCGCCGTCCATTGTCTTAATGCGACGTGGAAATTGATAAATGACACAGCACTTATTATTTTTCATCTCACGAGTTTATCATTCAGGTGGATAAATAACGACGTAATTTGTAGTTTTAAGTAATAATGTTATTTTACCTTTACTATAAATAGATATTAAATAACATTTAGCATATTGGAATCCCATTTTAGGTATTTACGTAGTTAGGCTTATCCTCAGTATTGGAACGAAGTTCCTTATTATAATATGATATTGAATTAAATAACATACGAGTATTTCATTGTAATCTCATAAACATGCGTTGAAATTCTAATTATTGTTTTAGACCTTAATATTTTCAACAGCAGAATTATGACATCATGCTACGATTTGCTATATCAAGAACTATATTGTTCATATAAAACGCTTCTACAACAAAAAAATAACAAAATTCCTGACGCCATGATAACATGGTTATGTCTTTGATTTTTTTATAGATAACAAAAATATAATATACATATTTGCTCCTCCCAAGTTAGCGCTTAAAAACAAGCACTGATTTCAATAAAGATAAATCCATTTTATGATGTAAGATTTGAGAAGATAACTAAGCGAAAAGGTCAAAGGCCAAAATTTATTAAATTTCAAAAACAAAGAACCCATAAGCGTAGACTGATGAAACCTCCATTAAATTATACAGCATTTGACGTGTTGAAATGTTGGTGAAAGCTTTACGTAGCCTTAAACACTTATTTTCCCTTTGAAGTGCAAAATATTTACTTTACACAATAATAATCACTGTTCACTAAGTGTCGGACCATAGACAAGCGCCCTCGTGTTGGCTAAATGCGTTAGCGTAATGCCATAGAGTAAGTGAGCAATGGCGGTAAGTTGGTCACACATCACCGACGCGACTTGAGGTAAAAAATCGAGAGCACACATGCACATTTCTCATCTTGCAAGTAGATAACAGATGCGGCCCAAGCTTTTAAATAAGGTAAATTTTATAATATCCAGTTTTTCATTTTATTTCAACTGCCCGAAGTTGCGAAGACTACAATCCTCGCGACCACATTGCAGACTGAGGTGTTAGTCGCACACAAAGTCAAAATTAAAAAATCCGATCTGATTCGCATAACACTACAAAAAACAACCCTTCTTCATGTTTGTGCTGAAATGAGTTTTGGGAAGTTATTCGAAACCGCTTACAACTGTCCGTATCGCGGAGCTTGTAAATGACACGTAATTTCAGTAGTTCAAGCATTCGGCAATGGAATTCAAAGTAGTAAATCTATCAAGGAACACGCATTACATGCTTGGTGCTACCACGACTGTGTTGTATCCTATTCCTAATTACAATTTCTAAATGAGAATTTACCACACTAACGACTATGAATTGAGTACTAAGGCATAAAATTATGGAGATTACTCTATGATTCAAAACGAAGATTGAACGTTCGGACGGTCGATGTCTGAAGTATGTTATTAAGTTTTCTACTTCTAAGAATCAACACTATCCTGTGTGATACTTATCATTCACTCCGAACCGAGTCTACGGTTACAGTTTTACGTGCGACGTCCGAACATTCGAACTTCGTTTCGGATCATAGAATAACCCCGTATATTATATGGGAAATTTTAACTCTTTTGAGTCATGCGTGTCGAGCCCTTGAAAGACACATAGCACATTGTTTTCTTTATTCCACATTCACGCGTTTTCTGCGCCACAATTATTTATGACCTAAAAAAAATATAATTCCACTATTCATACCTTTCGCCAATATTATGAAATATTTTTCAACCACTGGCAATGTTTTTCAAAACTGATAACTCTCACATTAAACTGTTTTAACACGATCATAGGATATCGAACAGATCATTTCCCAAAAAGCATCTAAACAACTTTTTTAAAAGTTAAACACATAAAAATCGTTTTAATCTCAAGTCCCGTTCGGCTCTTTACATGCAACGTACAATTTACAAACACCTGAAACATCCAGAGGCCACCCTTTCAACACGGCTCGCTTTCACAGAACGCCTTGTTTACCTTACGTTTCCTGCTTTTGTATTAGATATACGTCGGTGGCTCATTCAACGAGTCTATATTTGGAAAAAAATACTCTCGAGAACGGTGCGGTGTAAACAGATGCAGCGGAGAGATGCTACCGATTGCAGATTGCGTACGATGTTCAGATGGCGTGTTGACGAAAAAATGGCGTTAAAAAGATGCTGCAGTTTCCTTGTTTTTGTTATCTTGTGCTAGATTGCGTTTACTTTTTAAAATGTTGTATTTTGTTGCAGCTGAAATTATATATTTCAAAAAAGTATTTTTTAAAGATAATATATTTTTATGACACATCGCAGTTCAGTCCGTTGGCATACAATGAAAAATACTGATACGATTCCAAGAAATGAATCTATATCTATATCAGCCCATATACGTCCCACTGCAGGGCACGGGCCTACTCTACAATCGAGAGAATTGATTGAGAGTGGTTAGGCCATATAGTCCACCACGCTGGCCTAGTGCAGGTTGGCGGACTTACATACCGTAGAAATTCTTTAAAATCGCCACGGTATGCAGGTTTCCTCACGATGTTTTCCTTCACCGTTGAAGTGCGTGGTGATTGACTATCAATACACACGTAACTCCGAAAAGTCAGAGGTGTGCCCTGGGATTTGAACCCGCGACCACCGTGAACATTAGGCAGCCGCGTCTGGTCCGTTACCAACAGGCCACCACGCACTTGAATCATATTTTAAAATTACAAAGCTTTACTTTCATCGTAATTCCAAAATAATTAATATGAAAATAATACAAATTGAGTTTAACGCTTAATTAAGCCAGAAGTGCTGAACCGTCCCGCCTTTGTGTGTTAACATTTTATACAGACTCAGAAGGAAAATGAATTAAAAATACTGCCATAACTGCAAGAGAAAGTGCCCACCTTTGCTTTAGCATCGTAATACTGCACTCAACACGAGTACTTGAGAAATTACAACCGCTAAATAAAACTTATAAGCACGCACTGAGTGGGCTATTAAAACGCAAGCCGTGCCTCGTAATATCATTTCCCACGCGCTCGACGCACAATAGTCGGACCCTATGAGGTCTTATCAGACTCATGCACACGACTTCGAATCCTAGACTTCCTACTTCGAACTAGAGGTGCATATCATTTCATGCATTATCGTAAAACTACGTGACATTCTCCCTTAAGCAAATTACATGTCGCTGAAGATAACGTGATGAAATATTGTAATTGAATGAAGCCAGTATACGGGTAGTGTGTGATAATGGAACTGGATGCTAGAGCTTAAGATATTAACTCGTTATAGACACCTCGGTTGCAAAGTGCCACAAGTTCAAATTATAATAACAAGTAAATAATGATAGATGTTAGGTAACTCATCCCTATTGCTTTCACGTCACAGTAATTTGACATGACATAATAAAACTAAAAATAAACGTCATGAATCTGATGCAAAACCAATCTACCCAGAAATATCTCTATTAGACAAAGTAACCTGAAATAAAATAAATTAAACATATTACGCATAAAACAGAGTGGACAGATAATTTACAAATAAACTTTAACCACGTCTGTGGACAGGCGAACTAGTAATGTTTCCAGGAAAAAGGCTAGATGCAGGCCGCTTCTAACAAGAATCTGTGGAAATCCTTGGAGGATACCTATAATCAGTAGATGACTTCCTGTACCTCAAGATGATAGTTCGTTATCTCACTTGCAATATATTACAACATGAACAGACATTAGAGATTATTTTCTCGTATCCACTACACCTCAGAGCCAAACCCGGCGATGACAAGTGACTTACACGACGCGTCGTGATCGATGCGCACTCGTCCGACGCACCGTCATACCTGTCAGCAGAAATCAATTCACACGTGTGTTTGTATATTGACTCTCACTTTTTTAGCCCGACTGCGAAAGAAGAGTATTTTTAAAACTTAATAATGATTACTTTCAAAATCAAAATCGAAATATTCTTTATTTGAGGTGTCTTACGCAAGATATTTTGAATCATCGATTGCAAATACTAGCAAAGCTTCAGTACGTATTATAGAATGTGTAGTGTGGAGAATCTTGACATATTTACAATAATAGTACATATATACATAAACTCATGCCTTTATCCCAGAAGGGATAGGCAGAGGCGCCACCAGGACACCCACACTTCGCCCCGCATGCTCCGTCCCACGATGTGATAGGGATCGAGTATGCCATAATATACATACACATTATAATAAAGTACATATTAAATATTCAAATTTCATTTTATATTTTAATTCCCCAAAGGTATAAATTCGGCTAACTTATGATATCGGTTGATTATTTTTAGACTAAAATATTTAAAATGCAACTCATGTGAAATAAAATACCTGCTTCAATTAAGCCTTAGTCCCAATGTACCAATTCCCTTTAAAATGTTTCATACGTCGGTTACCTTCTTATGCCGTCCACAATAAAATAAAGTCATTTAAATGTATAATTTATGTGGTAGTTAGTATCTAACTCAAGTTTACAGTTATAGTACCCCTGGGATAAAAATACTAAAGTGTGTTTAATCCAGGCAGACAATAATATCTGTGATGTTTGAAAAAAATACTCATTCAAGGATATTATAAGATACCAAAACATGCAGTTTAGTTACGGAATCTCTATATTCCGGTATTTATATCAGCCATAAATCAAATAAAGATAACATTGCCATATAATAATATTATCTACAACTTTCATTCCTAATGTCAACATAAAAGTTAAAGTATAAAAAATCCTCAATATCTAATTCGGGATCTAGAGTACCTAACCTCAGCTAAAACAGCAAAATTAAATGGATCATCTTAATATTTTCTGAATCAAAATCTTAAAGTTCCTCACTGTGTTTCTTGTACGTATAGTGTATACCTATTAAACTGCTTTAAATTTAATTATCCCAGGACTTTAACCTACTCTTAACACATAACCGCAATAAAACCATTAAGCTGCACAGACTCCTTAAACTGTCAAGTAAAAACGTCAAACAGTATCCACTATTATTTATAACGATCAATTATTTATTTTTAAAATGAGAACTGGCTTGAAGCAGTCTGTTAAGCTCGACTGACGTCTCGTTCCCATGACAGCACATCACTCCCAACAAATGGACGTCTTGAAAGGAGTTCCATTTTTAAACTGTAGTAGAACAATGGCGATATCTGAATAGGACTCTCTCCGATTGAATCAACAATGGTCGAAGATGCTTTGTGGAGGCAGCGTGCAGCGCTGGGCCGGTGCGGTGAGATGATGCGTGCAGGTCGGTTCACACATTTACGTGCATCGCCTGTCGGATGTGAGTTGTTATGCTCCCTGACGCTGTGACCTGACGTGCGGTAGAAAGCTTAATTGTGAGTGTATTTTTCAGAATTGTTATTCAGAAAGTGGACAGTATAAATATATTGTTCTCGTATTATATCGAGTTTATAATGCTTTTACATTATCATTATGTCCACCGAAAACTATTAATTTATCATCGAAAATGTTCCCCAGTTATGAAAAGTTACATCAATCTCAATTTAAAATAATTAAGCACTGTGACAAAATTATAGTAATTATGATAATTTTTATTTAACCAATCATAAAAATTTACGAGATATGTTACGCAAAGTAAATTCCGGCGTATAAAAAGAAAATAAATGTTTCGCCTTATTGGAAACAGGCGGAAATATGGGAATTAACTATTTAATTTGAAAATTTATTTATTTATTTTTATTCTTTATTGTACACAATAAATATAACAATAGGTATAGAGACAACAAAATAACAAAGTACAAATGGCGGTCTTATCGCACTAAGGCAATCTCTACCAGACAACCATTGGATGGATTTATGAGAAGGAGAAAGAAAGGGCAGTGTATGATAAAGACAAAAGCTCAAATAAATAATACTATTTATACATAAATATACAAAAACTACATAAATAATGTATATAAACATACATAAATACATTTATATATTAATAAACATACATATATAAGTATATTACCAATATATTTAAATTAAGGAAATAATATTGATCAATATATCTGTTTAAGAAGAAAAGTAGTGTTCTTTTACCAACTTCTTAAAAGATGGCAGAGTTTGAGCCTGCCTCACCACAACGGGAAGTGCATTCCACAAACGAACAGCTACGACACCGAAAGATTTGTCCATAAATGTTGTGGTGTGGGCGGGCATTCTCAACTTTAAGTTCTCGGACGACCTCAAGGACCTCGTATGTGAGTCATGAAGAAAAACAAATCGTTCTTTAAGATAAGAAGGGGTGAGAGGATTAAATAGAATATTGTAAAGAAGAGAAAGAATGTGAGTATTCCGGCGAAGTCGTATAGGCAACCACTTGAGCTTAGTACGAAACTCGGAAACATGATCATATTTACGTAGACCAAATATGAATCTTATGCAGAAATTCTGGAGACGCTAAAGTTTATTTATTTGCTCCTCGGTGAGATCTAGATAGCTGACATCTGCATAATCAAGGATGGGGAGGAGGAGTGTTTGCGCAAGTGATATCTTCGTGGTAACGGGTAGAAAATTGTGTAACCTTCGCAAGGATCTAGCCGAAGAAAACAACTTTCGACTTACATCCCGAATTTGCGGACCCCAGGTGAGGCCTTTGTCTATATTCAGACCCAAATTTCTCACAGTGTCACTGTAGGGTATGGTAACACCATCACAAGTAACACTCGGCAGTAGGGCCCAGTCAAGTTTCGAAATCGACCTGGGACTGCCAACCACAATGGCCTGAGTCTTGTTTGGATTCACCTTCAAGCCATGCCGTTTGCTCCAATCGCAAATGTGTTGGATATCATAATTAATTGTTGAGATTGCATCAACCATCCTGTCCAGTGGAGCTTGAGAGTAAATTTGGAGATCATCAGCGTAGAGGTGGTAGGAAGAATGAAGGTGATTAGTGATAGAGTTAATGAAAATAGCAAAAAAGTAGGGGAGAAAGCACGCCGCCCTGTGGTACGCCAGCAGACACTGAGCACCAAGAGGAAAAATTTATATTTATATTTAAAAATACAATCTCATGCCCGCAGCGGAAAAGTATGCCGAAACCCGGGATTGAACCAGGGACCTTTAGATCTTCAGTCTAACGCTCTCCCAACTGAGCTATTTCGGCGACGAGATCTGTGTTTAAATATTTGTACTTACTCAATGTCTGAAATTATTTAATTTTATTATTTGTGTTATTTTCATGAAATGTGATGCTTTCAAATACTGTGATAAAAAGTAATAATAATAATAAATAAATACACCCAAAAGTCACATACATATTAATGACCCCACACTAAGATCGAGTCTTGTGTCGTGGGTATCAGGAACTACGAGAGACTTTTCGGTTTCACAAACACCCAGACCCGAAACAAATAGCTATGGTTCACACAAACATTTAAAAGTTAACACAAGTAAAACACCTTTGTCGATAAATGGACTCTACAATACTAATATAATTTTTCAATGCGAACCAGTTGTTCCTAAGATCAGTGCGTACAAACAAACTCCTCAGCTGTATATTACATATATTAGTATAGATAGATCACTATACATAATAAAACTGGGAAAATATGAAACAACAGCCAGAAAAATAAAGCAACAAATAAATAGACATGTACAGAAAGTGGTGCGAATAATAAGAACCTAAACTACCGAACAACGAAGGTAGTATTTTTTTAGAAAGCTCACCTGGTACTATGAAGTCTTATACGTATTACAAAATTAGTACAAAAAACGTCAAAGTGTTGAAAATTGCTTACATAATTAATAATAATTTTCTTTAGTAACACCGCGGCACTGTGGCGGTAAAAAGAGGTTTAACGAAACAATAAAACGTCGGGTGAAACTATTTAATGTAATCATAACAAATCGATTATAAGCAGACGGATAGTCGGTCTGTATAATTAAAATTTTGTATAGAAACGAGAGCAACAACCAATCTGTGACCGGGTGAAAGGTGTCGCATTAATTAGAACACTGTCAACGTCCACAACACCGATACATTACGCTGAAAACTATTAAACACTTATTATTTCAATGCCGTTATGGCGGAACTAATTTATAATAATATCACGAAAAGGAAATCTTATATAATCAGAATTGTGTCTGAGTGGATTATTCATTGCGATCTATAAATCATCCAAGTCGAGATTTTTATAATGCAAGTGGTAATTTTACTACTCAAGTAGTTTGTCCTTATTCAGATTTCAGTATATATTGAGACATTCTTTCCATATATATTCTAAATTATCTTATCAGCTAATTAATTTGTGTGGATCTATCAGCCCTCATAGAATATTGTGGAAAACTAAGCCATCACACCACACTCACTGAATTGCGAAGAAGTTTTTACTTAGAATATGCTCACAATTTACGTTTCATTTAAAATAAGCTGTGTTTCTTTTCAAAAACCACAGCACTTAAAAGGAATAGAATATCTAATATTACAATAATTAAAGCCGTACAAAATACAACAGTACAATATCGTATTCAGGTATAATAATGTCCATCAATCGTAATATCTCCAGCGGTGAATCTCAATTTGGCGGTATTATTGTTACGAGGCGAAATTTTGTATTATTCGCACATTTCACCGCTTACGAAAGTTCACATTCAATTTGCTCTCTAACTGGTGAAATTCGCATCTTTCCTGCTATTTTCCGGCGGAGTTACACCTCGTCTAGTTCAAGACACAACAGAGATGTAATTTAATTTGCTAATAGCTCCTTGACATTCTAATTTGATTTTGAACAAAGCTTACCTACATTATTTTTTCATTTATTAGGGATAACAAACAATATTACATTACAATTTGGTACACAGATTTAAATATATTTACATTTATGTAGTTAAGGTTTATTATATGCTATACAATATTTATATTGAAAAGATTTTTAAATTTGGAAAGGTCTGTATTTAATTATATGCTAGACATAAGTATATGATAAGCATACAGGTCCTTTTTTACAGATTTAAGTAATTTATGATCCATACTCCATAGTATATCAGAACATCGGAGCTAATACTAAATAGCTTCTGACGCAATTTCGGGCAGTCTTTTGTCGAATGAATCAACGCCTAAAAGTTTATATAATTTTCTGAAACAGGAGTAGTCAATTTTCAGCTTGACGGTGTATATCCAAGTTTCCTTACTACTTCAACTTTTACTATGACGAGAGGCTCAGCGGACCGCAAAACCGCTAACGATTATCAGATGCCTGGGCAAAAAGCAGTGGTAACGACCCAACAAGGCTTGCGGTGGCGATTGGCGACAACACGAGATATAAACAAACCGTTGCTAATACACTCGCCGCCTATTTATTAGCCCCCCATAAAAACACGTCACTTTCGCAAACTATGAACTGAGATTGTAGACAATTTCATATTGAGAGGAAGAAAGATTCTTGGAATGTTTATTTATATGTTTATATATTCTTTACACTAGGGAAAAAAAACAGACATTATAACAAAATTTAAAAATAAGTACAATCGGCGGCCTTATTGCACAAGCCAATCTCTTCCAGACAACTTTAGGATGGACATAGAAGAAAGGAGAGAGAATGCTATTTATCAAAAGATAGCATCTTCAGGCTGAAAACAGTTAAGTCTTGAATTCGATTCTCCAGTCATGCAATCTTTTTAATGTGAAGAACACGAATTTACGCGTGGGCTACCGCTCCTCAAATGATAAGACAAATTATTGTGTGTCCACGTATAAGCCTCTTGTTGCGTCAACCCTACGTAAATAATATGGAATATGGCCAGACTGAAAAAGGTCTGACGATATGTATATTGAAGGATCTGGTAGCTAATATGTCAGAACATAAAGCGTTACTATTAGAAACTATTAACGTGAGTTAAAATCATAGATGAAAAGCAACGGTTGTAATTTTCACAGAGCTAGTAACGCTTGCCGGCTATGCCCAATTTCAAGTTATTTCCTGGCTTAAAGAACACATTTATATCTTGGATCTGTTCGGTTTACTTCCAGCTACCAACTACTAATATACTCGATACTTACAAGTGTCAAAAGCACGGAAAATACATCCGCAAATATCGAGGCAAAAAATCTTGCAAAATTACAAAACAATTTAAAAATGTTTATTTTCTATTCAAATTACCTTTTCACCAACATCATATTGGGATTTAAAAGGCCGAAATTTTAATTGGAACAAACAATAACCCCTGTTCTTAAAATCCAGACATATTAGTACCCAGACGCATCTTGCGATACAGTACAATGGTTCTGTCCCGTTAGACAGGGGTTGCAGCTCGTAATTGCACAATTGCCGCAGCCCCCTAACAAACACTGACCGTCAGTAGGTCTCTACACGATCTAGGGATTAGCATGCCGAGCTTACAACGTTTGGTATTGTAATCGGAAAAAAATAAACGTAACCTTTGGTGTTGTCATCGCCGGGTAAAGATTACAAGTTATGTAAGCCATACACACTACGGTCTACCGGAGAGGTCATCTGTGCAGGTATGCCTGCGCAGGTAGACCGAACATCGGTACCGTGTATGGGAATGTTACGGTGTACCGGAGCGGTCTTCAGTTCTTTTTGCGATGGCATCGAATGAGGACGATGACGCACTGGCATTGCTAGGCCTTGCTTTAATTTTAAAGATAAAAGATGCAAAAACAAAAAAACATTTCTCTTTTTTTTAACATTGTTCGGGGTCAGGCAAAGGTGGTGGCATTCAGCCTTGTTTGGAACGCCTTGCCACAGGCGTAAGTATTTCTAAGTTTACATCGATTTTATTATTTTGCCAATTTCTTTGTAACACATTAGTGTGATGCATAAAAAATAGCAAAATAATACAATCGATGTAATTTTTTTGCGGGGTATGAATGGGTTGCTAATGTCATGTAATGGTATGGAGACTGTCCCGCCCTCACACCCGCCACTGCAACTCCTGTAAGCCAGGATCAACAGTGGCACGCATATAAATGACACTGAGCATTGAAGCTCAGCGCGTCTCCGGGAATGTCTAACTTGTCTTTAACCCGCAACGAAATCAATCAAAAAGTTAAATTAATAGGAGGAGTTGGAAATAAATTATTGTCCACTTCCCTCCCTAATAAAGCGGGTGACAAAACAATGAACTAAGGAGGCAAACAACCTCGCATAAAGACATTTACAGCCAGAGAAGCCAGCTGTAAAGCACCACGGAATAGTGATTATTACATTTAAATGGGACCTAATATGTAAGCTGTTATACTTGATTCCAATAATAGGTATGGCAAAATCGCCGGAAAGCACGGAAATTCTTCCTAGTCTCCACAAGGTCCATGTAGTATACAACACCAGATGTTATTTGCATACTATCTAGCATGGTTTTACGCTCATTCTGCCAAAGACTACACTCCCAAAGTACATGATGCGCGGACTGCTCATATTCGCAATAAGGTGTTGAACATGAGCACGCAGGCGAATCAACGAGCTTAAATGAGTACAGTTTAGACTTAAAGTTACCATGGCCCGTAAGAAACTGTGATACGTAATAATCGATATCTAGCCAAGTCTTTGTCAAACGATCACGCACGCATCGAAAATATTGGTATAGATGCTGACCCTTCAAAGATACATCCCATCTATTCTGCCATTCATCTATTAATTCGTTATATACAACTGAGAGCGGCTTAAATAGTCTGTCTACTTTTCCAAGTTCACGTGAATTTAAGAATCTTTTGTCCATATTCTCTCTAGTTGAGTAATACATCGCGGCGCGACGTTTTACCTCCAGGTCAACTGGAAGTACACCCGCTAGGACAGGCAACGCTTCGGTACTAACAGTCCTATACGCCTTACACAAGAATATCAACGCCAAACGTTGGCTCTGGAGCAATTTCCTTCGCACAGCACCGATAGTAGCCCTATCGGCCCATACGGGGGATCCGTAAGTAATCGATCATGCTAGAAAACAACTGACGCGACCTGCGCAGGCGACCGGAGTACAGGCACACACGCACAGGTACGCCGTACGGTGCTAATCGAAAGAATTGATTTTTGATTCTGCGCCGGTCGCCTGCACAGGCTCAAAAAACTGCACAGGTCTATTCCCACACACATTACGGTATACCTGGGCAGGCATATCTGCACAGGTGGACCTTTCCGATGGACCGTAGCGTGTATGGCAGCCATTAGAAAGATGTCATAAAAGATTTTATTTCTTGAACGCAATTTTGAATTCTTGAAGCAATTTTTATATTTTAGACCTCTAATACTTTGAATTTAGTACTACTTAGAAAAGCGAGTCAAATCAAGAAAAAATTCTTATTGGTTTACAAGACCAATGTTTTTACAATGTTATGTATTGATGAATTCATGACAATGGCTTGCATTTTTATGTCATATTTGCTTATACTTTCTGGGCTATATGCTCGAGTATATGTAATACTCTCTTGAGTAACATTTCCTTACAAGAACACAATTAAAATTGCCCAACACAAACACCAAACTACATGTAAAACCATAGAACAAACGATATCTCCATCGTCTGAACATTATATAAGCGGAATTAGCATAACGCCGAACGCTATTCGACAAGTTTTACACAAAGCGAGTTAGATAATTACACGGCACAACTTGCGATTATGAGGAATGCTTTGGTTGTTATACTAAACACGCATTGTAACTGGAACGACCAAACGTTTTGCTATCAACAAGACTTTCAATGCGGATGGATGCGGACTATATAAGGACGGGATGGTTGGCGCTTACTCTAAGAGGCATACATCCAGCACTGAACGTACATATGTATATAAGGCTGTCCATAAAAGCGACCATGTTGAATTATTTGCAAAAACCATCCTGATAACTAACAATGAAGAAAGAACTACTGTATCTTTAACTGTGTCAGCCGACAATCCTCCTCTAATGCTAGATTGGACTAAACTTCCTCCTGTCTTTTGTGATGGTATAACCATCCCATATAACGACTCCGTTCGCAATCTAGGTCTATATATTGACAAGTCCTTCACCTGGGGTCCTCAGCTTCGAGAATTAAGTCGAAAGATGTTTGCCTCAGCAAGGTCCTTGCGAAGGTTACGCAATTTTCTACCGGTTGTCACGAAAATTTCGCTTGCTCAAACACTCCTACTCCCCATCCTTGATTATGCCGATGTCAGCTATCTTGATCTCACCGAAGACCAACTTAATAAACTTGAGCGTCTCCAAAATCTATGCATAAGGTTCATATTTGGTTTACGCAAATTTGACCATGTTTCTGAATTTCGTGTTAAGCTCAAGTGGTTACCCATACGGCTTCGTCGGAATGCTCACACTCTTTCACTCTTATATAATATATTGTTTAATCCTCTCACCCCTTCTTATCTAAAAGATCGTTTTGTATTTCTCCATAATTCCCATGAAAGATCCCTGAGGTCATCGGAGAATCGGTTAAAGTAAAACGACATCAACCATTCCTTGACGATGTAAACCACACTCTCTCAAATATAGTCCATTGGTTTGGTGTGAACAATTTATTATTAAATAGTCAGAAAACGAAATGTATACGGTTCGTGACACCTAATGTAAAGAAAGTTAATGCCAACATCTTGATGAATGGGGATGTGTTGAGCCTTGTGGAGACTACCAAATTCTTGGGAATTACATTGGATCCTAAACTTCAATGGGGTCCCCACATAACTGCCTTAGCAAAAAAGCTGAGTGCTGCTGTTTATGCGGTGGGCAAGATTCGCCAATTGACTGACATTGATACGGCTCGATTGGTCTATTTTGCTTACTTTCATAGCCTTATGAGTTATGGAATTTTGCTGTGGGGTGGTGCTGCTGACATTAATGCAATCTTTGTTCTCCAAAAGCGAGCCATAAGATCTATTTATTCACTAAGCTCCAAACAATCTCTGAGGGAAAAATTCAAAGAAATAAACATAATGACAGTAGCATCTGAATTCATATTTACTAATCTTATGTATGTCCATAAAAATATAGAGAAATTTAAAAAGTTAAGCGATGTTCATGACAAAAATACTAGAAATAGAAATAATCTAGTCAGTCATAAGACCAGGCTCCACAAAATCAGCAAATCTTTTAAGGGTTACTGTATACACTTCTATAATAAAGTTCCCACTCACATAAAAGCCTTAAGTATAAACAAATTTAAATCCACTGTTAAGCGACAGTTGTGTAATAAAGCTTACTATAAAATTTCAGAATACCTAGAGGATAATAAGGCTTGGGAACATAACATAATATAAGTCACCCAACCGGATGTGCATTGTTTAGTATAGATGTAATAATTCGTTCATTTGATTTCATCGTAGTTGTAAGCAATTTGAGTAAGTCATGCTCGCTAAAACGTCTGTGCTTGCGGCGGCGTCGTGTGCCGGGTCGGTCACTTCCCTGTAAAATGGTTGAGGAGGCCGATGGCTGGCACATGCGTCATATTCGTGAACGAGTGCTGCTTGTGTGGACTGGTCTGCTCGATTTGCTTATAATGATAACTTTTAATCACTTTAAAACTTTTATTTCTATTCATTGCTTTGGTGAAACAGTGTACTGATTCCGCGTTCTGGGCGACTTTACTTACCTAACTCAACCGTACAAAATCACTTGACCAATTACCCTATTCATCATTACTATTCTAAATTATCTATTTACTGCTCTGAATTTAACGCTGCAACCTCTGTATAAATACTGTATTGTAAACTTGTTTTAAAAGAGCAACGCTAGAGTTTCTTGCCCGTTCTTCTCTGGCGAAAACAGCCTTGTGAACCGGGTGGTAGTGGAAAAAAGTGACTGAATCTAAATAATGTATGACATTTCATGGGTTCAATAAATATTTTCATTTTCATTTTCATTTTCATTTTCAATCTGAAATTGAGAATGCCCGTACACACCACGACATTTATGGACAAGTCATTCTCCGTACAAGCTGTTCGATTGTGGAACTCTCTTCCAGATGTCGTAAGACGGGCTCGAACACTATCGTCATTCAAATTACAAGTCAAGGAGCACTATCTCTCTCACTGAACTCACATATTGCTGTGCTTTTACTATTCCTTTAACATTTATTATGTATATATCTATGTATATATAATATATTATGTATATATGTATGTAATATGTATGTTTGTTGTATGAGTTTATATTTGTATTTTATTTTATTGTTTCTTTATCTATTTATATTTATGTCACTATACACCCTAGACTGCCCTTTCTCTCTCCTTTCTTCTATGTCCATCCCAAGGTTGCCTGGAAGAGATTGCCTTGTGCAATAAGGCCGCCGATTGTACTTATTGTTTAGTTTTGTTATTATCTGTGTCTTTTTTCCGTGGTGTACAATAAAGAATATATAAATAAAAATAAATAAATAATGTATACGGGTTCGTTGAAAGAAGAACTTACGCACATTAATTCCAGTGAATTATAAGTTAATCTTTATAATCTTAATCTTACTCTACAGCAAAATATAGTAAACAAATATTTTCATACCCTATTTAAATTATAACAAAACAATACAAGCAATCTATCGTCCCGTTTGTCCACAAAGCGCGATGGTCATCGTGCCCGAGCTTTGGCGCAGATAAACATAGAACATTCAGTTTGGATGCATTTACAGTCCCATAATGCGCCGGCTATCCCGAGAAACATCTTATACCAATCTCCATTCATATTGTGCATCTTTGGCATTATGAGACTTACTACTGACGTTGTTTTAGGTTTTATACAGATGCCAATTAATTTCAAACATTTTTAGGCTCATTTTTTGATAACTTATTTCATTACGGAAATTGTAAAACTTAAAACTAAGCTTTCATTTCATGCCCATTGTTTTGTAAAACTTAGCGTGTTAGGAAGGATCCTAAGAAAATAATTGCCATAAAACATGATAAATACACACAAACAAATAATTAAATTCAAACATAAACTAAATCCCATGCCATAACATTTAAAATTTATTTGCACCCGTAAACGCTTATTGGATTACGCGCTCAAGCAACCACTCATTTTAATTCTAAAATTTATATCTGACCGTGTTCACTGAAAGGTAACAGGCTATTAGAAACTTATCGACACATTACTTACATTGTAATTGTATAATTTCAGACTTGCACTGCATGTACGAACTTCCTTCTAGTAATTACATACCAGGACCGCATTGAGAATGGCGAGCTGAATAATGTCTACCATATCAGTAAAGAAATGCGTGGAAACAATTCTAAATTCGTTGCCTAACGAAGCCTAATCAACTACAATAATATAATTAGTGGGAATACGAGCAATCTAAGGTAGAATTTCGATGAAATAATTCCAATTCTAGCCAATAATAAAAAGAGGTTATAAGAGCAAACAGAAATGGAATAATTCAATTATCTAATAAATAAATAATATTTCGAATAAGTACACAATATAGACCTTTCCTAAGGGCTTTATTTGATTTGGAGTCCTATGTTCAGCCACCAACTTTCTTTTGCTGAAGACGGTGATGGTACGATAAATACTGTATGAATTAAGTCAGACAAGAGCAGAGAGAGACAAGAGCAACATGCAATATAAATTATAACAAAACGTTACAATGGCTACATATAACACCTTCCTTCTGCGTTAATATACTTGAGCTTGTATAAACCTTTATTTATGTCGCGCGGGTTGGAGATTACTATAGGAACCATTAAAAATAGGATATTTTAGTATCATAAATATCATTATCTATAGTATCTGATTACGAAACATAGATGAACAAAAAGTCATAAACTAACCAAACCATGAACATTCTATACTTATCTGGAGATAGATTTTTTTTTTCATGAAATCGATAAAATAAGCAGTGCTAAAGATGTTTATTACAAATATAACGAAAATACAAAATGTTTAACACGAGATCCGGCCCATTATGCCAAAGAATGCAGAATGCTCGTGTACAGTTTATAAGCCCCGTACCATTTTATGGATAGTAATTACTTCACAAATGCATGTATACCGCTATACGAAAACCAATGTTTGTTTTAACCTAACTCTATATTACGGCTTAATCAAACGTTTAGCGTCTGCGTATAAAATAGGAAACATCAGATGTAGTTAGTAGTTATACATTTGAATGCACTCTTGATTTAATTGCGATGAATTAATTTTATTACCACTGCTATTTAAGGATCGTTTCAGTTCTTAGAAATTAAATTACTCCCCTTCAATTAAACTTAATATTGGTATCACTTGGAAATATTATAGACATACTCGAAGGAGTTTTTTTTTAATAATATTCTTTTCATCATAAGTACAACAAACGAGGAGGGGCACGCTTCATGGCCATCTGCTTCTGGTGGATTCTAGTTTTTTTTTTATTGTGTTGAATGGCGAGACACGACCGCTGCTCATAGACAGTAGAAAACCAAACAACACTATGAACTACAAAGCATTGCTTGGGACTCCACTGCGCTCGCCATCCCGAGACTTAAGATGTTAAGTTTCAGTATCTTCAGTAGTTACTCTGGCTACAATGTCCTTCAAACCAGAACACAGCAGTGCATTTACACTGCTGTTTGGCGGGAGAAATAGACATTGCGATGGTGCATACCCAGGCAGCTTCTCACATATGAGAGACCTATCACCAGTAAAGTTTGGATTACACTTATCAGCAAATGCTTTGTAGTCATTTTTTCGCGTCAATAAAAAAAGATAGTTGTCGCCGCCAGTGAACACCCAAAAACCTCCAGGATCATATTATAGTCAGTATCAGTTTTTAATAATCCCTTTGCCCGAGCTTTTAATGTCAACGACGAGAACAGTGGTATGAGGGAAGCGATCTCCCGACATTTGGCTATCTCACTAACCGAATTAAACACAAAAGCGAAAGCATTCAGGACGTTGCAACTACTACATAAAACACTGTGCAATAAATCAATATGAAATTACAGATGAATATAAATTTGACCGAAGCAGTGAAGGGAACACGAGAAATGATCTCACTATATCTGCAAGATCAAACGCACGTAACAACAATATTTTTTCCAATGAAACGCAACATGAAAACGGAAACAAACAAGTTGTCGCGCGTTATCTGGCAGGCAGGTGTAAGAGAATGCTTCGTCCTAAATACGAGTAAAACGTTGATAAACAGAGGCGATACAAATTAACAACAATAATCGAGCTGAACAAGGGACCGCAATAACCACTGAAAGTGTGCACACGGTACAATCGCAAACAACACTATTCGTTTTTATAATTGCTGGATATTATTTAACTGTAGAGGTAGCGAGAGGTCGTTGGGTGCAGGCCGCTTTCGATGTAGAAATTTTTGATCGAGGTGTGTGTTAAGCCGTAGATATTCTGTGTTCGATGACAATTTATCCAATAAATAAAGTATAACCACACGTTTAGTAAGTACTAAGCAGAATAATAATAGCATTGGGAGATAATTCCTATATTATGTGAATCTACTATAAATTTAAAACATTCAAATAAATATATTTCGGGAAACAACGATTTCTAAAAATATACACAATAATATAGTAGAAAGTATATCTACCTCAGCATACATAAAAAAAAATATAGAAGTACCTCTCAATTCCTTCCATTAAAAGACAATGCAAACTACACAAAAAAAACAATCAACAATAGCTTTCCTATCCATGTCGAGCAAGAGACATGAATATTCGATTACAGCGCAGCAAAATCGTCGCATATCTAATCTGTAACCGTTGCGATACTAAATTGTGGTGTATCTACAACAATACAGTGGGTGACAACTTGATAAATTCAATACACAGCTTGTGAATTACTCGTTCGACTGTACAAGGGTACAGAAACAACGGGCAGTTGAGATAGCGCGTCGGCAATACAGGTACAACGAATGGACCGGGCACACGCCACTTACATCTAGATGTATGTAGTTGCATATTGATGCCGTTAGCGTTGTGTACACCACTGTACATTGTAGCTGAATCTTTGTATCTTGCCTGTGCGCTATCGGACTGTAGTATGGCCTAGTGCAGAGTACTGGAACCACGGAGCTTTAAGGCATAGTGCACACTGCACGATATTGTTCCAAATCTACGGAATATAGTGCAGGCAAGTGGCAATTTAAAACAAGTGGAGAATTGGTTAGAGTAACTCAGTCTATCTAGTGATGTGAAGTGATGAAGTCTACTCAAGAATATAACACTTAGAATCGGTAATTGCCTTTGAAAATAAATGGAAAAATAATAATAATAATAAATAATAATAAATACACCCAACAGTCACATACATAATCCTGACCCCACACTAAGATCGAGTCTTGTGTCGTGGGCATCAGAAGCTACGAGAGACTTTTCGGTCTCACAAACACCCAGACCCGAAACAAATACCTGTGGACCACACAAATATTTGTTTCGGTGCGGGGATCGAACCCGCGGCCTCTCGTTTCACAGGCGGCGTCTAACCAACTGCGCCACGGAGGCTGTCGATCTGTCGAAAAATGAAATATGTAAAAAGGTTATAAGATAAAGATAGCTCTAACCTTGGTATTCTAACAATGCAAATAAAACGCAGGAACTCACCTGTTTATTTCAAAGTTTTCTGTGAAAACCTAACACTTAACATACAGCAGTTAAACATTTATTTTCCGGTGCCAGTTAACGTAATGTATCTAAACCATCATAGACTGAGCCATTGTACGTACAATTACACTAAAACATGTACTTATTCAGCTTTCTAACCGCATCTAGCATCATTAATCAGTAAACATGAATTTTCACAATACCGTGATATCGCGCACAGGAAGTCATTTCACACAGCCAAGTGCAGCGAATGAAGTATCATATTCCCAACGTATGAGACTTTTGAGTTTACTTAATGATTCGTTCCGAGCCATCCGTTCTGTGGCGTGTCATAAATCTATTCATTACCAACACCGCACTTTATCCATAGGAAAAATAAATTACAAACGACTCACCTCGCTTGTCTAGTGATATTATAAAGTTCTATTCCCAGTTCCCAGGTGAAGCGACGATATTCGTGGGGTGGCTGGTAGCGGTTGGCGACGGGCTGAAGATCGAGCCCAGTGGCGTGCTATGGGAGAGGACTATGTCCAGCAGTGGACGCAAAAGGGCTGATGATGATGATGATTCTCAGTTCTGGTACTTCATTTTATATTCAGAAAACTTCGGTTTGAGATATCTCGTGTGAGTGGCCCGGAACTAGAATTTATGACATGCCCCCTACCAAATATGAAAAGAAATAAACTTAACGAAATATCGGTAGCACTCGTGCCACCTCTCCCTATGCGATCGTTTGAATTTACTTAAATAAATAATTAGCAATTTACAATACCCCGTCGTCGACGCTTAATTAAGTGTCTACGATTTCACTAATAGTAATTAATACAAATGAATACACACTTTTGATTAATAATGTAAACGGATGTTTGTCCACGTGTTAGTATTTCTAAAATTTATACATACATTGAATTTACGATCAATATACACCCAGATACATATTATAGTATAATGTTACACGTCACCTGTGTGAAACGGATATCCCGTATTAGACCAAAAATATGGCGGCGGAAAGTGAGCGACCTCAATTATTACTTCCCCGTGTCGCAGCGACTTCTAAGAAAAATAATACATACATAAACTCACGCCTTTTTCCCAGAAGTGGTAGGCAGGGGTGCTGTCAGGACAGCCACATTTCGCCTTGTGTGTTCCGTCCCACAATTAGATGGGGGCGAGCCTATCTCCATATCGGGCACAAATTTCTGACTCCGGGCTGATTATAATTAATAGAAAAATCCAATATCACTTTGCCCGACACGGGATTCGAACCCGAGACCTCAACGTTGTAATCCTACCGTAGTACAACTACGCCACCGAGGCAGAAAAATAATGAAGACACGTATTATAAGGTTGACGCTGAACAGACATAATGGCGATATTAATCTTTGATCTCGCACAACGTAATGGAACACGATGAATCTCTCGCCCGCAACAACATAATATTCGTATTGAATAACGACAAAGTTTATCAAGTAAATCACGTCGAGGCGCGTCTTAAAGAATCACTAGTCAGCCTTTGTGAAGCGGCTGTTATTATTTTCTTTATGGAAATAAGCCCACTCTCGCGCAGTTACGAATATTGCACGAGTCATCACCGTCATCTCTTTGTGTATAAATCATTGTGAACGCTTCACTGCGCTTATTCGCTTTCAACAATAATATTAGCACGTATTCACGCCTTGCACAAATCTCACTTGTACATCGAGCAGCACAGCTTTATCACTCGTGAATGCCGAACGTGAGTGCAAAGAAATAATTACGAGACCGGAGAACACAGCACAGCGACCGACAAAATTAATTAATTTAATTAATGCAGTAATATGTACCTACTGTTGTTAAAGAATTGTAATCTCATAAAGAACCGCGAATAATAAAAATCATACTTTTAATAACAGTATAGCCGTGTTAGTCTATGTAAGTGAAAGTTTTTGCTAATTCATTTATTTTAACAACGAGAGTTTGCGTAAGAGGTTAATTTTAAGAGTTCAAAGTTGACGTGTACGTGATGCATTCGTTAAAGATAAAGTAAAAACTATGTCTAGAAGGAACGTCTGAGTAACATAGACTAAGCGGTGTAATTAGAATGCTGGTGGTACTTATAACACAGGGATTCCCTATTTTAAATACCAGCCGTACCTTAAAAAAGTTGGTTATAAAGAAGATAATTTGTACGATAAATTACATGTACAATGAAATTCCGAACGAATAAACTATTTATTATTTATTTACTTTATTCGAACAAAATGCATCTTGCAATTGTTCAAAAAAGACAAAAGCGAGCAGTCAATTATAGTCCTAAAATGTTCCCAGTATTTACAGTCTATTTAACCTGTTACTCCGGCCGTCGAAAAGAAAGTTACACGGTGAGTTAGGCACGGGAAATTTGCCCAAATTACTGTTTAGTAGCGTTTTACTCTAATTGCATGGATTCATCAGAAACGTTGCATTGAGGCCGGACAGTCGCCATGACATCCACTCCATGACAATGACAGCGATTTACGCGGGAATAGCATCACTTCTACTGTCTGTGGTTCCTATACGTCGTGCTATCGTTCACTGTGCGATTTCATATTGTTTGTAAACATGTGTTCTTAGTCGATCTGCTCCCGGTACCTACTTTAACTTCCTATGCCAATAATTGTTAATTTTTGTGCGTAGTATATTATAAAGCTGTAATACTTCTCGCACTATGTAAATATCTACAGGACTATTTATAGCAGGCTTCCAAATAAGTGGTTTTAAATGGTGACCTTTATAAACCAAAAACATGAAATATTCGAACCATGCTTTAATTAACTATTCTTTATCAAGAAAGTAGACTTATCAAAAATAAACTATCTAAAGACGATCTGCATCTCCGAAATTAAAGTTTTATCTTCCAAAGTCTACTGCAATTTAAACTTACTTTGTGCCAATAAAATAACTCAGCGTTGTTGGTCGTAGCTCCAACGCGGCGTCTAACGGTTCGTAAAATGCTCCCAAATGACAGTTAATGATAACTACAGAATTTAAAAAATAATGACGAAATTGGCCGTCGCGTCGCGCCACCGTTACAAATGATCGTCGGTACTCAGTGTGCTCTATTGTGTTGCATTTAACGACACAACATGTGTGTGAGTGTGTCAAATGATACCTGTATATGTCGCACACAACTTTCCATTTCATTAGCTCATCGTACATTTTAAACTTTTGATCGATAAAGCAAGGAACTCTTCACAAATATCCAAAGTCATACGGCCTTATTCATAGATAGTTTTAAAACCTATTTTAGTTATCGAATGTTTTGTCTTCCTTGCTCAAACTGAATTCAAAAGTCGTTCAAATGGGACAAAATATTCCATAATTAAAATAGGTTTAAAAACTGTCTAAGAATAAGGCCGCTATTGTTTAGCATCTAAATTATGGTCATGATACTTTATAGACATGTAAATAGAGATTACATTAATTGTATGCAAGATAAAAGAAAATGCAAAAACTATGCTAACCTTAGCTAGTATTTTGATTAAAATGGATTGATTGGATTAGCCTATGCGATGGGCGATGAGATTAGCGTCATAGTGAGACAAATCGAATTATCTCGATCTAATGGATAGCTTATGCGGTTTCGATATCGAACTTTAATCTCAAAGCTTACACAAATTATAAAAATCTTCACAAATAACTTCTTCTTCTTCTCCTTCCTCTCTTCAGCCACATCAAATCCAAGTCGAAGTAATAATATCTTATAACAACAATTTTGCTTCAAATTCACATTATAAAGAGCAATTCTCGGCTAAACCGGATTCGCATTATCAAAATGGAGCTCCGAGGAGTCGAGAAATTGACGTCCGTTTAATTTTTCTAAAAAAGATACCTATCATAAACGTGTAATAATAACAAGCAGCGCGATAGCCCTGTTAGAGCAAATTGCTGCTACTTTCCAATCGTAATCAGATTCTTTGCCCGTTTCCTTCCTTCCATCGCATTTCAACTATAAACAAGCTATTATTTTAATGTACACTTTTATCAATCGTGCTTTTCAATTAGCCATGCATACGATTTCTTTTGAATAGAGCCTAACAAGGATATCCGAATAAATCAGCATCAACTTTCGTATTTAGAAATCCGTACCTATTTGCTATGAATGGAGAATGAATATTTTTTTGTCTACAATTGCTGATTGCAATATTTTTGCTACTAACCTTTTTATGCATTGTCACACTCTAAATCTACGCAACATACATACAATTTTTCAAAAATTATTGTTTATGCATTATGAATGTGAAACACAAGCAGACCTAACGTAAAAAAGTAAAGTATGCAATCTAATTTTTATATGGATCGATATTATAAGTATTTCTTTGTATGGAATTCTTTGTGCGCAACACCCACTCGCACCTCGCCGACTTATGTTACATGCAAAATCATCCGTTATTGGCATTTGAGCAGCAAGTCATATTCGCATCATGTTTGCATTAAAAGCAATTTATTTTTTGGCTAACTGCAGAGAAATTCATGAAGATGAATGCCGACCTTTAGTCAAACTCATCGTTTGTTACCTAACTTTAAAAATACGCTTCTAGCAGATAATTACAGGTCCGCGCTGGTAAATACACTAAAACACTGTTATCATGTACAATTTTGATAGATTGATACACGACTTTACAATTTCACACTTACAGAAATGAAGCGTAATAAATTTCGGTTACATAATGCCAACTCAGCAAGTAAAGATAAAAAACCGAGAGGGTCTCAAACTAAACTTTCACTGCAGTCTTCATTAATCAAAGTGTATTAATCTGAATAAAGTTCTTTTTAGACAGCTACAGAGAACGGTTGCGTCGTACTGTTGCTCTAGTTTGTACTCGGGTAAAGTGTTGACGCAGCAATCACGCCGTCGCGACGGCCTGCGCACCGCGATCGCCGCGATGACCCAGAAATCATTTCTGCAACCAGTGCTAAACATCGACAAAAACAACTAACAAGTGTTAAGGCCAAGCTATATTTAATAATTAAATATGGCAAAACCAAAAAGTACAATTACTATTAAAACTGAAACAGAACAAGTGTTGTACCAGTTGTACAACGAAGAGAAACATCTAAGGGAAAAATTAGAATGCTTAGTAAATGAGCTTCAAATAAAAGTCGAAAATCTTCAGCAACAATTGCTCAAAGCTAAAGAAGTCGATAAAAAACAAGCATCTGAGAAACCAGGAGTTAGTAAAGAAGTTCCCCCTGAAGTCCAATACGATACAGATGAAGAGGAACTCGCTAAAGAAACGGAATGGATACGACAAGTGAGTAGAAAAAAAAGAAAGAGGACCTCAACACCTTCTCCGTCTCAACAATCCGAGCCTAGCAAAAAAGTCTCGGAGAAACCAAAAGAAAAGAAGGCGCCTCCACCGCCTCCTATTGTTGTAGAAAGCATCAAGGACTACCAAAAACTTTATGATCTTCTCGTTACCAGTATACCAAGTGAATCATTCACTATTAAGATGATGAAAGGCGACACAGCTAAAATAAACACCAAAAGTGAGAACTCATACAAGGCTACCACAAAGCTCTTAGTAGATAATAATAATCATTGGCACTCGTACGAGAACAAACAGGACAGACCAATTAGAGTGATGGCAAAAAATCTTCATCACACATATGTACCTGAAAGAATTATTGAAGACCTTAAATCTAAAGGATTTAAAATTATTGAAGCGGTAAATAAACTCAGCTGGAGGACTAAAGAACCTCTTAATATGTTTATGTTGTCGTTTCAAAAAGAAGAAGACATAAAGAGTATCTATAGTATCAGCTCAATTCTAGGCTGCAAAGTGGAAATTCAGCCAATTAAATCATCTAAATTGATTCCACAGTGTAAAAAATGCCAAGCATACGGCCATACTCAAAAATACTGTAGTAAAGAGCCTAGATGCGTCAAATGTACTGGTAAGCATCTTACTCGTGATTGCCCAAAACCAGCGGACGCTAAGCCAAAATGTATACATTGTGGTGAACCTCACCCTGCCAACTACCGAGGGTGCATAGTAGCTAAAGAACTTCAAAATATAAAAAGCAAAGCGATGAAAAGCAGCACAAATGCTGTGCGAGCTCCAGCTACAAATAGCACCAAAAAACAAGTAAACACTCAAAATGTCACAAAAGGTGTGACATATTCACAAATGGCTAAAACTGGACAGTCGCAAATACAGCCACAGGCACAGTCACAGTATCAGCCTCAGCCACAACCAAAACCGCAAGAAAATAATATTGAAGACAAAATCAACAAAATTTTAAATATCATGACTTCATTTGATAATCGTCTGAAAATCCTGGAGCATAGCACCAAAACTGCTATCATACCACATTCTAAACAATGATGCTTAAAGTCATGGCTTGGAATGCCAATGGATTACTTCAACATCTAAATGAAATAGAAGTTGTCCTAACCACAGAAAACTTCGATGTTTGCCTCATATCAGAATCACACTGCACCAAGGAATCAATTATTCAAATAAAAGGATATAAAGTTTATCACGCCTTGCATCCTTATAATACTCCTAGGGGAGGCAGTTCAATCATAATAAAAGAGAACATCAGCCACTACGAACAACTAAAGATGGAGGATGAAGACATACAAGCTGTGGCGGTTTGTATACAAACAAAACACTATCCTATAACTATATCAGCCATATACTCCCCGCCTAGGTATTCGTTAAAGGCTGAGCGTTATATAGATGTATTTGAACAACTTGGCTCCAGGTTCATACTGGGCGGCGACTTTAATGCGAAAAATACCTTCTGGGGATCTAGACTTACCACAACCAAAGGCAGAGAATTGTTATCAGCCGCTAGGGAAGTCAAATGCGATATCATATCTACAGGCAAGCCTACTTATTGGCCTACAGATAGCCAAAAGATTCCAGATCTAATAGACTTCTTCATTGTGAAAAATCTCTCCCTTGATACTCTACATATTGAGGAGGGCTATGACATGAGTTCAGATCACTCACCGATTATCTTAACTCTATCCAATGGAACAATTCAAAAGGAAAACCATCTCACACTGACAAATAAATACACTGACTGGGAGAGCTTCAAGCTTGACTTAGAATGTGTAATTGATCTAAAAGTTCCTCTAAAAAACTCGGAGCAACTCGAACATGACTTGAGACAGTTTATAGTAAACATTCAACAATGTGCCTGGCGAAACACACCGATGGTGAAGTCTAGAGCTAGAGGCAACTCTTATCCAGCAAAGATCAGGGACCTCATAGCTGAAAAAAGGAAACAGAGAAAACAATGGCAAATAAACAGATATCCAAAAGACAAACAAATTCTCAACACACTCACTAAAAGGCTTAATAAAGAAATAAAAAGCTTCAAAGACGAATCCATCAATACTTACCTTCGTGGACTATCTAGCGATCGCACATCAGATTACTCACTGTGGAAAGCTACCAGAAACATTAAAAAACCAATTATGCAAGTCCCTCCCATTAAAACACCGAATGGGAGTTGGGCCATTAGCCACGAACAAAAAGCAAATGTATTTGCAAATCATTTAGAGCATATATTTAAACCAAATCATGGTACCGTATTGGATTTCAAACTTGACAATATATTACAAGACGACCAGTCAATACAACTCGTCACTCCTAGAGAACTAATACGTGAAATAAAAAAAAATAACCAAAAAAAATCTCCTGGTTATGACCTGATTACTGGAGAAGTTTTGAACAACCTTCCGCGCAAAGCAGTTGTTAAACTGACTACTTTGATAAACGCCACGTTCAGACTGAAATATGTACCCGATGTTTGGAAATTTGCTGAAGTAATTATGATACTCAAGCCTGGTAAACCTCCTCATGAAGCGAAATCTTATAGGCCAATCTCCTTGTTGCCAGTAATGGCCAAACTATATGAAAAAATATTTTTGAAAAGATTAAAACCTATCATAGAAGAGCGGAAGCTAATCCCCGACTATCAATTTGGCTTTAGGGAAAAACATTCTACAATAGACCAAGTCCACCGGATAACCAATTTAATCGAAAAAGCCCTAGAAGAGAAAAAAGTTTGCTCCACGGTGTTCCTAGACGTGGCACAAGCATTTGACAAGGTATGGCACCACGGTCTCATTTACAAACTAAGAAAAATGCTGCCTAAGCAATTTTCAGAAATTTTGGAATCTTATATTTCTGAAAGAATGTTTCGTATAAAACACGAAGATTCTTATTCAGAAATTAAGCGTATAGAAGCTGGAGTACCACAAGGAAGTGTACTAGGTCCGGTCCTGTACTTATTATACACCTGTGATATTCCTGAAATGGAAAACAACGCCATTGCAACTTTCGCAGACGATACAGCTATCATAGCTACAGGTTCGACTCACGAAGCAGCAGTGGATAAAGTCCAAACAGCTGTCAACATCATCTCCAACTGGACAGACAAATGGCGTCTCAAAATAAATGAAACAAAATCTGTTCATATTGATTTCACCAACAAAAGGCCAAAGTATGAGCCTGTGTTCATAAACGGTAAAACCATACCATATGAAAATACAGCCAAATACCTAGGCATGACGCTGGACGCAAAGCTTCGCTGGAAGGCACACGTCAAAAAGAAACGAGACGAGCTGGAAATTCGCTACAAAAAGATGTATTGGTTACTTGGCAAATACTCCTCGTTGTCAATACACAACAAAGTACTTTTGTACAAACAAGTCCTGATGCCAGTATGGACTTATGGTATACAGCTGTGGGGATGTACCAAACCAAGCAATATACTAATAATTCAGCGATTCCAGAACAAAGTACTGAGGGGTATAGCAAACGCCCCATGGTATGTAAGAAACGAAGATCTTCACAGGGACCTCAAAGTGGACTTCGTTAGAAATATAGTAAAAAAGTATGCCGAAGCTCATGAACATAGACTTCATCATCATGTGAATGTCGAGGCGATCCAGCTCCTCGACAACACGGACTTAGTGAGAAGACTAAAAAGGACAAAACCCTTCGAGTTAGTGATGAACAGTTAGTGCAATATAGTGCAGTGAGTGCTAGTGAAACAGAACACGCGAACATTGTGTCTTCCCCTTAATAGAGACAATAAGAAAAGTGTTATTGGACACATTCTTAGTCATAGTCTCTTTAGAAGTTTAGGTTAGATTTAAATAACTTATTAGTCATAAGGCTAGATTGTTATCCAAATGATGTATTCACGCCAGAGTACACCATAAAAAAAAAAAAAAAAAAAAAAAAATCTGAATAAAGTATTGAATGGACTTTTAGTACATTATCATGGAGTTCCAGAGATAATCGGATTAATCACGCAACAGCGATCGGAAACGTTATTTGTCAGAGAGCGCATCGGCCTCGAGGAAGCTCATAGTTGATTCGTAAACGCAACAATGTATGAAACGAGATGTCTTTTACATTACGAGTAGAACCGACATTAATTTAAACGCAAGTGCGCTTGAGTTTAATGTTTAATAGCAGTATTAATTAATTTTATGTCGCAAAATACTATAAATAAAATAATGATTGACACGATTCGACCTCTCATGAACGACAACTATTCGTCGGTTTTTTTTACTAGTGATAAGATTAGTGCGTAGCTTATAGAGACATCAAAATATCGCCTACCTGGGCAGGCGATAGGCTAAGTTCCTCTATATATAAAGATATCGATGTAGATTTTCGACCGCAGCTTTTTGATAACAAAGACAGATACAGATCTGAACACGTAAAGCTCAGATTGTACTGCTGAGATGCATATTTCAGGCACGAAACGAGGTCGCTTCTCCTTCGCGATGTTAGTCTTCAGTAGAGAACCGCATACCTTTCACGTTTACAATGAGGTTATCAGCGCCTTTAATATTAATATAATTACAAGTAAGCATCTGAATAGTATTAAATGTTAAACAAGTGAAAGGCATTTTCGTGAAAACGGCACACCGTTGGATAATTGTCGTGTATCTAATAAAACATTATTTGTTCGCCATTTGAATCTTAAATAGAGAAAAGCGCGAGACCCTTTATGCATTGGAGAGCACATTGCTGGTAGAATACCGAATAGAAGAAATCCCGAGGAATCCAATCCGCCACGGAGGAATTCAAGACGTTGGTCCAGGTCACTGACATGGCTTTGACATCAGTTATCATTCCATGAGCATCAGGAATTCAAATTTTATTCGATAGTTTATTCTGAGTAATTGTTTGAGATACCGTCGTTTTTTTACCATACCACCCGTCATCGCAGTACAATTCAATCCTACCACCAGCAAGCATACTGTGCCCGAACGGTACGTTTCCAGCGTTCTTATTTACCACGCATGTACAAGCTCTAGAATTAACTCCCTGCTTCGTTGTTTCCCAAGCGCTATTAATTGTCCTTTTTTAAACGAGGCTTAAAGGGAGTACTCTCCTTACAGTAGGCAGTGAACTGGCGGTGCTTGACCCCTGGCACTGCGAAATTGCGGTGACCGCTTACAATCAGGCAGACCGCATGCTTCTCTGCTTGTTTTAGGCCAATAAAAAGAAGAAAGTTTAATCTATCCTTAGAGTTATATCTCTATATGCGTTATTTCATGTAAAAGTTCACTTAACTTCTGTATATACTATGAATAGCAATTACATTACCACTTCATGTTTGATTAATCATAATAAGTTTGAAATGAGGGGTAACATTTTAACTAAATCATTTATAAATTATAAGTTTTAGTTTTAAACACCATTAATGTTGATCGTACATGGTGATTAATTATGATATACGAGCATAGATATTTCATGCATGTTCTTATTAAATCAAATTCAACAACTATAATTTAAACACGAGCAAAAATCAAGGCACATAACATTATAAATCAGGAGGAGAATATTAATTGAAGCTAATAGAAATAAATTAAACAAACGGAACCGACGCATCCATGTTCTGACAAATTAAAAAGTTCTAATATTTCCTCTATTAGCTTATTTAATTATCAATTCATTTTCCGGTCATTATGGAAGAATTATACACATAACTGGTTTACAATATGGATTGCGAAATTTCTATATCACGACGTGGAGCGGAAGTGTTTCCCGTCGTCCGTAGGACTAGCCGAGTGTTCTCAATAGTAGTGATTATATTAATAGCCGATAGGTTTGAGATAAAGAAAATGTATTCAAATGACTCGCGTGAACTTGCTCGCGAAACATCAGCCTCGTGTGCTGTTAACCATTTGATGGAAACTATGAAAGGGAAAGTTCATATGTGACATAGACATACTAGATTTACATCGCAGCTACTTCAATAAATAAGGAGCTTTGAATTTGAAACTCGTATTGCCTATTGTACCGACGATTTTAAACGTAGTTAGAATTGACGATTATACCAAAATTCTCTCAAAATATAATGAATTCCTGACCCAAATATTTGAAAGCCTCTTTGCGCACCGTAAACCTTTTAACAACGAGAAAACACAATATTGAAAATCGTTATACCAATAATAAAATATACTGAATTATACGACAAAAATTATATAAAGGCGAATAACGTTGATTGTAGACAGACACCACTCCTTAAATCTATTATGATCTTTATTACAAGAGCTAGACGTGCCTTCATAGTAGCGACAACTATATGCAATAAGTGGCCTACATCTACGTTTGAACCGGTACAAAGTCTAGAACGGAGACGTTAACAATTTAATTTGCTCAAACATTGAATATTTAAGACACCTTTCCAAGAACTACGCTGCAAGTTCTTGTCTTTTGAATTTAAAATGACTTCATTTCAGAACCTCGGTACTATTAGCTAGGTAGTCATAATATATAGGTAGGTATGTATTATAAAATTGAATGGACGAAGAAAACTATCGTACGTGTAGACAAACATTCAATTACCCAATCTAGATATTGCATCGTCTAACTGAAAAAGGTTGACGCAAACTCAATTTAGTGAATTGAACGTTGAATTCACGACCTCGCTTTATAAGAAAGATGAACCAAAAATATTAGAAAGGATAAGTACAAGTAAAAGCTTTATTTTACAGCTTATTAGAACACTGGTATGAACATTCAGCAATCGAGAGGGGAAAATAACTTGATATGAATATTTTTAGACAATTTTACAACTCTAGTGAAGCCGGCTCATTCATGTTGTCACATATCTAGTTACAACACATATGTTACTCAAAAAGACTGCATTGAATTATTTCATTCAAGAATGAACTATACGAATTACTGATATAGTCATTAAAAACAATGGCTAACCCATTGTTTTCACTGCAATGCGCTCGAGACTGCACTGTGAAATAAAATAGTTTACAAGATATCCAAACAAAAGTAAATAAATAATCCACTGTGAAGGCAATCAATGGCTTATACTTCGTTATAAAATGCATCTTAAATACAATAAAAAACTTTATTGTATTCTGGTGGAACAAAAAATAATTGAAATCACATTACTTAAACATCATATGGAAGTTATGTACGCACAGACAACGCACGCACGATAACTTATAGCACATTAATTGTCTGTAATATCGCCATTGAGTTTATGATTAATGTATGTATGCGTAGCCATGTAGAGAAAACGATAAAATCCTTATTCTGACACCGAATCCTCAAAGGAATAGTCACTTTTCTAATAGACACATATATATATAGTCTAAGGATTGCTTATGACTTTTAGCAGTTTTTAAGGAAACGATTTTTTTATTCAATTATATTCGTCGTTTTAAAATGCGGGAGTATAATTGAAAGCTATTAGTTATGCTCGACATTTTGCAATCATCGGTTAATAAAAGTGTACTCCGTTTGTTTTTATATAGAAACTAGCGGCCCGACTCCGCCCGGGTGCAGAACCTTTTTTGAAAACATTCTATCTCTTATGATCATCAGTTAATATTTATTTAATTAAAGCTTCATGGTACACCAGTTACACAACGAAAAAGGAGACAATAAACAGATAAAAGTACAATTGTCATCTTTTCGCACAAGGCAATTCAGGCAAGGAAAGAAAAATGTAAAAAAGGATAATGTAGGATTCTAATGGTGAAAGAATTTTTCAAATCGGTGCAGTAGTTTCAGAGCCTATTCAATGCAAACAAACAATCAAATCTTTCCTCTTTATAATATTCGTTTACATATCATGTAGAAATCGAATTTGAATGCGTATATTATAGTATAATATTCTGTCGAGCATTACTGCTTTGTATAAATGTGTAAGATCTGTTTACGAGTGCGCGGATTTATATGATGAATGTGTAACATCACTCAGATGTAATTTTACAGAATAAGGCTATTATAAGATGATTAATGCGGAGCGAGCCAACATCGAGGAGGATTTATACCACATTGGTAAGCAGTGTTAATGAGATCTTCACACGAACCTACAATTTACCGAAATATTACTGCTAATAACATCATTTATAAACACACTATATTTATTTCCTGAGATAAATAATAGAGGCGGATATTTTGCAGTGTTTTTACAGTAAACTGCACTGGACTAATGCTTCACAAAACGGAATGCATAATGATTTATGTGTGATGAACATAAAACTATAATAAGTAACCTAAAAACTTAACTATTTTTGAGAACCTATTCGTAATTCGGCACCTTCGTCAACAATACAACGTTGATCGAAGTTAGGCACTAAGGTATATAATATCACCTTCGTTATAATTGGATTCACGTAAAAAGTGTTTGGACTGATCACAAATAATGCAGTACCGTTAGATGCTGCTGTTATCAATGCGCTCGGAAGATTTGTTATTTACAAGAAAAAGCATATTTTATTATTGACAGCCATAATTGTTCACGAACAAGCCATAACGGAGCGCAGCGCGCGTACTTCGAGAAGCAATTTATATAATTTTCTATTCGTTCGATCGCAATAAGATATCATTCAAAGTGAACGGCTACATGGAAGCATGGCTAATGCCTGTGCATTACTTTTTTACGTTCTCCAGCCGAGAAAAAAATAGGCACAGGCGTCAGGCCGCTTCGGATTGCATAACGCATTTCTCTTCAATCATAATAACAGTTTCGACACCGGCGCTTCGTGCCGCGACCGAATCTCCAACAATCCGTTACTTATCTGCCATTTTAATACAAATAATGGTTATTATAAAAATTCGCACGATACCGACGCGCTATTTGAACTGATTGCGTATCACGTTTCATTCTTGTGTGAATTTTCAGCAGTTTTACCATGACAACTGCGAATAATACATTTTAAACAATAAATTATTTTGTATTTAAAATAGGCACACATTTAATTACAGACTCTGTAAATACTGCAAATGCAGTTCATTAATTTTATACGTGACAAAATAAATTAAATGTGTGCTGACAAAGTACTGCTGTGCTATGGTCTCACATTTTAAAATAGTTTCCATGTATTCTCACGCACATTAAAATGTTATATTTGCCATTTTGCATAATAACACTATCAACTTCAAAAATATTATCATCGACTTCAATTATTATTATCATCGACTTCAAAATTATTAATCTACATATTATTTAAACGGCGTCGCTAAAACTATAACAAGTACCCCTACATTATTTAAAAAATCAACAAATAATCGGTCCATCCGACAGTGGCGTAAGAAGGTAAAATAAAAATTAAAACAGACGTAAAATACAATAATGTTTTTCAATTGAAACAACACGATTGCGGAAATGTCAAACATTAATTAAAAGGAACAGTTTGCACGGAGCCAGTGTAAGGCGTTTGAAACGGAATCGCGTTGTACATAAGGAGAGTTTTCGAAAACCATTAAACGGATTGTTGCGGCGATTTTTATCTAAATGGATTAAGTGAAAACATGCCTCAAGAGAATGTGCTCAATAAAATTGAAGATTAATATCTAGAAAATTATTCTGCTTCATTATTGTTATACCTGAGACGCACCGCGCGCCTAATAATACCTAATTATTGGCTTATAATTGCTGGCTATGTGAGCTATAATTAAATAATGAAAAAGAAAATATACTACTGCTTGTCGCATGTGCAATAAGTAATTACACATACAAAATACTTTACTTTTTTCAATTTATATACCGTATGATAATTATTATACTTAAGGGATAAAAATTGTTTTACGGCTTCTTTCCAAAAATCCATTCTACTGACCTGATAGAACCATGTATGTATAAAAAGCTCCGATTACAAAAAGCTTTTCATTCTGAGATATATAATATTGCGGAGTACAATCTTTAAAATATTATCAACCACGTAATTTTTTTATCTTTTAAAAAATCTATTATGAGACTTCGAGATCACTTTTTTAAATTTCATTGGAGTATATACCCAAACCAATGCATTAATAATGACTCACGTATGCATTGACTTAGGACTAGTCCAAAGATTTTAAGTGTCATCCCAGATTTATGCAAATTACATCCTGCGATGAGTTGTCTAAGCCAAGGGTTCCTAAACTTTTTTGTACTGTGACGCCATTAGGAATTTCAGATCCAGATTCACCCCATATTCGTCACCTCGAGCCAAAATACTAAACTTAAAAAAATACACTTTTAATACTAGTCTAATATCTGTCAGCAATAGGTTATCAGCATTATTACTCTATTTGGACATTTATGTTTTTTATTCGAAAAAGGAACAAAGCCAAAACATAAGCATAAAAGAAAGATATTTATTTTACTATTAACTGGCTTTAAATGAGAAGGATGTACTTGCTTTTCTGAGCATAGCTTCTCGAAACGGGACACCAGTTTCAACATTGCATTATCTGAACTATTTTTTTAATATATCGCAAATTTATAAAACCTTTAGTGCTGATGACTGATGTGCTAGGAAACTGAGCTCCAAAATTAATACAGTTTGTCTTTGTCTTATTGAAGTTTTAAGCTGGAGTCACAGGATAATTCTAGCTATTAGCTGTTCTTTTTCCTTTGTTGGAAGGGTCGATGCTTTGACACACGACGCCCCTGGGACAATGTTGATGACAATAACACACGACGCTCAGTTTGGGAAGCCCTGGTCAAAGCAAACCTTTGAAGTAAGGCACAGCTGTGAAGTTCTAAGCAGAACCATATGCATGAATTAACATACATTATGAAAACTTTATCCTTTACCAAAGGGCAATTAAATCCGGTGGGTCTAAACCAACAACTCCATGGTCAAAGCAGACTTATAATCCCTTTAGAGGAAAGCGATTTACATTTCAGTTCTAATGGTTTAATTTATGATTTATGTTCAAATATATCATCGTAGATTATCAGGTTGCGAGAAGGCTTTAGCTAGCGTAGACATTTTAGGGTGGCATATTTTCACTAAGGTACTTCCTATGGGCGAAGATGTTGATGGAATTATGCTAATGGTATTTTTCTTATATTATTTTTCTACTGTTGACTTTTTTGCAAATGTAAACAGTTCATTTTCAAATCTTAAAAATGTATGTGAAATAATTATCTAGAAATTCTTGCAAATCGCTATGGTTCGCAGGTTTCCTCACGATGTTTTCCTTCACCGTTATTATTGTTATTTACCAACAGGCTACCACGCAACGTAAGCCTAATGGTGTTAATTAAATAAAGTGTAAGTAATTACAAACAGTTTACCGATAATTAATTAATTGCGCGGTGTAAAACAGGTGGCATGCTAGTCGCTACTACTTTCGCTTCCATAAAACTATAAAATTTTCAACAGTTTTATGATAATATAGGCTTAGACAGTTAGTATACATTTTCTTTACTTATAAATCTTTATCAATTTTTAATCTTTTCACATACAAAGAGCCTCCAAAATGACAATTACACATCTAAGAAGTATTTTTCTCGTGTTCTGTACCTATGTAGTTACTGATTTTTTGTCCAAATTAACAATAAACTACGTTATTACGAAAAAATGGGTCTGGAAGAGTGAAGGCGCATAAAAACTTTAATTAACTTCTTGGAAGTAGTAGAGCCACGCTGTTGTCATCCAGGATTCAGCATGAATTGGCAGGCTCGTCCGGGGCGGTACCACTGTCTCACGGGTAATCTACGTGAAGCGACAGCTTTGCTGCTGCATCTCGTTTGGTGAGTGAGATTGCTGCATGCCCAATTACTTTCTTCTTCCCGCTCTCCTCCCTCCATCAAATAGATGGGCCACCAACACATCCATATTCCAAGCGTTGTGGATGTTTATGGGCGGCAGTGACCATTTACCATCAGGGGACCTGTTTGCTCGTCGGAGCTATGCAATATAAAAAGTTGTCAAACTCGTTATTATGTATAAGAAAACTCGTAAGATATAGATTCAATTTTGTAACCACAATATCAAAGTAGAAATAACATCAAAACATATGATCCGCCACCAATATTTTATCACTTAACCATTGAGATTCTATTATATCCTTTTCTAAAACATCCATCTGAATTCACTTTATATGCAAATTTATTGTTTATCACAGTGAACTTGGCTTTTGTTGTATAAATACCTATCTTCGTCTACTTACTTCATTTTAAGGAACAATATTATTTTCTAAAACAGCGTCTAGAGATGCTACTGCTTAAATATAATTTGTGCACCAGAAGCTTTTAGAGAAAAAACAGTCTACAGTCAGTCTTTGCCTATACAGAGAGTACTAAAAATTCTACGTTTCATCTGGAGCAATAGTCTTCGGATTATTGTCATCTGAAACCTAGAGATTTTTACTTTGAACTGGCTTCTAAAGTAATAAAATTCTTTTATATTACGTAGCAAACAACAAATTATTTAGATTTGAGTAAGTTTTGTTACAAATAAGTATACGCTTGGCCGTAATATTTAGGGCAGAAGATACTTAGATCCCTCTTAATATTTTACCATAGTATGTTAAACGTGACACATACAATTTATTATTACTTAAATAGGCTTTTCACATATGCAAAGCTTTTTAATATTTTACGGATTTCATAAATGTAGACAGTGCGTAGTAGTGCACGGGGCACTTTAGAGCAATTTCCTACCTTCCTGTAATTAAGCCTAAGATATGAAACTGCGCCGGAATGTTCGCCACATCCTTTCGTTTACTGTTATTAAAATATATTTTTTGCAATTAAACTAATTAGCATGGACACATTCGATGTTCCGTTTATTTGAGCGTTGTACGTCGGTTTTAATTAATTCTAAACGGTAAAAGTTATTTTTTTATTGGCGCGACAAATTGTCTGGAAGTGCATCTGATGGTAACTGGAATCCAGTCCAGATGGAGTGTCCATTGTCCACGACACTCTATGAATGATGAAAACAATTACATCGGTTAGCTTGAGACCAAATATACGTAATTTGTCCTTCTCGTCCCTACCCGCCTAGTCCGGGGTTGAGTAGCTTCTCGGATAATGGCCTATCAAATAATATAACAATAGATAACCCTCAATACTGTATTTTTATAATTATTTTATCATGTTAGCTTTAACATTCACGGCAGACTGCAACAGCAGTTTTGTGAAGCAATATGTATACAGGGTATCTCACGACCGCGACCGAAAACGAAGCCAGGTGGTAGTTTTCAGCAAAACAGCGACAGATCTTTTTTTTAGGATTTTTTAAAAATCATCTTTTTTGGGTGGTAAATACCTAGTTATTGCGAATATAATAATTTAAACGCTTACGTACCATTGAGTGTTTAGAAATAAAGAGGTCTACATCATTATTTTAGGAAAGCTATGTATTTATCACCCAAATACGACGATAAGTAAAAAATTACAAAAATAAAGTTGCCGATTTTTTTTTTTATTTTTACTTGCATTGTGCCTGAAGTCACTAATACTATCACCTGGCTTCGTTTTCGGTCGCGGTCTTGATATACCCTGTATATACTGTTTTTTTTTTGTTAATGTTTGTAAGAAATAAATTTAAAAAAACTGTACGATATTCGCTGTCTAGGCGGATATTAATGTCTTACCTCCCAGCTGTTCATTTTTTTTTTGTCTTTCAACTTATTGCTTTATTTTTGAACTTCGAGATTGTCAGCAATTCAAATATGGTAACTTAATTTAATTAACTGGTCCGAAAGCCGGAACCTGTCACTGACCAAGAAACAGCAGAAATATTTTAGGAGTACATTTTACATATTTGTTTTATTTTATTAGGCACTTTAACGCAGGCAATTCAATCACTTCTGCAAAAGTTAAAAAATAAGATATTTTGCACATTTTGGTCCTGGTAGACATGCTATTGCTTATAATTGCAAACTATATTGACGCCACCTTACGTGCAGGCACGACTTCTCTAAACGGCAAGAGAAGTGTTCAAGCTTCCATGTCCAAATATCGAGAACGTGTGAGCGCGGCAAACAATGCATGCAGTAGGACCGCTTGCCGATAAATTGATAGCACCACAAACATTAATCAGACAGATCGTGAGTTAGCGCGAGAACACGACAATTTTAATTCATTGATCCACTGAGCAGATGCGACTGCTCGTAATTAATATTCATCGTTTTTTTAGCTGGATAAAGAAGTAATCATCTTTGGACTTAATTGATTTCTTAAATTTAAATTTATAGCATGAGAACAGGTGGTGATACAGAAAAGACAATATGACAATGAAGCTCTAATTACTATTCCGTAACGTAAAGGTTGCAAGAAGTCGCTGGATACAAGTATCTTTCAATAGAGCACTGAAAATGCTTGGGAAAGGCCTATGTTCAGCAGTGGATTTCGTATGGGTGAAGATGTTGTATTGAAATTAAATTTTACTTTGGTTAAAAATGATCATTAGCTTAGGCTTAATAACACTTAATAGTGAGAAAACAATGCAATAACAACAACCACAATAGTGCAATGAACAATAAGCAAACTGCGACGAGCGACCGACCATGACATCTACAATACCCCATACAATTGCCCTAGTATTAATCATGTTGCACATTATTACCCAACCATTCTTGCGTCCATAACATTTAGGCTTCAGTAATCATAAGAAGAAAATAGTATGAATGTCATGATAGCTCTTTTTAAAAGAGCTTTCTTTATTTATTATAAGCATTTCCTGTTACATAACTTATATACTTATCTATGCTAATAATAATATAAACTGATCTCAACTTAAATTGGCTAATAATTTAACTTCGAAATAACTTTGAAAAATATTGTGCATCAACCCTCTCAGTTAAAGGCCTCCTCCAAGGATTGCCATCTTACCATGTCTTGGACCATTGGGATGTGGAGCTGCTATTTCTTTGACGTCATCGTCCCATCTCGTGTTAGATCTTAGCTACTTTTACAAGAACTTAACAACCACAAATCTTTGTTTACATCTTTCTCTTCCAACAATTTAAACAACGGAAAGCACATTTCAAAACACGAAACCATTGTGCGGCACCAAAACGCCAACAATGGTCTTTCAATAAATATTTCTATGGCGTAATCAGTGTTCCGAATGGTTTTTTAATCGCATTCTACGGGCGTACTTTCAAAAGTCGATGCGAGGGTACTGCAGGCCGTGAAATGCGCCACAATAGAGTTCGTGAGGCGGACACCGCGACGGCACGCGGCACGTCCAAATGTTTACGCGATTAGATACCTAACGGCGATAAGCGATCGCCACCATGCGCTGATTGCACACAATCGCTCCCAGATCGAAAAACTTAAAGATATGTAGATCGTATGGGCGTATACTGTGAAAGTTTATGATGCTATAGGAGATAAGGAAACGATTGGGGACAAAAAATTGGAGTCAGGGTTGACATTTATCAAAAGAGAAAAGATCCTGATGAATGATTTGCTGACTCGGGCATCGGAGATCTACAATCTCTGCCTATTGAACTATACAACCTTAAAGCTTAAAAATTTTTTTTCAATGTCCATATTTCGAGTTTAGGTCGGTTTCGCTGACTTCAGCCATTTCCATTCCGTCTAGCTCTCGCACAAACTCTCAAAACAAACATCACGGAATAATTTGAAAAAAGCCACGATCCGCAGTACTTTATAGGTGTGCAGCACTACCGTACATTTAGTTCGTGCTTGGCAAGTTATTCAATGATCACGATACCCGTCGGGACGTCCAAACGTCGTAAACAAGTCTGGGTACAGCTAACCATTAACAAATACGCAGCACTTTCATCTGGCCCGTTCCTCAGTAGATCTTTTCCACGGCGCTCATACGTCTCGATATCATGGACCGTAATGGCAGCCATCAGCGTCTATTTCGTGCTTAAACGCGCCTTGATACACTACTCGTACAATCGGGGCCAGAATCAACTGCTTTGGAGGAATATTTCTAGGATTAGTTAAACATGATCTTAGGCCACTTTCGTCATAACATCACTCTTAACAAATGCCTAAGCTTTATTACTGCACAATACTATTACATAAATCTATACCTACATCTGTATCCTGAAAAATAATATCGATATCTTCAGCCTCAGAAAATTAACGTTGTAAGCCTCGTTCCCTCTCCAAACAACGGCCTACTGCATGCGAACTTTTAACAATTATGTAACATAAAAACACAATTCGATTACCATAATAAATATGTATATTTCAGGTTAATTAGGTAGGTTAGTGAAATTCATGTCAAATAATTATCGCTGAAAATGTGACTATCATCGACAAATTTATTGGCTTCTGTGAACCAAACCATTCAAGTATTATAGGTCGACACGTGTAAGGCCCACAACATTAATTCAAAACACAACACCGCTCAATCATAACACGTAAAGACAGAAGGCAATACAAGGAACTATTATATTGACAGCCTCCGTGGCGCAGTTGGTTTGACGCCGCCTGTGAAACGAGAGGCCGCGGGTTCGATCCCCGCACCGAAACAAATATTTGTGTGATCCACAGGTATTTGTTTCGGGTCTGGGTGTTTGTGAGACCGAAAAGTCTCTCGTAGCTTCTGATACCCACGACACAAGACTCGATCTTAGTGTGGGGTCAGGACTATGTATGTGACTGTTGGGTGTATTTATTTATTATTTTTATATTATTATAACAATTTCGCATATGAAATTACATTGCACTGCGTTATATACTCCACAATACTTTACGGTACAAGTGCTACATGTAATATTCAAAACGATTGTACTTCAATCGTGACACAATTCCCTAACCACGATGCCGTTGGTCACGCGGCCCACATAAAAAACCTCCATTATGCCAAGTTACCTTTTAATCACCAGCTCGTTCTAGTATCAGTTGGTACATCGACAGAGCACAGGTTCTTGTACTGTGATGTTTTTTGGAAATAGCCCGTAGACGCATTAGCCTAGTTTTCTTAAAAGCAAGATTGAGCGTCGTGAATATTTTAAATAGCTTTTCGAAATACTTCCGCAGTGATTTGAGGAAATGATGAATTGGTCTGGCCAGAACCATATTAAAATAAATCCACTTCTTTACATGACAAAATTATTATTACATACGTGAAATATGATAAACAACACTGAAATACTACGACACTAATTGGGGAAAAAATAACTTACTAGACCTAAGACCCAATTCTAACAATTAGGCAGAGTCACATAAAGTGACATTCTAATCACAGCAATTTTTTAAAGGATTACAAACCACGAACTGCAATCCCCCATCGAGGGATCCATTGATGAAAAGCTGCTATTACAAGCGCAAAATTGATAATAATTTCACTGTCAGCAGAGATAAAACACTGGGGCCGCAGAGAGATATGTTCCGTGGGCTTGCAAGATATTAAAATAATCATAATTCTGTTGGTTCTATCGTGATCTATAGGATAGCTGAGAACGCAAAGATATAGTTCACTGTTGATAAGAAAATGAAGTATATTATTTTATATACCACTGGATGTTATTTCTTAGCTCGATTACGTGTTATATCGGACTGTTTAAAAAAAATCGTCGGCGCAAAAATCACAAAAAAAAAACCTTTATCTCTACATCAGCCGATTATTCTTATTACCTACAAGTTTAATTTGATTTTACACTTCTTTCAGTCCTGCGAAAATTCAAATTACTGATAACAATGTTACTCTTGGAAAATCTCGATACGTTGTCACAACAACTGTATGTGCGAGTATATTAACGATTATCATGTTAATTCATCAAGCAACAATGTACATCCATACCGAATTTCATAACGATAACTTAATTAGCAGAACAATTTACAATGTAAACAAAAACACTATCTCTCAAAACTTGTTAATATAAACCTTTATTAGAGTTGTACAAACAAGATTTTCAATGCATTAGGTAATAATGGATGTTAAATATATTATTATCCGAAACGACAAATCAATATGGTGTAATTAATACAACAATAAGCTCACTAGAAAAAGTATTTACTACACTTCGACTTTCTTAATGATTATCAAATCAAAAGCCCATGTTGACTTAAACTTTCAATAATGCCTCCGAAAACCTTCGCTATTGTTTTTCATTTTGTAAGTAAGACTGCCGAAGAACCAGTAATAACTAATTGCATCTCCCATTTTGATAAGCCAGGTACGCTCGTATTATCTACATGTAATAGATGTTTTCACTTAACATCGGGACTAAAATTTTTAATTTTCCGAACCTATCCAATAAAAACACCAAACCGACCGATCGGACCGAAACAGATTCCTATTTTTTTATTTTTTTCTTACAAAAGCCTTGGCACACCCACAACACTTAGGTACCCATTGACTAACCCTACAGAGTTCATCTAAACTAGTCTGTTCGAAACTCGCGCGTGTAAGTCAAGACATCAATTACATTACATTACGCCACACCATTAACCGTTTTTACAGTACACACGAAGGTGTGGTATGTAGTAAATAAATTTACATCACCGCGTTTGGCTCATACGAGACGTTAACACGTGTTTTTGTTTGTCACTGATTGAGCTATAAGTAACGGCAAATGTCTACAGTTACCTGATAGGAATTGCGCTCGCTGCATCAATCAAATCGCTTCAGTTCGGATGCAAGAAGCCACAAAACGGTGACGCTGTGTCGCATTACACGTAGCAGTGATCGGAATGACCATAAAACGTGACATCACATTGAGTGCGATAATCACAATTAGCGGTACGACATTGTTTAGGTAGCGTTTAATGTCTCAATTTGATTTATTTCATTTAATTATTAGAAAGGAAATCAAATCATCGGGATTCTACATTACAATTACAATATAGGTGTTGATAATTTGTATAATTCTTGTATGATCTATCAGAAATTATAAAATAATTCATTCTTTAAAACACATTTTACTCCTTGATTCATGGGACTCCCATTATTAAACAACTGCTGCTATTGGAAAAATGGACCAGACGCGACTGCCAACATATTCACGGTGCTCGCAGGTCAAATCCCAGGGCCCACCTCTGACTGTGTATTGATAGTCAATCACCACGCACAATAATGGTAAAGGAAAACATCGTGACATACCCTTGCACACCATAGCGATTTTAAAAGAATTTATACGGTATGTAAAGCCCGCCAACCCGCACTAGGCCAGCGTGGCGGACTATATGGCCTAACCCCTCTCAATCGTTCTCTCGATTGTAGATGAGGCTCGTGCCCTGCAGTGGCAAGTTTATGGGCTGATACAGAACAGTACTAAAGTACATAACAAAATCAAAATCGATAAGCAATTAATACGCGTAGCATCTCATGATAATATTATTTAGACGCCCCCAATTGTTAGCAAATCGTTGACACAAATTCCTCAAATTATTGATGGTCAAAAAACCGTACTGATTATCCGCTCCGCTAACCTCGCGATAATCACGCTATTATACAAAATGAGTTTTTAATCCACCAATACAATCACTATCATCTCAGCTGCAAAACTGATCTTAGATAAAGGAGAAATTTTCCTTAATTTATTCAAATAAAAGGTTATATTACTCGTGAACATGGCAACGCTCTTAGCTATAAAAATCTCTTCATTTATAGGAAAGAGATAAAATTTCTACAGGATGTCATCAAAAAGATATCTTAACATGGAACAAAACGCTTAATATTCTAATAATTATGTATGATAAAACTTTTAACATGTAAACCGCACAGGGTGGGTTTCTTTGTAGAAATCATAAGAACAAAACTTCAACTGATAGGTAATATCATGATCAGGAATACATGTTGTAAGCGAAACATTCGGAATTAATGTTTTTGTTTACTGTATTAGACAACCTAATTTATTACTAAAATATTTCAAATAAAAATTATAATTTACTGCGCAAGAAACAGTCCAGATTTACGAAGGGTCATTCAATAAAAGATAATTGAATGCTCTTTGGATATTATCTGAATCTATTACCTACCGTAGCGTGCAGCATGAAAGTCCAATTTGTAAAATAAGTATAGAACAAATTTGTCAATCACATTGTATTTGAGTAATGGTTCCCGAATGATGCATACCAATAGAAATCGTCTGTTCGTGTTTAGGAGTTATTCAATTACTTTGACAACATTTAAAGTTTCATCAACATTCAGACTTTTAGCATGACTTACATCGACAAAAACTAATTCACCGAGTGAAGGTCTATGAAAGTTATATTAACAAAATCCTCCTTTCTCAATATTTAATTATATTAATTTATTTAGCTTTCTTCTTGGCGATAATAACATTATATTGCGATGAATCACAACTGATCCACCGGGGCGATGTAAACAACGAACGTAAGGCGTAGTCTAACTTCACCGGCATAGCGTCGAGCGTAAATCATAGATTTAATGTGAATTTTAGAGCTATTAAAATTGACCGATGCGGGCCTGTCACGTTCTATTACCTGCAGATTTGCTTTCATTACCAGCACGCAGAGATGTAGTCGGGTGAATACGATACCGTAACAGGAAAAATATCTGCTCATTCACACACTCTACAGTATAATTGGTTTCAACGGAACATAGTTTGGACCGTAAATCAAATTAGAGGTCATCTATCTATAAGCCCAATTACATACCTTAATTCTTAATTAGCAACAACAAAAAGCGCAAATCCATCAAAGCAAATATTGCCAAGTATTGACTTGTTATTTATTTATTCAGTGTGGTTAGTATAAGAAAATTAAGAGTTAAGGCATGTAAATTTTACTAATCAGCCCAAGTAAAAATTGACTAGGAAATGGTAGTTCCTAAAGGTACTTCGTAGATCGTTATTAGCCCAATGTTCGAACAAATAGTTAATTGTATAAACACCTATTTCTAACGGCCTTATTCATAGTCGGGTTATAAGCCGATTAAAGTTATCGAATGTTTTATCTTCTTCGCTCAAACTGAATTCAAAAATCATTCGAAAGGGACAATATATTCGATAACTAAAATAGGTTTTAAATCTGTCTATGAATAAGGCCATTTGTAGGTATCGATTTTGATAACTTTAGTACTGTATGCCTAGTAGACGTAAGTTCATACGAATTGAAATTTTATTTGTGCCTGGCATACTTTGAACGTTACAATTGGGCTTTACTGTATATATTCCAATTTATATTTCAAATTGCCATCACCCCCAGCGATATAAAAACTTAATGTGAAAATAAAATAAATAACTAAAATAGGTATATGAACTGACTATGCATAAGGCCGTAAATGATTAAGCCTCAGCCGCTTGACTCATAATTAGCTACAATGTATAAATTTACAATCAGGGGGTCATATTCGCTGGACAAACTAATCTCAGTTCGTGTCTTACGAAGGAGATAACGTTGCCTTTCATTTTGTAAAGATTACAAGAGAATAGAAAGGTAATCAAATCCGCGATGACGTATTGATAGAAGGTACAAGCCGGAGTGCAACGGACTAGAAAATAATTTACTACGTGCGTTTACATACTATGTCTAACGTTTTAATGTACGTCTCACCCATAAAGTTAATACTGTGCCCATATTTTGCTATAAGATAAGACCGAAGATCGTGGAAATATGTGACAGTGAAGCGTCTTATACGAGACAAGTAACGGTTAAAAATTAAGACATAATACTTAAATTCTTATTGCGAACTTCTTAATAAAACATCAATTTGCGATATTCGATGCAACATGGTATCATCATCAGCCCGTTGCAGTCCACTGCTGGACAGTGGCCATAGGCCTCTCCCAAGGTATGCCACAAAGCCCGGTCTGCTGGTATATTACGACAAGGTATATTACATACAAATAAAATTGTAAACGATATTATTACAAAAACCAATGGCTGAATTAAATTCGAAAAATAAATCACCCAGTTTCCTCTGCAAACCATCATAACATACGAGTGCACAAAACAATAAGTAACAAGAATTGAATTCCCTTCGTTTAATTCCCGCTCGAACACTAATAACTTAAATGGTATAACTGACCGTCGCGGAACGAGCACACGCCGTATCAATTAATCAAACAGTAGACGTTATCGGCAAAAATCACGACACTTCAGTTAGCGTTAACCGCGAGCGAGCAACCGACCGCCGCGAGCTTTCTAACGCCTCGCCGTGAACTTGCATTTGTGGGAACAGGTCACGGGTCAATTTATTTGCAACCGCTTTGGAGGATTTATTAATCACCGAAATTAGGCCACCGTGTAACCATTTGTATCCGCTCCTTAAAAGGGAATAAATGTGGGATTTCTACCGATAAAATATTCACTTTGACCTCGACTCGTTAGTGAGTTAAAACGGCGTCAAGGGACACCTCAAGTGCGCGGAATTGATGCTGGCGCAAGAACAATTGAAAGTACGAAGCACTGCATTATTGTTGGCAGCGAACAAGTAGAAATTCTTGAGCAGCTCACTTGGTCAATATCTTATTTCAATGGTGTAGCAATTTTATAGCCATCTTTAATTATAGTATTGAGCATGAATGGGATGGCTTTACCCTGCTGGCTCGACTAAAAGAAATTTGTCATATTCGCATTTTTTCTGATAAATGACGTAGCTAGAGACCTAATAAACTCTTAGTGCCTTATTCATAGACAGTTTGAAAACCTCTTTTAGTTATCGAATGTTTTGTCTTCTTCGCTCAAACTGAATTCAAAAGTCGTTCGAAAGGAACAAAACATTCAAAAATAATATAGGTTTTAAAACTGTCTATGAATAAGGTTGTTAGTCCTTCTCCACCCATCTTCACTCATCCTAAAATTAAGTACGGGTAACAGTGACCAATATCTACTATTATAGTATGACGCACTAGCTCGTTAACTGTTAAAAACTAAACCCTATTATAAAATATCTCCGTATGATAACAATAACAGGTGATGGAGTTTAAACAACACCGACTTCAAATAGCCAATAATACCAAACTAATGGAATCTATTGATAGTGTGAAATACGTGCAGACGAGAACCGATTATATCATTACAAAACGCTAAATAGCATTTCTTATTGAGATGGCCGGGGGCTGCAGGCCGCCGCTAATAACTCCGCTGTTGCAACACGACGCACGCGAACGCATCAAAAGCCGCTCGTAAAGTTACGAAACTGGACGTAAACAGAAATACTCGGAGCAACAAAGGGCCAACTGGAAATAGGACGGTGCCGCTTCCTACTGGACACGAGATCGCCTAAAATTAACTGTCCGCCGGCGTGCTGTGTGCAAATCATTTTCTTCGAAATCATGTCATTCAGCTAAACCGTTGCGTTTCAAACACATGTAAGGTTGGATAACCAACAATATAGGTACGCATGTGAGAGCCGTCGAGTACTTAAATTACAACACAAATCATTATGTGTCGGAAACTCGCGTTCAACTTAGTATCACAACTGTGGAGTAAATAATTTTGTAGAGCTATTGCTTCATTGAGCCATAAATCTTACTCACCTTTAAATTAAAAGCTTACATTTACGGGGACATTTCGTGAACGCCTATGTTCAGCTGCGCACTTCCTGTGGTTGAAGATGACAATGTCCACTACCATACAAACACGTTGATGTCCTTAAAGACAAAATATGTTTCATATGCAATTAAGGGTTCAATATTAATAGTTTACTAATAGTAAATTGTTTGGTGAAGTATGCGCGAATTATATAATACGAAATTCACGAATAACATTATAACTATATATTATAACTTTTTGCGATATAAATCTATCTTTTCACATTGCTCGATGCACGATAGTACATGCAGATCCATTCCCACGCGCAAAACAATATCAAACGGAGTGCTTACTAAATATCTTATCAATAATACCGACCGAAATTGGCAGAGATTTATTGCGAACTCACTCACCATACACCGTTCGTATCGGATGTGTTCTTAACAGGAGGTGTACTTACCTGAAAAAGAAGACATATTAATAAAACATGATGTATGTGCAATTTTTATGTGCATTCATTTCAGTTCGTTACAGACTAGCGGGTGTACACTGAGCAACGTAATACTATAACTATACAAGTCATTTATTTGCATTACTTTTCATCATTATTAGTATGTAGGCTGGCGTTCGCATGTCACTCAAGGTGACCACTGAAAACCAGCGTTGCGCTGTGGCTCGCGTCGCAGTGCAACAATAAGCTGAGTGGTCACCTACGTGTCACATTTATGCGACGTACAAACTCCGTTTTATTTTATTTTTTATTATCTTTTTTAAATTTATGTTAAACGAGTGTGTGCGTGCATCTTATTTGTGACTTATAAATGAGTTTTCTTTCTTTCTTTCTTTCATTGTCTGCAGCCATAGAAAGTCAACTGGGAAACGAAAAACTGCTGGAAGCGGCCTGAATCCAGCGACTTCTTGCAACTTTTATTGGTCGTCTGTGGTCTGTCTACCTTCTGGGTGATTGACCGAAGGAAGTTTTTTTTCATACAATCAACAACAAGGTATATTCAAACTTCTTATATTAAAAAAAATCTACCAATAACTAAAACGAGTTTAAATACACGACGCCTAGTTATTCTCCTGAAGTTTACGCATATTCCATCTCTCACAACATTGAAAGCTAACCGTAAGTAATTCGCGATTGTTTATGACTCATTGGATACTATCGCTACACTGCATATAAATAATATTGGCCCAAATGCATACGCGATCACGATTAATCAATGTTGCGTGACTGTATGTAGATCCCACTTGACCGAGATAAACAAATCGATTTTAATCGATTGAAAAAAATAGCTCGCGTCCATTGAAGTGCATCCGGGAGCAATATGTTTCGCACAATTACAGCACATGAAATTTCGAAATAGAACATCTATTTAAGATCATCGATTTATTGCATTTAGATGAATCTTGTTTGTGACTCAATTAAAATTTTGAAGGGTATAATTAGAATATCATTACAGAAAATGTGCTGTATACAGGGTGATATTGATATATGGTATTTAATTTAAACCATATATGCCTTACCACCCCAGGTAACAGTGTGCCAAGGTTGAAAAAAACCTCCCTAGTAGGTTTGTCAAAAATCGCTATTTTAGTTTTCAAGACTAGGAACCGAATGGGTAAGAGTCTTTTTACGGCTCTGGTAAGTTCCCGAACCGAACTAAAGTTCATCTAAGCTGTAAAAATACTCGTATCTATACGGGGTAGCCAAAAATCGTGAAAACTAAAATCACCAATTTGACAAAAATTATCTCGGTTTTTTTTGTATATGTCACTTAGGGTGATGAGAATCATGTGGGTCAAATTAAAAACTATATTTCAATATCATTTTGTATAAGCTCCCGTCTGTATCGCCCAAGGCAGATGTCACTAGTGCCGCCAATATTTCGCTGAGCTTTTTCTGACTAGATACCATGTAATATGAAGTGGACTGATTGACTTGATTGATTACAGAAAGGATTTTTTATGCTCAATTCAATTATTCAGTTTTGTAATAAAATGCTTTTGTTTGACATTTGACTTTTGCTTTCACGTTCTATTGCTTTTACTTGTACTTAAACGAAGCAATATTTTTAAACAAATATCGATAGAACTATTATTCAAATCTTCCCCTCAACCAAGCCAGTGGAAATCGGAATTGTCAAGATCTGTAAATCAAGATAAAGTGCACCGTACGCACTTAATAACGCAGTAAACGCCTATTTATTCTCTTAAAACCGTTTAGAGTCCGCGCGGAGTTCTGTAAAATCTATAAATTACTGCTTTGCGTATTTAATACAAATCGCAACCAATCACAAATCATAATTATCTTCAAGCCTCTCCGACAGACGATGGCCAGCGGCTAATGTCTTTGCTATAACGAACCTCGCTGATTTATTGCAATGAGATATTCGCACTCCCGAGTTCTACACGCGTAAAAATACAACATTTGTGATTCATATTTATTCAAAACTGCAATTGAATTTAACAACTGCTCTTTTATGAATAATTTTATTTATCGACTGTTGGCTAAACAATTGTAATATTTTGTCATGTTCAGTAGCTGGTCACGAGACATCCCAAAAATCTTTACAAACTGGTGTGAATATTCTTCCCTTTTAAGTTTATCCAATATATGTCTACAAATGAATCGACCTGAAGCAACTTGCACTTTCTCATTGCCTTTATTACATACAGTACCAAAATTATTTATAATTTGCGTACGCCACGACTAGCGCACAAATAAAACTAAGTACCTATGGATATACCGTAACAGCATAATAAAAATACAAGAAGTAACACTACTAACACTTTAACCAATACCAATATTGATAATAGGTACAATAAATATTGTAACAACAAAAGATACGAGAACAATCACACACTCACCTACTTCCGCAGCTAAGATAATGATTTATAACCGATTCGACAAAAGCCCTATAAGACATAGATATAACGATGGCAAATGGACCGTACCTCCTCAGACCATTCCTTCTCAATACATTCAATAGGTATAATAATTTATAACACAAAGAACGGTCAGATATTTTTGTTGTTACAGTTTGTTAGAAAGTGTGTTGTACCAATCGTAAAGAATGGCAAGATTATAATCTCGCTGTTAAATATGACCATCATAAAATTCTTATTTTACTATCAGTTCGTATTTCCGACGCTATTGAAAATCAGTTCGTAATAGCGCGATGAAATCTACGATATAAAAATCAAATTATTTGGTAAATATTATTATCATCTAAATCTTTTTATTCTATACTAATGTTTAGAATAAAAAGATATTCTATTATATTCTTTGCTGGTTTTTTTATTTTGAGAAATAAATTGTTCATTTTAAGTTTTTATATCTCTGGGGGTGATGGCAATTCGAAATATAAATTGGAATATAGATAGTTAAGCCCAATTGTAACTTTCAAAGTATGCCAGGCACAAATAAAATTTCAATTCGGATGATCTTACGACTACTACGCATACAGTACTAAAGTTATCAAAATCGATACCTACAAATGGCCTTATTCATAGACAGATTTAAAACCTATTTTAGTTATCGAATGTTTTGTCCCATTCGAACAATTTTAAAATTCAGTTTGAGCGAAGAAAATAAAACATTCGATAACTAAAATAGGTTTTAAATCTGTCTATGAATAAGTCTGAAAATGTGTAGAAAGTGCTTTTTATTTCCAACAACGTGAATTCACCAATATACTGCTTTCCATGGTATTATGACAGTTATGTTGAAACAAGTGGCGCATGATTGATTACTGCACAAGTACTTAATGTTCACTAGCTGGTGCAGTCACGCACGGTAATCGATTGTGCTTTAAGACAATAACACCAGTTACACTGACGAAATTTTAATTGTATTATACAATCAGAACGCTGCGGTAACAGCGTATACGTTGGACAATATACATGCATGTTTCATTATTAAATATGAGTTTGGGCGGATCTTAACCGTCATTTGTTTTAGTTTAACAATTTAATTAGTGCTGCCTACTACCTACACTAGGTTAACAGTTTGTATAATGAAAATGTAGCTTCGAAACCGTAAGCAGAAGTTTTCAGAGCCAAGGCTTTAAGAGAAACGCAGGATATATCATTTTTGATATCTATCTATATCAGCCCATATACGTCCCACTGCAGGGCACGGGCCTACTCCACAATCGAGAGAATCGATTGAGAGTGGTTAGGCCATATAGTCCACTACGCTGGCCTAGTGCGGGTTGGCGGACTATACTTTTTGATATGCTTCATTGATTATTTTTGAAATAAGCATGTTTTTTATTACAAAACTGTTATGAATATGACGAATTTACCGATACTTATACATATAGAGCACGCCTAAACATGTTTAATTAATGATTTATATTCGCCAATAATAAGTTTTTTTAATTGCCCATTATTTAAGACTTATCAAAATTTTATTGAGAAAAAATCATACACGAGACATATTGCATCGTAATAACATTTGATATAAAGGTAGCAGGAGGCCTGCCCTTGCACTGCCCTGCGGCAGTCGCTGTCTGGCTCATAATATAAAACCTATGAAAGGGAGGAGAGGGCAGACCTTTTACGAAAATTGCGTAATGAAGCAGAAATATATTTACTCATATTTTTATGTACGTGTTTGTTTTATTAGTTGTAAATAATGCTGGCAACTCGATATATCAGGAAAAAATATACAATAGAATGGTTACAAGTCAAAGTGCAATTACAAAAAAGAGAACTGTGAAATACTACTCGTAGAAGATGCCTCGCAAAAACGATGACACCGGAAAACTGCAACGGAAATGTACAATGATTAGTGAAAATAGGCTAATGTGAGCTACAGACAAGCAATTTACGAGCGCTGTTTACAACTGCAAAGCACTTTCCTTGCACTAACGCAGTGTTTCAGTTCTGTTACTATGTCCGATTGTCTTAGGAGGTTAGGAGCTGTACCCACGGAGTATAGATGTGTTGAGGAGGAGAGGGCAAATAAAGGGGGAGGCGGGAGGTATATAGCAGGTCAGCGACCTGATTGCGCCCGCGCATTGTTCCGCGAATGCATCCGCAGTCCGAACTCACGGAAGCGGGAGTGCACAGATCAAACACCACTTGGATCGGACAGGATTGACTGAAAGCTGTAGGTCTGGGATACACAGCGTCGATATCCTATTGCTGGATAAACTTCTCTTACCGTGAGGACTATATGTGAGGACATGTTACATGTATTATATTCAACTAAAGATTGTATCAAAACCAGTGGGTTTTATTAAACTAATGGTTTTAGCCGATACCTACAGCTTAACTTAATTCTCACCCGCTACATTTAATTCGAATCTACTCGTATTATATATCGCACTCCCGCAGTAATATTACAAAAGGCAAAATCGATGTTATTAGCATGATAAAATTTTAAAAAATTCTTCTAATTCTAAATCGGAATATGACCTATTAGAAGTAACCGTTTATTCTTATTTCTGATCCAATATATGATAGTTCTAAGGTGTTTCCCCATCTGTTAAAGCGGCGGCTATTCGTGGCGCAAACAAAACTAGTCCACCCGCCTGTCTCACACGAAACACGACGCCGCTGGTGCAGCACCACACCGCCACGCGATTCACTCAACGCTCAATTACTACCGCTAATTGTGCCATATTCACCAGAATATATGTGGATAGCTTTCTTACTTTTCAATGCAGATATAGCCAGGTATTCTACATTACTAAGTAGCGAATTAAGCAATGAAGGTTCGAGAAGTCTCTGGAAATATTACGGTTAGAACGGGTGGATGTACAAATCCTTGAGGAAGGTCGTTGAGCAGTTGATTATCTAAGGCCAAAAAAAGGAGTAGTTAACAAATTAGTCCACCCGCCTACCTCACACGAAACACGACGCCGCTGATGCAGCACCACAACGCCACGCGATTGACTTAACGCTCAATTACTACCGCTAATTGTGCCATATTCATCAGGGTATATGTGGAAAGGCTTATTAGTTTCCAATGCAGATATTCCATAGTATTTAATAGCAAACTAAATAATGAAGATTGCAGAAGTATCTGGATGTATTCCGGTTACAACGGATCGCTATGAAGTCCTTTAGAAAGGCTTATGTTTAGCATTAAACTTCTTGAAGCTGGAGAAGTAGCAAACAGCAGACACGCATTTTTTTAGAGACTGTCCCGCCCTCACACCCGCCACTGCAACTCCTGTAAGCCAGGATCAACAGTGGCACGCATTTTAATGACACTGAACAGTGAAGCTCAGCGCGTCTCTGGGAATGTCTAACTTGTCTTTAACCCGCAACGAAATCAATCAAAAAGTTAAATTAATAGGAGGAGTTGGAAATAAATTATTGTCCACTTCCCTCCCTAATAAAGCGGGTGACAAAAAAAAACAATGAACTAAAGAGGTAAATAACCTCGCATAAAGACGTTTACAGCCAGAGAAGCCAGCTGTAAAGCACCACGGATTAGTCATTATAACATTTAAATGGGACCTATAATGTAAGCTGTTATACTTGATTCCAATAATAGGTATGGCAAAATCGCCGGAAAGCACGGAAATCGCTTACAGTTCGCACCACATAAAACGTTCCAATTACTTCTAAAAGGAATTTTAAAATCACCGCCGCGAATTAAATTTAATAATATCACCGTAAAGAAAAAAGGATCAGTTTGTTATCTTGGTCTAATTTTGGAAAGGAATTTTTCCTTTCTTGAACATATTAAGAAAGTCGGAGAAAAATCGAAAAATAACTTTTTTGCTTTGACAAGAATATCGAAGTCAACGTGGGGGCTATCTTTCAATACTTTAAAAACCATCTATGGAGCGACTTACTTAGGATGTATTACTTACGGATCCCCCGTATGGGCTGATAGGGCCACTATCGGTGCTGTGCGACGGAAATTGCTCCAGAGCCAACGTTTGGCGTTGATATTCTTGTGTAAGGCGTATAGAACTGTTAGTACCGAAGCTTTGCCAGTCCTGGCGGGTGTACTTCCAGTCGACCTGGAGGTACAACGTCGCGCCGCGATGTATTACTCAACTAGAGAGAATATGGACAAAAGATTCTTAAATTCACGTGAACTTTTAAAAGTAGACTTATTTAAGCCGCTCTCAGTTGTATATAACGAACTAATAGATGAATGGCAAAATAGATGGGATGTATCTTTGAAGGGTCGGCATCTATACCAATATTTTCCATGCGTGCGTGATCGTTTGACTAAGACTTGGCTAGATATCACAGTTTCTTACGGGCCATGGTAACTTTAAGTCTAAACTGTACTCATTTAAGCTCGTTGATTCGCCTGCGTGCTCATGTTCAACACCTTATTGCGAATATGAGCAGTCCGCGCATCATATACTGTGGGAGTGTAGTCTTTGGCAGAATGAGCGTAAAACCATGCTAGATAGTATGCAAATAACATCTGGAGTTGTATACTACACGGACCTTGTGGAGACTAGGAGAAGACACGCATTCTAAAAATACCATTTCGTAACGACTATTGCGGAAAATTTAAGCTGAGAGATTTCGTAACGCATATAAAAATTTACGTGTTCTTACCCGCTTGGAAAGAATATGTGTTCAACGATAGTCATTTCGAGTTTGAGAGATCTATTGCAAAAAAAAAACAGAATTGCTTATACCAATACTAGTAGACAAGTATCTTGACGTACCTTCCTATAAAATCTCCTGTAGTTACTACTCCGTGCCTTTACCAGAGTACATAAACGCCTCAACAACAATAATTTAGATATTTTACATCCCAAAACATACCACAGCACCTGCTATTTATCAAATCATACTTTTGAACGTTTCGTAAGTTCTAAGCAATTATATAGGCACGCACGCTTTTTGTTCCCACCATACATTTCCTGTTATGGTACTTTTTAAATGGACCTACAATTTGTACACATGTGATTACCGATTGACAACCTTTCATTACGGCTGCATTCCGTAGGCAAAACTATTTCATTTTTGTTATTACATTGTACGGATGTGGAATACAATGCAATATAATAATGTGTACGCTGCATGTAACACAAACTTTAGAATCATTGTTTATCGTAATGCGTATTGATATATGAAGCTGAGATGTGAATAGCTGCTACTGGTTTGTCAAGGTAACTCAAGTAAGAGTTTAAAAGAACACTCAAAACTAAATAAAAGGAAAAATATATACTCGCATGCCCCTTTACCGTCGAACAATCGAGAGCCGATTAAGACTTGACGTGACAGCCTCCGTGGCGCAGTTGGTTAGACGCCGTCTGTGAAACGAGAGGCTGCGGGTTAAATCCCCGCACCGAAATAAATATTTGTGTGATCCACAAGTATTTGTTTCGGGTCTAGGTGTTTGTGAGACCGAAAATTCTCTCGTAGTTTCTGATACCCACGACACAAGGCTCGATCTTAGTTTGGGGTCGGGGTCATGTATGTGACTGTTGGGTGTATTTATTTATTTACTTACGCCTTAGTCCACTACGCTGGCCTATTGCGGATAGGCGGTCTTTACATACAAAATGTATAAGTATAAATTATTGTAAAGATTTCTATGATGCCGTTTTTTACGGTGTTTTCCTTTACCGTAAAGTGCGTGCTTGTTGGAAAACCAGACACTATAGAAAATGCATTCGGACAAAGATTCTCATTACACCACAAGCAGCAGAATATTATAATTTGAAATGCAACCTGAAATAATTTAATCCTGAAAACAGTCTGTGCAAATTTAAATCCATCTTTTATTTACGCTTTAACGAAAACAAAATTGATGTAGTTATTAACTCGTCCACGCCACCAGCGCATATTTTAACTTTCCCTTTGCTGAAAGCTAGCTTCCACACATCGCCGATGAAAAGCCTCAACACTTTAAATTAATGATGCGCAGCGAATTTATGATGGATAATGAAGCCGAGCTGAAATATTATGCGAATACAGCGATTCTGAACGAATCAATCGACACATACGTCAAGCAAGAACTAATGCAAATAATGTACATTAATAAATAACATAACAAATCGAATGATAATCAAAATCTTTAGTATCTACAATAATTGAACCACCAATTGGAAGAAGGGAATAAATCCAAAAAATAGGAACGGAGATAATAAAAAAAAACTTCATAACTTTTTGCTTTCAACTTATAAACTTATAGGACATCAATGATTATTAAGAAAATATCAATCCTGATTTATTCACCGACAGACCTGCCTTAAATGTATAATATTTATTTATGTGTGTTCATCGAAATGTGTTGGATTTATTCCCTTCTTCCAATTTATCATATAATTCTAAAGATAAACCATTTATTACATGTTTTTATATAATATATTAATAGTATACAATAATTGTATACTGGTCCAGGTCCAAAATATTTTGAAATAATAGACAATATAATGACAAAAACTATTTATTTATTACAAACTTGTAAAGACACTCTGTTATCCTTCTATTCTTCATTTTCGGATCTTGTAGTTGGCCAGGTCAGAATTATATCGTAGAAATCTTTGAATTCGTCAGGAATATATTGGATTATTTTTTGTATGTCATTCATTTTTTTCTCATTTAAGGGTATTTTAGTGACATATGCCAGAGTTTCAGGTATTTTCGGGTTTGTAGAAGGTTTTTGGAGCGTCAAATACAACTACAATGGCGGGTATTAGATCGCTAGTATGACGCCCCCTACCACTATGTGATGCGATTTTGTTTATCGAATAAAAAAAGAGGCAAAAAGAAATATTATTTCTATACACGTAAAGTTGATAGTTGGAAGAAGGGAATAAAGGAAGGATTTGTTTCCTCCTTCCAACTAACAATTTTTTTAGCCCCATGAATCTATATGAAATGAATGGACTTTTTTTCTTTTTTCGAACTCACAACTTAGCCCTACGTCTAAAGAATGTAAAACTGTATAAAAGTGAATATGTCGAAAAGTGGCGTTTATTCCCTTCTTCCAATTGGTGGTTCAATTGTTGTGAGTCGATATAGGATTATTGTTTGACTAAAAACAAATTCCAAATCTAAACATTGGTGCAACGTTCATTTGTTTTTGAACGAACTTTCTCAAGAATGATTTTCTAGATTTGCTCAAACTATACAGTGTCCCATAAGAAGTGGACCAACGTGGTTTGGGAAATAAAGGGTATAATGTCTAAAAAATACACTTTTATGTATTTATTGTACTAGGGTCTTATAGTTTTGAAGTTATGGGTATTTCTTAAATCATGATGAAATTGTCGTACAGGGTAAGTAAAGTTTAAAATTTTACAAAATTAATTACTACTTTTTTTGCTTTTTTGTTCTAAGTGACTACCTCGGTGGCGTTGTTGTACTACGGTACGATTACAAAGCTGAGGTCTCGGGTTCGAAACCCGGGTCGGGCAAAGTGATATTGGAATTTTCTATTCGTTATCAGCCCGGAATCAGAAATTTGTGCCCAATAGGGTGATAAGCTCGCCCCTATCACATCGTGGGACGGAACATACAAGGCGAAATGTGGTTCTCCTAAACAAAGGCGTGAGTTTATGTAGGTATGTATGTTTTTTGTTCTAGGCAATTATGTATAGATTGGACATCCCAATTAAAATGATATTTAAGAGTAATTTTAAGCAAGTTGAATGTTAAACAATAAAACTAGTACAATTTTTACATTTGAAAATACTGTAAGTGATATTTGAACGAAACGGGTATAAAAAAATATATATAAGATATAGACTTATGGAACTTTCATGACAAGCGCCAGCTTCAATTAAAGAATTAATAATCAAAATCGGGTCACCCAGTACAAAGTTGTGAGGTAACAAACACAAAAAAGTAGAATTAAGAACATCCTCCTTTTTTTGAAGTCAGTAAAAAAATACAATAAAACGAAGGCACAAAAACATACCGCCTTCAATTTGCATCTAATAAGGTCATAACATAACAAAGAAAGTTATTTATTCGCAGTCTTCCGGCTGATTGCGAATGCCGACTGTCGCAAATTGAATTGACCGGAGCTCGGGTCGAAAGGGCATTGCTGCACAATTACCAATGATTTCTTTCATCTCTATTTTGGTTCGTTCATCTCAAGATTATCTCAGTAATCTCACAAGATAAATGCCGAAACGTTTCAGGTTATATAACACCATTTTCAACACTTTAATGGATTGCCTAACCTTTGCTTTTAAAAACAAAAGAATTTAGCATTCTGTGTTAGTAATAAAATTCAACAGAACATAGAAAATTATATTTTATTTAAGCTGTTACCATCTACCTTGTAGGAATAAATCTTCTCCATTTTTCTTTAAATAAACATGTAATCTGATTTAAAATTTGCAAATAAATATATCCGGTTAATTATTATAACTGATGGCTAATCTAGTATCTTCTACAATGTTGACAACAGACAAGAAGTTCAGAAATAATAGACGAAGTCATTTCCTCAATTGCAGATTTGAAGTGGATTCCCGTTGTCAGACGGTAATTCACTGATAGGACCGAGGATCGTAATCTGTCAATTTATTGTCTAATGCGCCATCTAGTTGAATAAATTAATGCTTCTCTTTACGAGCCCTGCGGCCAAGTATGATTGGCATATTATTGCTGTATTACTGTCTTGTGCAATAAAAGCCTGCTTGAATCATTCATAGAAACAGTAAACGAAGATTCTCGAAGTCTTAAGATAATTTATAATTGGGCTTACCTGATGCAAAACATGTTTTATTTGCTACAGCCCGCTCTAACTAGAATTAATGCTCGTCAGAATTTGTATGTACGAGGTGTGTTCAAAAAGTATCGCGAATTTCGAATTTTCGAGGGTTAAGTATATTCGAATTTCGATTTTTTTGTGGCGTTATGTTGGTACTCATGTCTCTCACTTATGGCGCCAAGTTCGGCCAATTTGAATGTTCAGTTAATTGTTGACAGCTGCTTTGCTTGCATGTGTTTAGGCTCATCTTCGATTTTTACCTATTCAAAAAAATGGATCAAAGAACCTGTATCAAATTTTGTGTGAAAAACGAAATTAAGTGTACGGATGCATTTCGAATGTTGACTGTGGCATACGGAGAAGCTACCTTGGACCGAAGCAACGTTTATCGGTGGTACAAAATGTTCTCAGAAGGCCGAGAAGATGTGAACCACGAAGAGCGTGCCGGACGCCCGAGCACTTCAACAACAGACGAAAAAATTCATGAAGTGAAGAAAATGGTATTGGCCAATCGCCGAATCACCGTTAGAGAAGTTGCTGAGGACCTAGGCATATCGATTGGCTCATGCTATTCGATTTTTATCAATGATTTGGGCATGAGACGGGTTGCCGCGAAATTCGTACCAAAATTGCTCAATTTCGACCAAAAACAGCATCGCATGAACGTTGCTAATGAGCTGTTGGAGTCTGTCCGCGAGGACCCAAATTTGCTCCAGAGGGTCATAACTGATGACGAATCGTGGGTTTATGGTTATGACGTGGAAACCAAAGCTCAATCATCTCAATGGAAGCTGCCGCACGAACCAAGACCGAAAAAAGCGCGCCAAGTTCGGTCGAATGTGAAAGTTTTGCTTACCGTTTTCTTCGATTGCAGGGGCGTGGTGCATCATGAGTTCTTGCCACAGGGTAGAACGGTCAATAAAGAATATTACCTGCAAGTTATGCGCAATTTGCGCGAAGCAATCCGCCAGAAACGCCCGGATTTGTGGAAGAACAAAAATTGGCTTTTCCACCACGATAACGCCCCTGCTCACACATCGTTGCTTGTGCGCGACTTTTTGGCCAAAAACAACACAATAATGATACCGCAGCCATCGTATTCCCCAGATCTGTCCCCCTGTGACTTTTTCTTGTTCCCAAAACTGAAGAGGCCCATGAAAGGACGACGCCACGCTACGATTGACGAGATAAAGACGGCATCGAAGGAGGAGCTGAACAAGATAAAAAAATATGAATTTTTGAAGTGCTTCGAAGATTGGAAAAAGCGTTGGCACAAGTGTATAATATCTCATGGGAATTACTTTGAAGGGGACAAAATAGATATTCATGAATAAATAAATAATTTTTGAAAAAACACACAATTCGCGATACTTTTTGAACACACTACGTATGTGTAATGTGAATAGTTTTAAAATTGTATACAGCAACTGCTTGATTACTAGAAAATTGATGTTATTAAAATTTTCACCTGAAGACTGTAAATTATTTATACCAGGTACGCTGGCATAATAAATCTAATAAAGTTATGAATTATTTAAGTAATAATTTAAAATATTGCTGTAGGTGACCACTGTATATTTTACCTAAGGTTATTAAAATACATGACTCCAACATCAACAGTTTTATTAATATTTAAGTAATAAATGTCGCCGATAAAATCGCCGATAAAATCGCCGAATCAAATGCGTTTAATTTAAATTGAGTAAAATATAGCGTACTTAAGGCTATTGGTAATCACATAAGTTGTTAGTCCATCTGTAATATATCCTAATGTAAGACATTTAGTTAGCGGAAGTGCACACGGATATAATTAATGGAACTGTGCGATTGAATAGCCGTTAAATTAATATTAATATACTCGGCAGTAACGTAGCCAGACCCCACACGTGGATTGGTTTTGTATACAATTTTGCGATTCTACAACACTCAGGTTAAAGATTCAATACGAATATATTTTTTGTATTGTATCACCCCATATACGTCCCACTGCAGGCCACGGGCCTTCTCTACAATCGAGGGTACGATTGAGAGTGGTTAAGCCATATAGTTCACCAGGCTGGCCTAGTGCGGGTTGGCGGACGTTACATTCCATAGAAATTCTTACAAATCGCTATGGTATGCAGGTTTCCACGCGATGTTTTCCTTTACCCTTGTAGTGATTATTATAGTGATTCGAAATGAAATGAAATGAAATGAAAATATTTTGAAAATATAATCTGCCGACTACGGGCCCCAATATACGTTTGAGAGGGATTTGGATTGCTTTTTGTGGATTTTGCTTGGACCTCCTTCTTATAGATTATCAGTTCCGCTGCCAATTAGACTACCAGTTATATTTTTGTGAAAATTAAAACTTTAAATTCATACCAAAACAAAATCTCTCCCACACATCATTCTGTCTAACAAACTATAATTTCACGAAAAAATAGATGGCACTATGATAGTCAATGGCATCGCCTTAAGCTTCGCGTATATTTATTAACAGCGTTTATCGAAGCCCAGTGACACGGCAGTAAATAACTCAGGCCGATACACCGCCATCCATGAATGTCAATAGTGCTGGATGTCATTGAATTAATGGCAAAACATCGGCGTCTGTGTGATAAACACGACAAGTTGAACTCACCGACAACGCAATCACTACGGCCTGTGCATACTCGTTAACGAACCAATGTTGCTAATTTTACTATATCCGAATGTGTACACTATCTGCCTGGTAGTGTACCTGGAAATATAGAATTAGATATAACATCTTATAATTAGTGTAAGTAAAGTTGGCTAAAAAATCTTAGTGGTTAGTTTTGTAAATTGAAATATGCCTATTGAACGCATCAATAGAAAAATCCAGCCTTTCGTTTTTCTACACTCTAGAGTCTAGATAGCTTACGAGCTGAAATACGAAGGGTTCAGATTTCGACATACAAATGTAGAGTACCTACTTAGAGGACGCTTTCCGACTGGCATAACATGATTTCCAGTCAAACAAAACTGACATTTTACATCATATCCAAGGAGTCCCTAACGAACCCCATAATTCCAATTACAAACTAGGCTTTAGTTCGAACGGTTAGATTTCACAAATCCAAAAAACATACCTTACAATGCGTATCCGTGACCAAACCGTGTGTGAAAAGAGAATAATATTGATAGTGAAGTTAAATAGCTCACGAAAGCAGCGGGTGGCGAGTGGCGTTGCTAGCTCATCGCACTCTCACGGGAAAAGCGCGCGCCTACCGCATAAATACATCACCGTCAAATGCTCCTGTCATAAGTTAGTCCCCTACCCACTTACCTACGGGGCTGCGAGGGATGCCCTCGAACAGCTAAAACTATATATTATTTAGGGTACTATTTAAATTAAGAATCTCATTATTGTTAAAGAACTGTCGCCGTATGGTAATGAAAACCTGACACTGAGATATTGAAAATAACACATAATCTATACGCATTTTTTTAAATAAATCCACATCTAATAATCTAGCTCTGTGCGTGCCGGTAAAATATATTTATAAATTATAATGATTTCTTTTCTCAAACAGGTGCCTTGCCTTGTGTCCGCAGGCCTGTATTCAGAAATCGTTACAGGTTATAGAATATCAAAGGATATAAGGCGCTTCCAGAACGTTCATGTGGAAACCTTCATGGGGATGTTCAACAGTGGACTTTAAAGCAGTAGACGACGATGATGAACTTCAGTGATGGTCTATGAACTATTTAATTAACGCTCTCTCCTGAATCCATCTTATTTGATATTTTTCTAAATAAGCAAAAATTTCGCTACCTACAATTTAAAATAATAATCAGAAACAGTTCACTTAAATTAAACGAATGTTCAGCGTCAGCAGCCCTAGACACAAAAGTTATAATTTATAATCGAGGATGCAATTAGTTTCATTTATCATAAACTTATTACTCAAGATGGACAGTAAATAAGACAGATTTTGTACTACAAACAGTACCTTCGGGTATGTAACGGTGTACACTGTAACGCCAATTTATTTTATATTACCACAATTTATTTATTGCCTGTCGTTCACATCCTCCACGGCCCAATTACGTTCATCAATGCTCTCATACTTAATGCTTAATATTTAAATCTTTTGTTGAGATAACGTTTATACAACCAATTTACGATGCGCTATTCACATTATAAAATATCGTACGTTTATTATAGAAGTACCTTCTGTGAAAAAATAATATAGTAAAATAAACAATCTTCTAAACGAAATAACCGAAAACTTTCCTTGTTAAGACCAATTGATCAATTGCAGTAGAAACATCCGTCTAGCTTATCTTTTTATTAAATAGACGGAATTTGAGGTAATTTGTTTTTCTCATTAATTGATTTGGCCACGAAGACCATGTCAAAGCCAGTCACATTCCCAACTTGGACATATTTAACAAGTCTGAAGCCATTAAACCCACTGACAGTTCGCATACTTTGTAACCTTTAAACTATAACTAGTTAATTGACAAATAACATACATGATATGAGTGAGCGAACCAAAGATGTATACCATAAGTTGTTCACCTGTCTGTATTCAGTTACTATATGTGAAAACTTGTCATTAGCCATCAGTAAGTTATTTTAAATACTCACAAATGTTGTGTTAGCTGTAAGTTTTCCTTCTTAATAAATAAAAAAAAAAAAAAAAAAAAAAATCACGCCTTTATCCCAGAAGGGGTAGGCACAGGCGCCACCAGGACCCCGACATTTCACTTTGTATGTTCCGTCCCATGATGTGATAGGGGTCGAGCCTATCGCCATATCGGGCACAAATTCCTGACTCCGGGCTGATAATGAATAGAAAAACCCAATATCACTTTGCCCGACCCGGGATCCGAACCCAAGACCTCAGCTTTGTAGTCGTACCGTATTACAACTACGCCACCGAGGCAGTTGAACAAATAACAATATTCGACAAATAACCGTCAATTAAAAGCGATTTTATCCGGATTCATGGTTCCGGCGTTTAGCTAATTAAGATAATTATTTTAATCCTTCGAAACCAAACGATGCTTAAATACAGTATTATTACATATTTTAATAAGCTATTATTACATATTTTATACTTTGGGGCAACAAGGGGAGGAACTCACCTTACTGCGTATCGTGCTAAAATGCTGTCTCTGTTTCAGGCTTTGGAACCAACAGTTGAAGTATCATCCCAACGATTGTCGGATCAAGTGCGATTTATTCAGCGGCGTAAGTTGTTGGATGATGAAGCACTTGAGCGGTTGCGCACAGACTTAAGAGTTGTCCAGGACAACAATGTCCAGCCCGTCAGTGGAGATCAAGCAGCAGACCCAACACCAATACCTATTGCTGTTATTGAGGTGACGGACAATTTGGACGACAACGTAAGTCCCCAAGATGAACAGCGTCTGAGAGGGGCTTTGGAGCGTGCGATTTCGGAATTCATGCCTTTGTCGGCGTCTTGTAGACCGCGTCTTCCGCGTTTGCCAACGCATAGAAGAAATTTGGCGCTGATGGGAGCTTTGGACTCCATGTTACCTATATACCTGGAGTCCAGTCGGGATCTTGTTGATACGCACTCGATCCTTTACTGCGCAGCCGTCGCAGCATGTCGTGTGGCTCATGTTAATTTCCCAAATGAACGTAGAGCCACTCGAGATGTTGCGGCTGTGCCTGCCTGGCAGTGTAGGATTGAGGAACGTATCAACAGGGCCCGAACTCTCATCGGCAAGCTAATTTCCTTCAAAGAAGGAAATAGTAGACCGAAGATTATGCGTTTTGTGGCGCAGGCTTTTTCGGGGACTAACACCAGTCCTCGCAATTATAGACTTTGCGTCACGGAACGCATAGACTTCTACAAACAAAAAGTCTATGCGTGGGCAAACCGCATCCGCCGCTACAGGAGGCGATGGGATCGTTTCCAACAAAATCGTATGTTCCAAAGTGATCAAAAGAGGGTTTATAGATGTTGGGAGAATTCTCCACAAAGTGTGGTAGATGGGCGGCTACCTAGTGCTCATGAAATGCGTGAGTACTGGACAAATATCTGGTCGTCGCCTGTCTCTCACACTGAAGCCCCCTGGTTCAGTGTTGTAGATCGAGCTTGCAAGGTGATACCGGCTATGGAGGCCATTTTAATCAGTCCAGAGGACGTTCTGACCGCGATTCGTCCAACCCAAAATTGGAAGTCTCCGGGACCAGATGGTCTGCACAACTTCTGGTTAAAATGGTTTCCAAGTTCGCATGCTCGATTGGCAACACAATTCCAGGATGCGCTTGAAGGGGGATCACTCCCAACATTTATGACAACAGGTGTCACTCACCTACTCTTTAAATCCGGTAGTACCACGGAACCAAAAAATTATAGACCCATTACATGCCTACCCACAATTTATAAAGTACTTTCGTCGATAATTAGATCAAAAATTCAATGTCATATTACAACTAATCAAATTCTTTATTCCGGACAAACAGGTTGCAAGAGCGGGTCCCGTGGTACTAAGGAACTCCTTCTCATTGACATGGCCATTTGCCAACAGGCTCGTCAGAACCGAAGGAATTTATCAGCTGCCTGGATTGACTATAAAAAGGCATATGATTCGGTGCCCCATACATGGCTCATGAGAGTGCTTAATTTGTATAAAGTTGATACAAAATTGAGCACTTTTCTTGGGGCATGTATGGGACAATGGACAACTGTTCTTAAATATCCAGGCGCTACCAATCCTTCGGTGAGTGATGAGCCGATTAAAATCAAGCGGGGTATATTCCAGGGTGACAGTCTGAGTCCACTGTGGTTTTGTATGGCCCTGAATCCCCTCAGTACTCTGTTGTTGGATTCGGGGTTAGGCTACCGTCTGCGGAGAGGGTCTGAGCCTATCTCTCACTTGCTCTACATGGATGATCTCAAGTTATTTACATCAAAACAATCTGAATTGATTGAGTTGTTAAAAATAGCTGAAAGATTTAGCAAATCAATCAATATGGAGTTTGGTGTAGATAAATGTGCGGTTATCCATGTAAAGCGAGGCGTGGTTGCGGTCTCTGATGACATACGTGTCTCAGAGACTGTAAGACTCAGATCCCTTTCGCCGACGGAAACCTACAAATATCTGGGTATGCCTGAGGCTCTAGGTATTAGGGGTGCAGACGTAAAACAATCGATAAAGGAACGTTTCTTTAGCCGCCTGACAAAAGTACTTAACAGTTTTTTGTCAGGTGGAAACAAGATTCGCGCCTTTAACGGTTGGGTTATGCCTGTACTTATGTACTCCTTCGGCATACTCAGATGGACTCAGACCGAATTGGACGCCCTGGATCGTAAAGTCCGAACTCTACTGACTGCACATCGTATGCACCATCCACGTTCGTCAGTAATGCGATTGTACATCCCGCGGAGATGCGGAGGCCGAGGTATGCTTAATGCTAAGGACCTGCATAATCGCGAGGTGTGCAATCTCAGGGATTATTTCCTTCACAGCGACGTGGATATGCATGGGGTTGTAGTGATGGTAGATAAAGGATTTACCCCGCTCTCTTTGGCGAATGAGAACTGGCGGAAACCTCTGGTGATGGGTATTAAGGATCGCGAGGAAATATGGAAGGGCAAGGAGCTGCATGGTCGGTTCTATCGGGCCCTCCATGGGCCTGATGTGGACCGATTAGCGTCTGTGTCTTGGCTACGTTTCGGTAACCTCTTTGGGGAAACTGAGGGTTTTGTCTTTGCAATTATGGACGAAGTTATTAAGACGAACAACTATAGGAAATACATCCTGAAGGACGGTACCGTCGACATCTGTCGGGCATGCCACCGTCCTGGCGAGTCCATCAGGCATGTTATCTCCGGTTGTTCGTATCTTGCTAACGGCGAGTATTTGCATAGACACAATCTAGTAGCCAAGATCATACATCAGCAAATTGCTCTTCGATATGGACTTGTGACTTTTGAAGTGCCATATTACCAGTATGTTCCCCAACCAGTTCTTGAAAATGGTCATGCTACGCTGTATTGGGATCGGTCTGTTATCACAGACAGGACTATTGTTGCCAATAAGCCTGATATTGTGATAATAGATCGATTGGCGCGCCGGGCAATACTTGTTGACGTCACCATTCCGCATGATGATAACCTCGTTAAAGCAGAAAAAGATAAATTGACAAAATATTTAGATTTGGCACACGAGGTTACTGAATTGTGGAATGTCGACTCAACAATTATTATTGTCCCGATTGTTGTTTCTGCACATGGATTGATACCAAAGAGCCTCGACCAACATCTCCAGAGGCTCTCAATGGGCCGTTGGGTCATGAGCCAGATTCAGAAGGCAGTATTGCTTGACACGGCACGTATAGTGAGGAGGTTCCTCACTTTGGGGTCCTAACCACCGGTGGCTTGGGTCTCGAGCCTCGCCATCGTTGGGTTAATCTCTTTTTTTTTATATTTTTATATGTATTTTGATTTTTTATTATATATGTAAAAATGTAAAAAAATAGTAAAATAAATAAAGAGAAATAATAATAAATAATAAAATTTATTTAAACTGTGTTACAATTTTTGCCTTAATAACTAATCAGAAACAATTTACAAATGTAACTTAACACTAAAACTAATTTTCAGTCAGTGGCCCCAAACTAAGCGCAATGCTTGTATTTTGGGTGCCTGAGTTGGACTAGCGTTTATTATATAAGGTTTACAATTATTTTGCAGTTATTGTGATGTAGCATTTATGTGTGTGTGCGTGTGTGTGAGTGTGTGTGTGTATGTGTGTGTGTGTGTGTGTGTGTGTGTGTGTGTGTGTGTGTGTTTGTATCTGTGTAGAATGTTATGTGTATTGTGTGTGGTTTAATTGAAGAAAAGGTTTTCGGTCTCCTCTTAATTAATATAGCTGAGCCAATTTTTTACAATTTTTTGGCAAGAGTGTTTTGAAGCACACTTTATATCACAGTATTTGCTGACAACGTTGTATATATGTAGATGTGAATAATTTGAGCTATGTCTAGCCATCCGCGAGTTTATGCGAGGTACCGGGATAGAAAACAGACGCTTTGAAATTAAACAGTCATAGTCGGGTCTGGACTTTATATTTTTATGTACGTTTAGGACTGCTTTAACTATGAATAGATGTCTTACTCGAAGCACAGGAAATTCTTTATAAAGGACGTCAGTAGGGAAGAGGATAGGTTTTTTTAGCATCACTTTGATAACTGCTCTTTGTGCCCTTTCTATATCCAGGAAAATGGTTTTGCTGGCACTACCCCATATGGAAATTCCGTACTGCAAGATAGATTGGCAGATGGCGTGGAAGACTGTTTTGAGGGTTACGAGTGGTGTGCAGTCTCTCAGTTTCTTCATGATGTATATCAGCTTTCTGACTCTACCAGATAGCTTATGGATATGAGTTTTATACGACAAGGTTTGATCAAGTGCAATGCCTAAGTGGACATGAGAGGGCGTTTGGTCTATAAGAGGACAAGTACAGATTTTATTTTGAAAAGAATATGGACTAGGGCTACAACTATGAAGTTTTATGGTTAAATTATTAGGCGGCCTAGACGCTTGTGTTTTAAAGAATGTAATGCACTTAGTTTTTTTAGCGTTTACAGTTAATAAATTCTGGTTTAGACCGGTTAAGACGGTCCGAAGGCCATTTTCCGCCTGGTTATACACATGTGTCCAAGTTTTGCCATGGAAGAGAATAGCGGTATCGTCAGCATAGGACATGATGTGTGAATTGGGGACAGGGAGATTGAGAATATCATTAATATAGAGTGTAAAAAGCGATGGGCCTAGAATACTGCCTTGTGGTACTCCAAAGGTAATAGGGAGTATGCCACTCTTGTGATCGCCTAATAGTCCTTATACATTTGAAATCTAAAATCATAAGCGCTATATTTAAATACGTTCATGTCAACGTTCAAAAGGAGAAGAAATATTATAAATTTACAATCAATCAGTAGACGATAGACGGTCTAAATTAATGTAACTAATGGAATATAGATACAAATCAATAGTGATCGGAATATAGGTAAGTGGTTAGTATTAAAGAAATCTTATCTAAAGCTGGTTCTGGCAAAGCAGTGAGTCTTTCAGATCCAAATATCTGCCACTCAGCTGAGAAGGAATCTGCGTCCTCACATGAACCAATTACTCAACGTTCTAAACGTAGAAAGTGCGTAAAAGAAACTATTGAAGTCGAAAATTTTCAAGCGAAAATCATGGAAATGTTTAACGAGCTGAAGTCGACTATGGAAGGAATTAAGGAACAAGCATCACAACTTCAAAATAGTGTTGAATTTATGGGAGCCAAGTACGACGAATTGCTCAAGCATATCTCAAGATTGGAAGATGAGAAAATCCAAGACCGTATTCATATAAAAAGCCTGGAAGACAAAATCGAACTATTGGAGCGACAGCAGCGTAACGCCAGTCTGGAATTTCGAAACATACCAAAGAAGGATAATGAGACGAAATCAGATTTGCTTAACCTAGTAAGTGAAATCACAAAAGTTATACAAGCTCCAATCCAAGCATCAGATATAAGAGACGTGTTCAGGATTAAGTCAAAATATTCAAAGCAAATACTAATAGTTGACTTATGTTCCGTCATGGTAAAGGAAAAAATACTCACAAAACTGAAATTATTTAATAGTGAAAACAAAGGAAATAAATTAAACACGAGCCATCTTAAGAATTATAGCGAAAACATTCCTATATATATATCTGAAAACTTGACACCGAAAACAAAACGTTTATTTTATTTGTGCCGAGACTTTGCTACTCGAAATGATTGCAAATTTTGCTGGGTATCGTTCGGAAAGATACATTTAAGAAAGAGAGAAGGTGAAAACTTGATACGTGTTGGATCTGAAATGGAACTCCGACAACTAGAAGATAAGTGACTAGTAATAGCAGGTAGCTATAATAAAACTTATGCTCACATAATTATCCATACGTTATTTTTTATCGTATTACGTACAATTTTTTTATGGGATTATAAAGTAAACAAGGCTCACACATTTTACAATTTAAATTTCAATATACAAATGCATTTATTTTTTACATTTACACACTCAAGACGGACACACAATATATTCACCAGTTATACTTTAAGTAATTATGGGGTTATGCTCCTTTATAATAAATATTTATATTTTTCTCTTAAACATAAAGGCTCGGTAAGCCTCGATATAATTATAAGTGTTTGTATCGCATGGTTTCCTTTTTTGAGTTCTTTTTATTATTATTTTTATATTTTTTTACTATCATATAATGCATTTGGGAACCGGAGGCTTAGACTTCTTTTTACCATATTACATAGTTAATCTGACAAACTCAGAACTTATAAATGAAATTGAGAATGAAACAATAAACTCAGTGTGCATTAAAATTACTGATCCTTCAATAACCTGTGAAGTGATAAACTATGAAGCCCTTAATAATAAATCTATTTTTGTTCTAAATGTTAATATCCGTAGCATAAATAAAAATTTCGATTCATTTCTCATATTTATTACTGAGCTTAATTTACCTGTTGATGTTATAGTTATGACCGAATGTTGGTTGAGCGATCATAGTATTATACCTAAACTAGATGGCTATACGCAGTATAGAACCAATAAATTGCTAAATCAAAATGACGGAGTGGTCGCATTTGTAAGAAACAATATAAATATATCTGCATCTGAACCGCTCTGTAAGGACGGTAATTGTTTATTGCTTAATCTGGGGCCTCATATTTCAATTATCTGCACGTACAGACCACCAAGTTTTAATAATCCTACGAATTACTTACTATCGTTAAATGACATATTAACTAGTATAAAACACAGCACTATTATCCTTACCGGAGATCTCAATCTTGACATTATGCCCGCAAATATTAATGGCCATTCAGCTGAATATATTACAATGTTAGCTACACATGGTCTGCGCCAATGCGTCAATTTGCCAACGAGAGATAAAACTTGTCTCGACCATTTCATGGTGAAATCAGCGCAATTCGTTACAACAATTGTATTTGACGAGTTAACCGATCATTCGCCGGTACTGATACATATTGACAACACTATGATAAAAAAGGCTAAAACCTGCTTCGGTAAAACAATTGTTGATCATGTTAAAGTCTCGGAGGCAATAAGTAATACTAAATGGGATCAATTATATATTATTAAGGATGTAGACACTGCGACCGACTTTATAGTCAACGTGCTCCAGGATATAGTTAGGTCTAATAGTAAAACTATAAAAATTACAAACAGAAACAGGAAATTAAAACCGTGGATAACCAAAGGAGTCATGAATAGTATAAGAAAAAGAGATAAATTGCATAAAAAATTACGTGGGGCACCGGAGGATAAAGAGCAAAAGTTTATGTATAAAAAATATAGAAATTGTTGCAATAACTTAATTAAACTATTAAAGACCGAATATTATCAAAAACAACTAATTAAAAACAAAGGGAATTTAGCGGGAACATGGAAAATAATAAAAGAATATTGCAATATAAACACTACCCGAGACAACACAACAGATTTAATGACCATATGCGATACTCCCATAGCATCCCTTAATCATGTGAATTGCTATTTTACAACCGTTGGTAAATCTTTGGCTGATTATACCCTTGCCAAACTCAGCACATCTGAAGCACTCCTTAGTAAACAGATCGGAAGTAAAATTGGCCCTACTGGCTCTATGTCTTTATTTCTGACAGATTTTCAGGAAGTAAAGACCACTTTGAGTTCGCTTAAATCTTCAAGTGCTCCTGGATGGGATAATTTAACTTCAACAATGTTCAAGACAAATGCAACATTCCTTTGTAAGCCCATTTCATATTGGTGCAATCTAAGTTTTGGTTCAGGAAAATTCCCTGCACATTGTAAAAAAGCGGTGGTCATACCAATATATAAGGCGGGCGACAAAGCATTACCCTCAAATTATAGACCTATATCTCTTTTGACAATAATGTCTAAAATCATTGAAAAACTAGTTAATAAAAGGTTGAAACATTATCTTGAGACCAATAACATATTAGCCAACAACCAGTTCGGCTTTAGAGCACAACGTTCAACTGATGATGCTGTAACACTTTTGACCTCCAAGATTGTGTCCTACCTAGATAATGGCTTGAAATGTGCAGGCATTTTTCTGGATCTACAGAAGGCATTTGACACTGTTTCTATCCCGGTGTTAATAGCAAGACTACAATGTATAGGTATCAGAGGTACAACACTTTCGTGGTTTAGTGACTATTTAACAGGCAGGACACAGAAGACTAAATTGGGTAAATTTCTAAGTGATTCGGCGGAATGTCAATATGGAGTCCCGCAGGGTAGTACCTTAGGTCCCACTCTTTTTCTCATTTATATTAATGAGTTATGCAAAATAAATATTTCCCAAGCGGACCTAATAATGTTTGCTGACGATACTGTGGTTCTTGTTCACAGCACATCTTGGGATACTGTAAAACAACTGGCTGAAGAGGGATTGTCCTTAATCACTAAATGGTTGGAGGATAATCTCTTAACACTTAATGTATCTAAAACTAAATACATTTGCTTCCACAAAACCGCATCCACAAAACCTCCGCAGTCATATCACTTGATTATACATACCTATCCATGCAACAAAGATAATATCGCCAATGACTGCACCTGTTCTGGGTTGGAAAGGGCAAGGGAACTTAAATACCTAGGACTAACACTAGATGAAAAACTTAATTGGAAATCCCACATTTTTACCATTACAAAACGCTTAAGAAGACTTATTGTTATATTCAAAAACTTAAGAAGCCTAGGCAACAAATATCTGCTAATACAGACCTACAACGCTCTCTGTCACTGCCTTATTAACTATTGTATTTGCTCCTGGGGTGGAGCTTCAAAAACAATTCTTATAGAGCTTGAGCGTGCACAGAGAGCTATACTTAAAACGGCCTTATCTCTTCCATACCGTCATCCTACAGTATCTGTTTATGAACAAGCTAAAATTCTGAGCGTTAGAAAATGTTACATCTACCAGTGTATTAAACGCTATCATAAATCGATATTGCCTTTCCCTAGTGTTCAACACACCAGAAGGATCAACAAATGTCCATTACCAATATGCAGAACAACTTTTGCGATGAAACATTATTCTTACCAAGCTCCTCGATTATATAATGTCCTTTCAAAACGAGTGACCAATGTGAGTGAAGCTAACATGCATAAACTTAAGAGACTAATTGATTCGTGGTTACAAACTCTTAACTATGATGAATGTGAGAATCTTATAACAAAAAATATTTGCTAAATATACTTTTTACCATAATTATCGAACCCCACTTGCTACACAAACAGACAAACACAACACACACACACACACACACACACACACACACACACACACACACACACACACACACACACACACACACACACATTCACCCATCCACTCTCACTCACACAGTTTACGATGCATCCAATTTCATTTTATCTTGTATTACCTTATCTAATGTTAGTTTTTGTTTTTATTGGTGTTTTTATTGTTTTTTTTTCCTACATTTTTAATTAAATTATTGTGTTATTTTTGTTAAAAATACTTTATAGGTTTACATATACATTGCTGTGATGTATAACAACATTTACCAAAACTGTAATACACGAAAGAGACTGACTCCTGTCATACAGGGTATCCTAGTTCAGGAGTCAGGGTGTCAATCAATTGTAAATTTGTTACTGTAAAGCAATAAAGGTTATTATTATTATTATTATTATTATTAAAGGAAAGCGAGGCAGACACCCGTCGCTGATGAAAACATCGATAACTATGAGCTACCACAAACTATCGCTTGACAGTGTCGGGCAATTCATCTCAGGGCATTCGTGACGTCACGTTCGCAGCGTGAAACAAGTGCGCCAACGCTGGACAACACTAAACACTTTGTAAATCATCCCTTCCAGCGAATGCACAAAATACTACATTTATAACTATTTCCTTTACATTACAGGCAGTCTTATAAACCCGCGAAATGGCAAACTAGTTTAGTGCTCAATGTACGTTGTAGAAATGTAAATTGTAGCCAAAAGCACAGATCGATTTGTAGACAGATAGCGAAAGCCTCAGGGCAATGGTTTGTTTTGACCGGCACGTGCGCCGGACAGGTCACGACTCGCGGGCAAAAATAACTTCCGCAGGCGGTTACATTATGAAATACATAGAACGTGCTACGAGCCAATATAATAATAATGTACCCAATAATGAGTCACTAATACATTTGTTTTGTATTGATGAATAAACTATTCATATTTCCTTGGACATAAGTAAAAGCATTTATAAATCATTAAACTAACTGAAAAATGTTAACAACAAAACGGCTATATCTATTTAATGTTGTTTCTTTTTTTGCTATAGGACACGCATTGTAATAAATCGGTTTTACACAGTGCCCCAGATACCGAATTGAGTCTATAAGTCTGCGAAAAAATGTCTAAGCATTTAACCGGTATTAGAGCGGCAACAATAGCGTATGTTCGCGTTTCTTTAGCCAGCAGAACATCAATCACGCGAACATTATTTGTTTTATCGATTGATCGGAATCGGTTTGGCATAAACGGGGACGCGTGCCAGGCGGCGCCGGGACCAGCTCGGTTCATCCTCGAGAATGTCACACGATGTCGTCGGAAGTAGGTGAATGTGACGGTACGCACGCGTCAAAACTTTAAGCGCTAAAGTCCTGTTTGGATATGACCGATGCAACTTAAATTGCTCATCAACTCGCTACCATTTTAATATTTGCAACTATACATAAGTACCTAGAAAATCACAGTTCAATTTCAGTGATATACCTACATAATATGCCAACTGAGAAAGAGGCGTAAACTGAAGTCTTATTATATTCTATTTATATGTTTATAAGACAAATTCGGCGCGGTCTATTAATTGCTCATGATTATTAAAATACTCTTTTGGCCGATCCACATGACGACCACGTTTGTTGTGGTCACGGCAAAAACGTCACTAATGACGTCATGACTTTCGCTTGACGCACGATCTATATTTTTAACTGTGTAAAAAATATTCGTTTAAGTCTGTTGGTTTTTAGACCAAAAATGTCTGGGAGACGAATATTGTCCTTTCTGCACTAGCAGATTTACATTTTAGTTGTGTACCTAAGTTATATAAAACTTATTTTAGGTACCTTTTTTTACGACAACGCAAAACAAAGGAGAGCAATAAATCTTCCAACAATAAATATTACTACGTAGTAAAAAAAACAATAACCGTCTAAATATCGAAATTTTAATAAAATGTTTACGACTTGTAAATGCGAAACTACACTACACTTACCTTGACGTAATACGAAAAATATAAAACGGAATATTCTAAAATCTTTCAAATTAAAAACTACATTTATATAAATACAGCATGCTATTATTTTCTATCCACTATCCACTTTAAAACTTTTATTATCGGTGACACCAGATATACATAGAAAAACATCTAATGCCGGGATTTAAAAACGAAGTGAACTGTTTGACTTGAAATGGGCCGTAGGATAATATCGGTTCGAGAGATGTAAGATGCTAATAAAAAATATTTTTGAAATTAATTGATTTGTATTTGTGGTAACATCTAGAAGTCTCATAGGTCGTAAGTATATGTTGTAATGTTATTAATGAGGGCTGAAGTCATAAAAGTATCTGCACCCGGGCGGAGCCAGGCCGGACCATTAGTACCTAATAATGAGGAAAGGTACATACATGATCTGCGCAATTTTAATATTTCCAAATTTCGGACTGTCCTTCCCTCGATGAAATACGTAGGTTAAATATTAGCTTACTAATGATCAGAGGCAATATAGAAGGAAATTTGCACTACATACTACTGTTAAACAGTTCTATATACTACGTAATCAAAAATAACTACTATAATAAAATTGCAAATACATTGATTTGTCTGGCTGAGTCCTACTCGGAGTGACGGGCACGTGATCGACGCACTTCAGCTCACACACACTCCGCGACGCAGACACTGAGAGGATCCTATGATAAACACAAAATAACCCACGATTAAAAATGAACGCTTGATTAATGGGATGGCGATAAATATATTGCTACGATACTTCACCAATTACATGTAGGTAGCTTCTGTCAAGTTGGAAAAATTCTGATGTTACCTACACCATCCGTCTTTTAATATATTATTTATTTCAACTAACTAAAGAGCTTAGTATATAAATACTTTAAGCCAAATAGTAAAGATTATTATATTAAGCATTTGATTTGATATTTTTTTATCAATGGTATATGGTATATATATGAACCGAATATCAGAGTGAGGCTGCATATACATAATATGCAGACGTTCTTATGGACAACTTATGCACGTCTTATGGATAACTAACAAATTGCGCATCTAAACATGCATAAATAAAAGAGTCTTAAATCATCGTAACTCTAGGCTAAGAAACTATACAATTGCATGCCCCCTAACCCAACAAACGCTCAATTGTTTTTCAAAACCCAAAGGCAATCGTAACAAAAAGTGCAAATAATCTGCAGTAATGTATTGAAGGCTTGAATCAGTGGAGCGAGCGTCGCCGGCTGGGCAGGCAGGTTACAAGTCTAGCCGCTAGAGGGCCAGCCGCGGGCGTCCACGGTAGCATGAATCCGCGCTATTACACCTCATTAGTGCAGTGAAACTCCGCCATTTACCATCCGCGACTAAACACTGTTGTACATTAAACACCTTTTGCCGACAAACAAAGAAACAGGTGTGTTGTGCCTGCACCGCTAATTTTAGCACACCTTTTATTTTACGGTTTATTGCATGTACAATGTACATACATTTCTAGGAGGACACTCCTAAATTAAAATTGTATTTCGCTTGAGTGCAAAATTTGTAAGGTATTATATTGGTAATTATTCCACGAATTACAAAAAAATGGTTAATTAAACCCATAGCACCAGCTATGTGAATTATACGAAGACATTTAGTTCCAGACGAGTTGACAAAAAGAAGCAACAATGAAAGCAATTTCATTCATCTCCGTTATGGGTGAACATCAAAAGAAACAATTTGTAAGCCATAAACTCTAGCTTAATTCGATAGCACAACATCAATTTGCTCGCTACGGGATGAAATAAACAAAGCCCTGCGCTATCGGCCCCTTGGCCTCTAATTGACACTATCTGTCTTTATAACCATTGTACGGTGCCCTTTAATTAACAGATATCGTAACCGAGACGGGACGCGTACAAACAAACAAACGACCATTCACAGGAAGAGGCGATGCACTTTTACGATTTCGTTTGATGTGCACGCGCCTGTACGCGCACGTTTTATTTGGGGTGATTAACACCACCAAACAATATAAAAGGCGTATCAAACTAAATGCGTTGAAAACTATCTATGTAACTGTGATAGGGCAATCTATTGTCGATATGGCTAAATTAATTTTATCTAAATGCGTACAGCTTATAAACGTTATAGGGTATAGTCTGAAAAGTTTGTTATAACTTTTTATAAACTTTAAAGAATTCTTTCGCCTACTGATACAAAATAAAGCTCAGCTTAAATAAAACGAAATATAATCGCACACAACCATAATGCATCATCAAAATAAAAGCAGCGGAATGAAAATGACATCGTTTCGTATGAGACCATTTCTAATAATCCGCACAAGAACCTATCATGTCATGATTGAGATCGGATGTAAACATTGTATTCCAAGCACCAGACCGTGAACTATGAAAATACAAAAGGACAATAGATCAAGCGGCTGAGGTTTTATAGCAAGTAAATAATACGTAACCATCTACATAACGAGGTGGGTGGATGAGGAGAAACATCGTAATCTTTATTACAAAGCTGCCCAAATACTTAGCAGAGTTTGATTTGGAGCGCTCAGGCCACGGTCCACCAGATTAGCCCATTGCGGGTTTACTTTCGCCACATACCATTCATATTATTGTAAAGATCTCTATGATATCCAGGTTTTCTTATAATGCTTTCCTTTAATATGAAACTTAAAGACGAGAATGCCATTCGCCTGATGGTAAGCGATACGACCACACATGGACAGTAGCGAAGCCAAACAACACCATGAATTACATTGCAATGCTTGACATTCCGCCATCCTTCAAACCAACAGTGCATTTACACTGCTGTTGGGCTGGAGAAATTGACATTGCGGCGGTACCTATCCAAGTGGCCTCTGACATATGAGACCTACCTATGACCTATCGCTAGTGAGATGTGGTATTAAATAATAATGCACACATGACTCCGAAAATTTAATGGTGTGCCATAGTTTTCGAACTCGTGATAGCCATCTCGACTGATCGCGTCCGCTACCAATAGGCCAACGCCCCTAAAGTTTATTACTAACAAAAGTAAAAGAGAAAGTATAAACAATAACATTTAAGTGTTTGTACAAGAAAATTAAATGAAGATTCCCATACTTAAGTGCGGAATTGACCGAGAACTGTCGAAGCTGTCAACGCATTTGATGCGTGCACATTGCGAAGACGTTCAACATCGCCATATAAGTGGCTGCATCGCTGCACGTCGCATACATCTCGCCAGATAGTGTCAAAACACTAGTTTCTAATTTATGTCTGTTTGTGTGGCAAACCTACTACCTAGATACCGAGCTAGTTTTTTCTATTTATTAGCGACATTCGAAGAAATGAAAAGAATTTTGCCACCCCTATAGAAATGTCTATACCTAGTCTCAAGTGTCCATACAGATGACTTTGAAAAATATCTTCTGTTACTGTACAAATATTGACTACTAATTAGATATTTGCATTCGCACAAACGCAATTCTTGATACACATTGAATATTTATTTATGTACTTGACTCATTAATAGATTATACGGAAAAGTATTATTTCCTAACAAAGCATCACCCACGAAGTTAATTTAAATCAATCGCAACTCCAATGAAAAATCAATAAAATCGCCTATTTTATTGTTTTGGAAAAGGAAAACAGAAATAAAAACTATGGTAATAAAAGCAAAGCATTTTATGTTTATGCAACCTTTACATAACATATTGCCTTTAATTGTACATTTTAATTCGAAATCGAATATTTCGAATTCGACTTTGAATTCCAAAATTAAATCATTATCATTTAAATGTTAGAGAAAGTAAAACAGCTAGGGACATGGGGGTCTTAAGAAGTTATGGAATGACAACATTTACATGTCAAAGTTTGTATGGAATTCTTGAATAAGCGTAGAAGTAAGAAAATTTGGAGTCGGATAAAAATCTATTCTTTACAATAATTAAAAGTCCTTCTCGGAAATTCATATCAACCATATCTCAAAACCTTTTATTCTTATTATATCTAATAGGCAGGTATTTAGTACACCAACGAGGTACCAGGCGAGCAGACGTCGCGAGTAGTCATGCGTGTAATAGCAGCTTCCGCGAGGGTGCGCCGCGCGTCTCATTGTTCAGTAGCTGACGGCAGCGGACAGCCGTGCGTGACTGTCGCCGGATCAACTCGAACACCTCCACACGCTGCTAACTAGATGCTTGTGTTTATCGTTAGCACACAGTACACCTTTATAAAAAAAATATCTGTATAAACATCAAAAGCTTTGGATGTGTATGTAGATTCACAGGTCGCACATCCTTAACAGAAACAATAACAACAAAAAGTGAACCCCATGTTGGGGTAAATTTAGAAATTTGCATTTAATAAAACATTAAATAAGTAATTAGCAAAAACCCAAAATATGTTACGCGGGTATGCAATTGAATTAGAGCCATAGTAGGTAGATTGATGTTTACCATAACAATTGCAAAGTTTTTACAGCGTGACGTAAGGGTCATAGCATTGCATCCGAAACATAATAGCATTTTGAGCTTATCGCCATGTTTCAATTTTCCCTGATAAACGAGCCTCCCATTTCTATTATTAAATCATTAAACACATTAAACCCGAAACGTTATCTATCCATAAAGCATTCCCACTAGTGCCATGCAGCTTGCACTATAATATAACCGCAAACTAGCGCCTGAAGGGCTTCGCAGAACACGAGACCCGGTGTTCTGTTACCTCCAGGTCCGTGCCCAAATAATCCTGTTACACTCGATTGATGCCACCAACGCTTCAACGCCCCATCATTTTATATTTTATGATATAATTACGTCGATACTCTGTGAACTAGTAATACCAGAATTAATCGCTAATAATAAGCCACATTCCGCCTCAGGGTATCCTAGAATATAAGCGTAACAGAACAAGACTTTTCAGCCATGTTGCAGAATGATTAGTTATAAACTTATTACCGATAAGCTACCTGTTATCAACACTTTCGAGAGTAGGAGTCTAGTCTATCATGCTGGCTAAAAGCCCTTGGTAGAGTTCATATACCGTCGAGAACGAACCTAGTGCAAAACTCTTAGGAACACTGGTGTAATACCATCCATCGGTAAAGTAGGCGATAAGTAATTAACGATACACACGCCGCTTCGTAACGTAGACATTGAAATATAATTTATTCAATGTTGAATTCAACTCCATAAATAATAAGCCCTCTTCCGTAACCATTGAACATGGAGGTTGGAAATCTACCACAGTACGTTTCTCCCGACACTTTCTTCCACGTTCTGCAAATCTGTGGAACCAATTGCCAACAGCGGTATATCCGGACAAATGCGACCTTCAAAATACGAGCGTATTCTTACCTTAAAGGCCGGCAACGCATCGCCATGCCCTATGGTGTTGCAGATGTTCATGGGTCGCGGTGATGATTTACCGTCAGGTGAACCGTATCCTCATTTGCCTCCTATAATATAAAGAAAATCATCACTACCTACCACCTGCCTTATAAAACAAATTTATCAAATTCTTGTCAAATGTGTAACAAGCAAATTGTGAGCCTTTTATATAGAATTGAGCAACGTTTTACTTCACAATATAACATGGTACCCAAGCCAAATATGACTCGCGTTGAAAGGGACAATCTTGTACTAATCTTGAGCGAGATCCAAAGGATACAATTCTATTGTTTAGGACCGCTGTTTCTTTAGACAATCACAAATGTGCGAGACGAATTAACAAAGAAAAGGGACCGATTGTTGCAACTCTGGCTCCGGCGCAATCTCTTCGCCTAGAACTGTGTTTCTTTATAAGGTCATGGAACGGAGGAACCGTGATGTCTAATTTGATATAAAATAGAAATCAGTAAGAGGTGACAGGTAGAGCCTTGCTATAAGACGTTAAAGCTACACTATAATTGGAGGTGCATAATTAAACTGCAAGGATACAAAACAGAAAACGTTGGGTAGAGTAACTGTGGGATTTAAACTGACCTAAATACACTCCATGTTCATTGTGGTTATCTTTATAGATTATTAAGAAAAAGTAAACTATCCTACTTCCTACTTATATCATAAAGGCGAAAGTTTGTGTTTGTTACTTCTTCACGCTCAAAAGGCTGGACCAATTGGGTATTTTACTATAAGAAAGAAAAAATCTAAAAACTATAAATGTATATAGTAGAGCATTAAGCAATAAGTATATGTTAATTTCAGTTTATATTTCCAAGGAATAAATTTTATAATTCGTTTTGAAAATTTCAATTTTTTTATCTGTCCTAAAAATATGTGAAACGGCTGCCGCCATGATGGATAACGATTCTACGTCATTCCGTAAGTAGAATACCCCCTCCGGTGTCCAAGAGCTCATACAAACACAGTTTGTTTACTGGTTGAGTGACGTATCATTTTAAAGGAACATGGCGCCTAGCGTTTTCACATATTTACGCGCATAAATTTAAAATTTAAATTTTAAATGGTTTTTTATTGGACTTGCCGAGCGAATAAAATTTTTGATATTTTTTTAAATAGTTTGTCTTAATCTTAGGAACAACTTAAAAGACTTTTTGAAAATGGGTAGAATACCCAATTTTGATAACATTTGGTATGGACTTAGCTGATACCCTGGATTAACACATAGGTTACTTTTTATCCCGAAAATTTAGTGTTACGTTCGGATGAGCGAGGAATTCAAATATGTATATTTACTACTCATTTAAACTCAGAGGGATGGTTTGAAATAGAATATTGGGCAATTGAAGTTGGATATAACAGAACAGGGTAGAATGCCTTGAGTCATAGAACAAATTGACCTTGTCGTGCCATTATAAAAAATATGCCTCTTTAACATCCACATGAGCCAACGATTATACCTTCCAAAATAAAACGAAATGCGCTCTGTATTTTAAGCTAGACTAACGTAAAAACAAACCGGATTGCGCCGTGCGCTTCAAAATCAAATAATACACGCGGTGGCCGACCCTACGAAGGTATTAAAAAAACGTTCACCATAACCCAAATCGGCTAGGATTAACATTTAAGCCTCCAATTAGCTAGCCGCTTAATATCATTTGCTAATAACAACATTGAACAATAACTTTCAATTTGCACAAATACAGCATTAAAACACAAACGTGCTGGGCGCCTTAATTGGGAGTCTCAAGGCGAGTGCGCAGACGCCGCCCACGATCACGGTGCGAATAAATCTGGACCAGCTAGCATCCTACACCTCCAATTACACCAAACGAACTGTTTATACCATTACTTCAAAACATATTCTGGCGCCAGACGTACACGTTTACAATATTCGAACACGTTTTGCTGCAGTATTTAATTTCAAATGAAATCCCAGTAGACCACGACATTCGCCTACCACCGAGTATCGTCTAGTTATCGCGTCCTGGTTTAGCGAATTACAAGTTCCAAGAAAGCTATAAATCAAAGCTGCCACGCTCTCATCTACTAAGTGTCGGCGACAATTAGGACTTTTTTCTAAATATAAATTCTTCAGATAATAATTTATTTGGCCACAATCCTGATCACCAACCAACCTGATCAAATTCAGCCTTCGTGGCGCAGTTGTTTAAACGCCGGTTGTGAAATATGAGGCTGCGGGTTCGATGCCCGCACCGAATTAAATATTTGTATGATCCACAAGTGTTTGTCTCAGGTCTGGGTGTTTGTGAGACCGAAAAGTCTCTCACAGTTTGTGATATCCACAACACAAGACTCGATTCTAGAGTGGGTAATAAAAATAAAAAAATATATAAAAATAAAAAAAACTGACAAGAAATGCAGAGCAATTTACCAACGAAACAAATCAAATCCACTACTTATCTCTAGCATACATAAAAAAAAAACACATTGGTCACACTGCGATTTAACCAATTTTCGTAGCGTAGGCGCTTTAAGTTCATGACATTTAAAATCTTTTGAGTTAGTTTGAAGATAGAGTCTAGATTATTTTTAGGAATATCATGCGGAATATATAGATCTGAATATTAATTACGTAAAATAAAATAAAATTTGGTTTACATGCGGTACAATTTTTAAATTCTATTTGACGATTAAACATACGAAGAAGTCATAGACGGAAAATTTAGTGTCGAAATTCTGAAATTAAATGTCTCTGTGAATTGTGAACATAAACTGATCCAAGATGTTGAGATACTAACAATTCCGCATTTCGTTTTTGTTTTTTATTTTCTTTCTGCATTGCTTACAATAAACTAGATCCAATTTATATCCTAATCTTAACGTAATTAAAAACATTATGCAATGAGTACTATGTGATATATGTGTGTGCAAACTCACACTTTTGGTGGCTTAAAGATAAAAGTTATGAAAAATCTAAGTCTAGAGACTTACTTGGTAATAGAGCTCTTGGAATCCTCCGGCAACCCAACGAATATTAAAGTTGATGACATTTCACGAAACACAGTCAATTTTACAAAAATTTTGAACTGAACAAAATTAACAAAAATTGGATACCAAAACACGAGACGTCAAATCATTGGACGATGACAAAATGTATTTTTAAAAATCGTTATAGCTGCCAGTTCAAACGACTCAGTATGGTAAACTGGCGTTGTGGATTAATTTATGACAAAATATGCGTGGGAGATGTATGTAGGTGTTTAAATCGACCTCTTGTATAATAATTATTATCTAGAATCGCTATTTCCTTCGCTGGTGCTGTGATCTCAGGTAAGATTGCAAGTTAACAAGCTGTACTCTACATGTAATTTACTACAGCCACCTACATTATGTATACATATTTATCAAAATATAAATAAAATTAATACGCTTGTGATTTTTTGCAGGTAGATACGAGTAAGTTTGATACCGCATAAAATATATAAAGAGAACATAATACTGTAGCCTATAGACAGATAAACTCTCCAGCGTTATATCACAGTATATGTACGTATTACAAGGAATGACTTTAATGATTTGCCTTTCTTTTGCCTTCCATACAGTTTTATAATTGAACCTTATTGTGAGCTTTTTTTAGTAGGTAAGTACGGAAAAATCTTGTAAGCTCACATACATAATTCTCATCAGAAATTCCAAATTAAATAAAAAAATTAATTAATTTATTTATTTATTCACCCAACAGTCACATGCATAGTCGTGACCCCGCACTAAGATCGAGTCGTGTGTCGTGAGTATCAGAAACTACGAGAGACTTTTCGGTCTCACAAACACCCAGACCCGGAACAAACACCATGTGATCACACAAACATTTGTTTCGGTGCGGAGATCGAACCCGCGGCCTCTCGTTTCACAGGCGGCGTCTAACCAACTGCGCCACGGAGGGTGTCATATTCCCTTTTGTTTTAACATAAATAACGACTGAATAAAAATTTTGTAACCGGGACGCTTATTCATGATATACGCCGTAAATCTTCGGTATTTTATGTAGTGGTAATTATTCCCGCCTGTCACGCGGAAGACTGGGGTTTAATTCCGTATCATAGATATTTGTTTTGTATTTTATTTATATATTATTCAGACGACCTGGTAAAGGTCGCGGGACGTCGCTGGATGCAGGCTGCCTTCAACAGGTCACACTGGAAATCATTGGGAGAGGCCTATGTTCAGCAGTGGACGTCCTTTGGCTGATGGATGGATGGATGGATGATTGGAACGAAGTTCCTTATCGGGCGTTGCGAAAGGGGGCTAGACGGAAAAATTTAAGACCAAAAGTTTTATCGACACTTTTATTCCACGTTTGAGTTTGACATTCTAAATTTAAAAATTTAGGAAATTATTTTTTGTTTTTAATTACTTGCTTATTTTTTTATATTTTTAACCGACTTCAAAGGAGGTTATTAATTCGTTGGGGTTTTTATTATTTATGTATAGTCTTTGTATAATGGCTATACAGTGTCTAATGTCTACGTGATGACTGTTATTATTGGAACGAAGTTTTGGAACGAAGTTCCTTATGGCGCGTTGCGAAAGGGGGCTAGACGAAAAAAAATAAAACAAACGTTGTAACGACACTTTTTGCTATAGTTGTAAGCAGTGCGGCGCGTGTTTCTCTCTCTCTCTGTCATAGAAAGCAAGCCAGTTATTTTCGTTTCGTCTTTCTATTTCGCATTGAACAGTGTGGTGTCGCGACGATTATTTTTGTTGAGTGTATACAGGTTTTTTGTACATAATAAATAATAAAAAATAGTAAATCGAACTTCGTTCCATCCGGGTGTCCCTTCACACCTCTTAAGTTTTATTTATTTATTTACGTTCCTTTTGTTGTTTACCACATATAAAAATGTAAACTTCTGCTATACTTGGATTTTTATTTCTTAAATGCTGTCCATACTTACGAGTATTTATAAAATAGAGGGCGCGCTAGTACCTCAAAAACATAGAATAAAATTGGGATGCTGGGGCACCTTTTACTTTCCTCCTATTGGCTGACATTTAAAAGTTTGTACAACATGCACGAATTATATGAAAAAAAAAACAGTTTAAGGCTATAAATGCTTTTAAATTCCACTCAAACTCTTTTTAGACGGGTAATAAGTAACTTACTTACGGGTACTTTCGCTTACTAATGGAATATAGCGCAATTTGTTTTAAAATAATAAGTTCAATTTTCGATAATACTACGTGCTACTAACATGATGAACAAAAAAATCTCTACGTTTTTGAATATGTAAATGTATGCTAAAGTATAAGTTCCTTGAGCACTCCCTTTTTAATATTATAAATACTTTACGTGTCCATATTTGGATAAGATGAAGGCCAAAGAGTATATAATCACTACGTTATATGAAGGCAGACGCACAGGCAGGCGGGCAATCGTATCCATACTCCATAGACATATTAAATATAATTTCTGAACGAAAAAAAGTTACGTCGTGAAATATTCTTGCTGTAGTGATTAAAGTTAAAACCAACTAGTTGCCTATTTTTTCTTTCAACAGGATTATTAATTATATTATTTGTGCCTATGCTTATAGAAATAAAAAGCTTTTTTTTGCAATCAAAGTCATATGAATTTCGACACGGATTATAAAATCTTTTCATCAAAACAATTTTACAGGTTTTTTTCTTTTTCAATCATTTTGTTTATAGCATAATTTTTAAAATTTTTAATTTATTTTACAACAAGAACTGATATCATGACTTTCATGTTGTTTGTTTTTTGTCCACGGTTTCCGAACGTTTACAATGCTAGATTTGACGGTTCGACTGTTGAATGCAGTGAACTTGTTTTGCTTTCGAAGTGGTATTTCTCTGTTCTCCAACTATCGTTATGAAAACTGGGTTATTGTTGAAACCATGCTAAATCAGACTTCTACTGAAGCGTTGCTCTCCGCGACCTACGTTGAAAATTACTTAGATTGTGTCGAAAATCTTCCAAATGACCTGCAGAGACATTTATCGCGTATGCGAGAACTTGACGTAACATATAGAGGTAAAACTCCCAATTATCTTAGTAACCATCGCGATTATCAATTTCGTTGAGTATTTTTCAAGTTTTAAGTAACTAGCCATTGAAGGTAAAGCGTTAAAAACAGTGTGTTGACGTTTACTATTCAACCTCATTATGTATGCATACTTTTATACATTATAGCATTTGCTACACCAATCAGACTAAAATAACGCATATTCCACAATTTTCACAACTTTTTTCATATAAATGTGCACCAAGATGCGGTCGCATAGATTTTTTAAGTCGCGCTGTCAGTGTACTTATTATTTTGTGAAGTGTTATTGTTGAGCACAAAAATAACCTTTATTCAAATTCAGGCCAATGTTTTAGCCAATTCCTTCACAATTTGATCACTATTTATTCCTTGCAGTTGTAGTGTCAAAAATAACCTAATTTGGATTCTAAGACATACGTTTTTATGAAGCTCTTCTTTTTCTGTTTGTTCAGAGTGCCTCCGCGAAGCAGAGAAACATTTGGCAATATGCATAGGGCCCAACACAGAAGAGCGTCGGAGGAGTAGAGCTACACTGCGGTTACAAGCGGCACTAGTAGCTGCTCAAGAGATAGGCGATGAAAAACTACAGGTTGTTCAGATCCTCCAAGATCTTATTGATAACAAGCAGAGGTCACTTGACGCAGATCATAAAAAACTAGGTAAGATTCCTCAAACTAACTCACTTGTATCAAAATATATTTGAAAAATGGAACTAGATATCAAATATTTTTTCCATAACAGTAACTTAATTGTATACTAAATACCAATTTGATTTATAGTAAATTCTGAAAATACATTTCTTTAATAAACAACATTTCATAAGTTAATCTCACATCTAAATTTTCACATTTAATTTATTTATTTCAGTCTCTTGCTTGGAAGTGAACACAAATGGCACAACAAAAGAGGAGCCAGCACCGTCACAAGACACAGTCCGCAACACAGAAAAGGAAGTGACGGTACAACAAACACCGCAACAACATGCACCACCACCACCCCCAGCCGAGAAGGCTGTTGAGAAAGAAAAAGAAAAAGTGGAAAAAGAAAAGACTGGAGGTAAACTAATCCTTATCATTTATGAAATTGTTTATATAATTTTTATTAACACAATGATATTGTTGAAAGTTTGAGTGTTTTAATAATTGCAAGGCCAGCATGAATTAGCACAAGATAATTTGAACTTTACCTTAAAAAGATGACAAATTGTAGCTATTAATTTAACAAAAATATAATTGTAGGTGAGCGGTGGTCAAAACGTCCACGTCGATCAAGAACTACGGCAGGTGCAAATACTGATGGTGCTGACTCCAGTGAAAGAGATAGTGAACGACACACGCACAACACTACTCACAAAAAAGGTAAATTTAATCAAGTGAAACTGCATACTAATGGCCCCATACACATTTCCTTCTCCCATCTATTCATATTCCTTTGAAACTGTTGGTTTTTATCACTTACCATCAGATGAGCCATTTGCTCAATTGACGAACATATGTGATAAAAAAACTTAATGCAATGCAATTTACATTAACATATTGTTTATGGCGTCAAGTTGTCACCAGCGTGATGGATTACGCTAACAAACTAACCATAAACAATGTGTATATTTCAAAAAATGGTTTTAAATGTTTTATTTGCTTTTGTCACAGGTATAGGAAAGAAGAAAAAGCGCAAAACCCGGCAAGCAGCGCAGCGCTCAGAAACTCCTCCAGAGGAACCAGACGCGATCGATCCGGATGAACCTCGATACTGCTTGTGTGATCAAATATCATTTGGTGAAATGATTCTGTGCGACAATGACCTTTGCCCTATAGAGTGGTTCCATTTCTCCTGTGTCTCGCTCACAACTAAACCCAAAGGGAAGTGGTTCTGCCCCAAGTGCCGAGGTGATAGGCCAAATGTGATGAAACCTAAAGGACAATTCCTCAAAGAGTTGGAACGGTACAACAGAGAGAAAGAAGAAAAAGCATAGTCCCTACTTGGCTAGTACATTATGGGGACCTAAAATGAGTGGACTAATAACAATAATTGTGAAAATTATGAAACAATTAAACTGTTGACACTGTGATTTGAATATGATTGTCGCTCATTTTATAAATCTATCAGAGTGTATCCCAAGCACTTTCGAAGTATTGGAATGTGATTTCAGTTTTTATAAGAGATAATTATTTTCTTTAATGTGTGTTGTGAAAGATCACAAGGAGAGATTATAGAAACTTGATTAATAGAATCTCCATAATGTGAAAACAATTAATGGTTGTTCTTTAATAAACATAGATCTATAATTTATTTTAATTACTTGTTACAAAACGGGTGTGCAGATTTAGAAGGTATCCAAAAAATACCATTGCAATGTCAACTGATACTGTTTAAAAATCATTTCCCCTTATCAAAACATACAACTGAAGTACATGTACCGCATAAACTGCGCATTTACGGCATCTATTGTATAGAAGAGAATATTCTTTATGATAGTTACAGACAGATGTAATTTGATACTATTTGAGCAAGTTTTATCGAATATAAGAATTCATTATTATAGAATGTGTTTTATTAAAATAAAACAAATTGGTAATTTATCATACATTTTATTTAATACGCGAATAATACACAATTTGACGCAAATACTACCAGTAGTTACGGAAAATAAGATAATATTTAATACAGATCGAGTTTTAACAAATGGTAAATCATCAAATCGCATTCATTCCACTATTTTGTTTCCTCTAATTTTATTTCGTTTCATTCTATGTTTAAAAGAAGATAAATGGCATTATTAAATATTGCAATGGCCTATACTTTCGACTAGATTTATTATTATCATAAATTATCGCTATATTGCAATACTGTATACTTCGTAGATTATTTATTAAGATCGACACACTGAATTAGTACCATAATAAAATTGTTCTATAAAATGCAGTAAATATAATAATACATGATCAAAGCTACACTTGATCCATATTTATATTGGTATAAAGGGCACGAGAATTACATAAATATTAGCATCATTATCTATGGACGAAAGTAACATAAATCCAGATGAAAGCAAAATATTTAAGCATTGTCACTTGCATACTAAAAAGAAGAAACCAATTATAATACAGTAAAAAGTCCTGAAACTTCTTACAAAATATTTAGAAAACCAAGCAATTAAAGCTCACACACAGTATAAAACAAAGTCATAAACTCAGCACACCACAAAAAATGCATTTTTAAACATGAAATGCATAAATGACCTTGAATAAATTTCATTCCAATTCCAATGGCAAAATTTCATAATCAATATACAAATGAAAACTAACATAAGGCAAGATACATTAATACTTTCATTTTTAAATAAAAATATATATTTTAAGCATGCTACCATGAAAACCATTCCATTATGTAAGAGAATGTTTGATTTGTGACATTAAATTTAAAATATGACACTAATTTGAACACAAATACAATTTATCTAAGTACTAAGATACAATCAACTACAAAGTTATTGAATCCATTCGTCATGGATATAATATCAGTTCTAAATATAACAATTTGTTCTATAATCCCAGTAAGAATAATAGGATTGAGAATATGTTGTTAAATATTAGTTTTTATTTGGTGATCACAACTATTCTATTGTAAAAGCTTTTAACATTAACAATATTTCTATACATAAGAAATAAATATAAATTATTTGAATTCCATTCGAAAGCATTCGAAATGAATAATGCATTCATTATTTTTATGGAAATATTCTCAATCCTAGAGTACAATCGATAAAATAATGAGAATGTTTATAAAATTGTCTCCAATTTACTCTCTTTACATTTACACCCAAACGCCATGAGGATTCTTATTAGTCGGCGCCGCATTTTCGAGCTGGCGCGGCGACCCTATAATTCTCCGAGCACTCCCTGCCTTGCACAGACCTAAAGGTATAAAGAATACTTTGAACCACACAAATTAAACACAATCGGGCTTATTCATAACCTCTTTCAGTTGTCGAATATTTTGTCCCTTTCGAACGACTTTAGAATTCAATTTGAGCGAAGAAGACAAAACATTCGATAACTAAAATAGGTTTTAAAATTGTCTATGAATAAGGCCGCATGACAATAGTGTTATATTGTGCAAACCTCGCACATAAACCACAATGTGCCAATCGGTATTGCAACAATGCCATTACTTCACAGTACAATTAACATTACAATGACATATCATATTTGATAAAATTATTGCGTTATCTTAAAATATCTTACAGAAATTCAATACTCACCGTCGAGAGGATGTCGCAACTCATCCACACTACCGGTCAAACTCTGAAGATTGGCTTCCTTCATCTCTTGGACCAATCTTTCCACTTGTCGCTTCTTTTCCATTATAGCACTCTCTAGCACACCAACCTGTTCGCAAAACAATACAATCAATACCATAAAGTAATATGAAACTATAATGTATAAGAGACCGTATAAATTTGATTTGACGAACCTCTCTCTTCAAGTTTTCTGCAGTGAGGTGGTTTATTTCAGTGGCATGTTTCGCTTGCTGTATCTGGTTTTGTAAACTCTCCATTTCCGCAAGCATGGAACGTTCCAAGGCTTGTCTGCAAAATAAAATTGTTAATTAGCAATAATATAAATAAATACACAAATACTGCGATCTCCAGAAAGTACAAGTTATGTGTCGTACTTCTGAAACTATTAGTCTTTTCGATATCACAACATACATAACCAGACGCAAAGATCATACAAACATTTCTTTTAGCAGGAATAGAACCCGTGGCATTTTGATTCTCAGCGGACGCGATGATAAAACCAACTGCGTTATCACGGCCGTCAAATAATTCAAATATAATGAGTATAATCTCTATCGCATTGGAGTTCCTACCATGGAGAGCATGGATAAACTGTCATTAGATTCTGTATCAGCCCATATACGTCCCACTGCTGGGCACGGGCCTACTCTACAACCGAGAGAATCGATTGAGAGTGGTTAGGCGATATAGTCCACCACGCTGGCATAGTGCGGGTTGGCGGACTTACATACCGTAGAAATTCTTTAAAATCGCTACGGCATGCAGGCTTCCTCACAATGTTTTCCTTCACCGTTAAAGTGCGTGGTGATTGACTATAAATACATTAAATTGGTACCAGATAATTATAAAATCGGTAAACAAATAAACACAGAGCTGTAATTATAGTTATATCATTTTGAGGGTTGCTTTAACATATGTTTTTAACACTACGCTATTATAAATCTAGCAGAAGGTATATGGCAGAAGGTTTACGGGATTGCCTTAGGGGGTCAATGATTTTCGTGAATATTTCCTCAAGAGTGGTTCGTAGTGTACAAGCGGTTTTGATGTTATTTTGTTATCAATGATGAGGTGACGATTTGGGTCGCCTGGTAATACGGATAACTCCATAGTTTACTAATTTTGTCTCTACCATGTGTGCAACTTACTGAAGAATATTTTGGTAAGTTAAATTTGAAGTAATTGTTTGCTCGTTTCTACATATTTAAGTTTTTTATAGTGCTCTATGTCTTAGTTATGAAGAGGAAAAAAACACTATAAACCAATGATATTCTTCTTGTTCTCTTAATATATCTTAACAATACTAGGCAAATAAAAACAATAACTTGTTTGTCCTTCGTTAAATATACACATACCTGCTGTCTTGCTGACGGCTGTTGATAATTCTCTGTTCATTGTGAATCTCTTCCATTAACTTGCGTATTTTATTCTTACATTGAAGCAACTCGGTCTCGCAATTTGCTAATTTGGAACGCACTAGAACTATTTCTGATTTCAGAGTTTTCTCATTCTGTTTAACTATTTCACTTTCTTCTTCCACATAAGTCAATGCTTGCACCTAGTTAAAATAAAAATTGAGCATGTTGTACATTTCACATTTAATTTGTTAAGATGGTGAAAAAAAAAACAATTATCTTTTTAATCCATATTAAAAATAGGGATATGTCGCAATTTTATATTAGAGATAATAATCATATAACAGAATGTATATTATTTCAAACACATCCCACCCATCAAATATATGTGTCAATTGCACAATGAGTTTGTGGCCTAACTAATCAGTGCATTAACAATGCCAACACCACACAGTAAGCAATAAAATTACTATTATTAGTTGGACCGCACTTCTATGCTTATACACTTTTAAAATACAACAATTAAAATTAATATCAACCAACCTGTTCAGTACTTATTCTGAGTTGATTGTCTGCAGAACCAATCTGCTGTTGCAACAGTTCTACTTGCCGTTCCTGTTCGCGACCCTTGTTTTCCCAGTAGCCAATTTCTGCATCATACTGCACAGAATACACAAAATATTATTTAATAAGTTATGGCAAGGAGACAGCTTCGCTATTTAGTTTGCTCTTTATAAAGCTAGCATCTATTAGTTACCTTAATAAGATCAACCTGCTGACTGGAGAGTTTCTCTCTCTGATAGTTGACGAGGGAGACAAGTTCCCTGTACTGCGTATTATAGCTGACCGCCTCAGGGCTGCGGTTCTCTGAGTTTTCTTCTGGCAGGTTGACAGGTGACATGTGTGATGACCGACTTCGGAGTCGATTCGGCGATTTTCGTAGGGCTTGTGAAGGCGGTGGTGGTGAGCGGTATGGCGGTGGGGGCTCTCTAAAATGTCAATTATGTTATTTGTTTTTCTTAACAAGAAATTTACACATGACTTACCATGACACATTATATTTTTAACCGACTTCATGTTGTGATGTTTTGTGCAAGTATCACATATTGGTGTTTTATTTATTTCAATAAAACTTGCAAACCACACAGGATGGATACTACATTATTTTGGCACTGCAGTCTGTGTGAAGTTTATATCAATGGTAAAATTATCTTCATTGTTTGTTTTATTTGATATTTTCATTTAATATTCTGTATACTTATTATAAAGTAATCACAATTGGCTCACCTGTACGGAGGAACATCCTTCAGCACAGGACTCTCAGAGTCAGGTATTTTGGCTTGCTGCACTCCTTTAACAACACCAACAGGGTTCCCAGGCGAAGTATTATTTACATTATTGTTATATGAAGGTACTGTGTTCATTCTATTTGGTGAGCCTTGAGAGTCCAAAATATTTGGGTTTGATGTGTTATGGTTGCTAAAATAGTAACAATATTAATTGAATATGTATTTAGTGTATGAATTTCAAATATTGACACTTTATAATTTGGCAATAAACACTGTTATTCAGTCAATTATGTTTTATATTTGCAAATTAAGATATCAATGCAAAAGTGTCCCCATCCTGCATTAGATGTATCAATATAGATAACACAGAAATTTAAATAAATATGTATTTGCAATATTCAATAAAATCAAGGTATTTAATATACTATGCTGAAGAAATTGAGGTTTTTTAAAACAGCTTATATATTTGGTTGTATATCTAGTTTAAATATTTGGAAGCAATAACATGCTGGAGTATTTGTCAGTTCACATTTTTTATACTTCCTACATAGGATTATTAAACCACAGTGAAAAATAATATTTAAGAAAGATTTTACAACTTCTTGCCTAATGTGTGTCAACAATTGAAACATAAGCATCTTTGGCTTTGGCATTAAAACATGAATAGTCTTAACATGTTACTAACCCAATATAGATCTCATTGTTGTCCAACTTCAATGATAACTATTATTATTATTATAAAATAGTACAAACCCATTTCCTATAGGTGATCTTGTAGTGCCAGTCAGATGTGAAGACTTCTGACTCCCGCCTGACTCTGACCTCCTTAATATGAACTGTATGTCATTGGAATATTCACCCCACTTCATTAGAATCTGAAATTTGGTTTCTGCATTGGAACTGTTTTTTTTTCATATACATAATAGGATAACCAACAACCTAAGTATACAAAATGATGGTTGATTAGAGATATCAACATTATTAAATATAAATAAAATATCAAAATTATTACCTTGAGGGGAAATTCTTGGGGTGCCAAAAGTCGTTCATTATTCCGCCACCGCTCAATCAAAGTGAATCTACCAACTTTGCCAGTGGCATGAGCTAATGCGAAAACTACATCCTGTCCAAAAAAAAACATAATGGTTGTTCTAAAATTACTCCCGATATTAAGGTAAAAGTGAAGTTATGCTCTCGCACAACACTTAGCGTAGATTGTTATTATAGTAAGCATAAGAGTTTTTTACTGACCTGGCAAGTTGTGGTCTCTGTGACCCCACAAACGATCCTTTGTATTCCCTCGACCCAGACCTTCAACTCCATTAAAATATTCTCAATAAACACACAACACACATATTTATCTACGACGTCATTTTGTAAATGTATCAGCCAACTTGAAATGCACTTCCCACATTAAACAAATTAAAGTACGACATAAACATACCAAAATCACAACAAAAGAAAATAAAGGCCACAAAGTGGGTTATGAGAAATTTTCGTTTAGAAATCTATTTCTGACAGCTTCAGTCCCGGATTCAGGATTGTTGATATTACAGCATAGACAATAAAATTTTCAGAGTGACATTCTACTCTAGCTTATGACGATGATCATGGACTTTTATTGATATTCGCATAAAATCTAAAAAAAATTATGGATAGGCAAGTGCAATCCATTTACAGGACATGGCTTTACTGGATCTCAAGGAGCAAGAAACCTAATGTCTCGTAAATTACTATTTTTCTTATATAAATATGGAAACAAGCCATCGCTCGGTGACTAGATCTAGGATACTAGAATTAAAGATCAAATTGTTGTTTGCCTTAATTTCGCGTTGGGTAGGTAGTAGGTACTAAACTTTGAGTATAATTAATGTCCTGGCCGAAAACTCATCAAAATGTAATTGTTTGAAGTTTAGTTTTATTCTAAAAACGCTTCATTCTAAAATTGCAGCGCGGCGCGCAGACACATTGTAGGAGAGCGATAACATTTCAATATTTTTTGTTTTTATTCGCAATATATTTAATTCGAGACATATTTAATAATAGACTGCTATGGCTCAGGATGAGGATGAAGAGGTATTTTCTAAATTTCTAATACACGACCACCCTTTACCTAGGTACCTACGGGATATCTCTCGTAGGTACCACTCGTATTCTTGGTTTGATTTTCGGGTCCGGAATTTCTTGGATTTCATAGTATATCTTTAAATACATAACTATTGATATCTAAATTACTGTTCAACCGAAAAACCCACACTTTTAAAAACTTTATCTACCCCACAACTATATCTATAACTTTTTCAACTGTTTTGTGAATATAAACTTTACTATACTGCTTTTCAGAACTTAGTATTCAATGTGGAAGAAGTTCAAAAAATAGTGAGGGACAATATCGAAATGTGCCTCGGTGGAAACACCTACAGCCACTCAAGAACATCGCAATGGATCACAGTCATAACGGAGAAGACTCTAGCACGACTGAATAAGTTGAACAAACCCTTTAAATATTTAAGTAATTATCTCCATGATATTTTTTTATTGGTAACATACATACATAATCTCACGTCTTTTTCCTAGGAAACTCACGTTTCACCTTGTGAGTTCCATTCCACGATGTGATAGGGGAAGAGCCTATCGCCATATTATCTAATAAAAATTCCTGTCTCCGGGCTGATTATGAATAGAAAAATCCAATATCAGTTTTCCCGATCCGGGATTCGAACCCCAGACCTGGGCGTTGTAGTCGTACCGTGGTAGAACTGCGCCACGGATGCATTTGTTTTTTGATCAATGAAATTAACTTAGGTGCCTGGCGTGTTTTTGGGATTTTTTTCACTTCGTTGTTTGAAACGCGTTAAACACAAAAGCCGCCGCGCTTCGCCGCGCCGCGCCGGCGTCGCCCGATGTCGACAATTTTTTGCCGGCGTGCTATTGGGCGAATTAACTCATGGCAAGTCGAAAAATTTTGTCGGCGGCTCGACATGAGTAGTTTTTTTATGACGTTGTGTGTCGCCGGGCAACTGAGCTAAGGGCTTGTTGCAGACACGATTATTTTCTTACAGGCCGCCGGGTTGTGTCGCCAGGTTTTGGTGTGTAGTGCGCCTTACAATGTCGCAGGTTGTGTTGGCAAGCGGCAGCGTGTATGGATTACAGTTCAGCTCCGGTCGGGTCCGGTTACCCCTTTGCATAGGTTTTTCGGCTTGTTGAAACTGAGTTGCCCGGTAGGTACTGGAAATTGTCTTGCGGCTACAGGTGTGAGTATTCATTCGTTATCACTGTCGCTGCCATGATCCGGATTCTTGCAAAATATACGTCTAATCTACGGTTATTTTTAAAAAATCAATAAAATGAGACTAACGAGATTTTTTGATCTTATAAACATAGAACTCTTGCAAAACAGTTACCATGTATTATGCAATTCAAGATTAGCTAAAATATTGTTTCACTTGTACATTCTTCTAAAGAGAAACGTTAACTTGTGTTCTTTTGTTTTGCAAGTGCGGATAACAATTACCCAAAAGAATGGGACAGGACTTCACACAGCTGCCGCGTATTTCTGGGACACAGCGACCGACGGCACCTGTACTGTGCGCTGGGAGAATAAGTTTATGTACTGTATTATCAATATATGGGGCCTTGCTCTACAAATATGATTATAGCATGTTATAGATTAAATAAATATTACATTACTTTATAATAGTGATTCTGTTTTATTCACAATCCAACTGGCCAAAATTATTAAACAATTTTTTAAAAGTACACACACACACACCCTTGGTGTCTACACAGTACACACGCAGATCCATAAAATTAAATTGGCATAAGTTATATACTACTCAAAAATATAATTTTATATGCATCTGTTCACACAATCCTGGCTTTACACTAGAAAACCGAATTGTTCAGTCGTAGTCATTAGACGTATCAGAAACGAACTAACATTACTTTTAATCTCAACATCAAGACCCAAATAAGAAATAATGGGACAACAATAAAACAAAAACTTGTGAATGTGCAGTTTTGGACTCGATATTATTTTTCGATATGAGAAATAAAAAAATATTTATCAACTAGGGTAAAAAGGAAGCATTTAAATAAAACAAATTATAAAGCACATTTTAGTATTTTTATTTTTGGTAAAATTTACCACAATACAAAATAATGATAGAAATAAATAAAGTAATAAAATGTATAGACAGGTCATAGAACTATGAATTGTAAAATTGGTGCTTTTAAAGCAATTTCATATAATTTATAATAACATTAGGCAAAATGGCATTGTGTACATTAAAAAGCATTAACACAATTAATATCAAGAGCAGATGCATACACTTAAATAATTAACGCAAAATGATTCATCACTTGGTGATTTGGTCTTTTGAATTATAATTAATTAATTAAAGGGACTAACAAAATGCACATGTACATAATTTTAAAGCATAACATTTTATGCCTACAATAAGTCAACTCATCCGAAACCCTTCACAAATCATCTAATTCATAATCATTTGCATATCAATTGGAAATAAAATACACAACAAAAACATTTACGAGGAAAGAGGAAAAGGAAACTCATTATTCTTATAATAATATAAACTAATTAAAATATATGTTAATCGTAATTGTGTAAAATTACCTGTACTTTGTATTTTATTATCATAACTCGATGTAAACTATAACTTCAACTAACTCGTATCAAATGTAAACAAAATATAACAATCTTTTACTTATCAAAAGAATGGCTGGGTCCTCATTATAATTTCAGGATTCCGCAGTACTAAAACCAATGAGACTAGTCTGTTCGTCATCTACAACATTACAATGGAGATGCAAGTTATAATGCCAATGCATGCTAAGGAAATTTCATTAATTCACATGTTAGTACTTAGTAGTTGCCGGCTTACGCACGTCTTAGCATACGAATTGTAAAAGAAACCTTAAAACATCGTGTACTTAAATCAACCAACAATAATTGCAACTGCACCAGAACTTAGCTTTACCGGGTTAATGTGTTTGATGTACAAATTTCAAAAATTACTTACACTATGTCACATACTATATTTATCGGTTCTATAGAATAAAACTACGTGTTACTTGGGTACACATTACATAATACTGCTATTGATAGATGCAGCAGGTTCTATCGAAAAAGGTATCTACAATAAACTTCCACTTCGAGGTGTATGAGTTGTCTTGCATCTCGTTCTGTTTTAGCATCTAAGTTATTCTATTGCTTACTAAAATAATTATATTGTGAATATTTCAAGCGATTTACATCAGTAATAATATTGACGCGTGTGATGGCTCTAAATCATGGTGTGATGCATTAGTCAGTCTATAAATGCTGAGAGAAATAAAATATAAAATGCAAAATACATATTTGCCAATTTTATACACACAAGAAATCAATTAGATTAATAAAAAATAAAATAATTACATTCAATTAAAACCCAAGCTGTGCTGAACCTATTTAAAGCTAACAAATGTGCATTTTTTATGTTAAACCTTGCTCGTAATAAGGAGCCACTGAACAATTATTAGTATCCGCACCGCCGCGCCGCCGCACTGTGTGTGATCACTGATCCTTCAGCGTGTGACGTCACACGTTGACGCGTGCGCCAACTCAACACTCACAATAACTTATTATGTACATGATAAAATATGCTCTATAAAATACAACCTACCACTATGACTACAATAAAACGATTTGTCGTTTAAACTCATTATTATGACATATTCCTCTTATTTACAATTTTACTATACAATACACGTTAAAATTACTAAAAAGTAACATTGTACTTGTAATAACCTCGCTAACCCATTTTTCGAGTGTACTAATTTTTATATAACGTTTATGCATCATCATTATATGTACACGTACGCGCTATGTTAGTCGAGACTTAACTCATCACAAGTGAAGGGAAAATAAGAACATATCGAGGAACAAATATACAACTACCTACCAGCAACCCTTCTGCAGCCACCAGCCACCGCCGGGGCCGCGCATATCACATCGAAACAAGTGTGCACATCTCTGTTATACACTTAAGCCGTTCGCGAGTCTTTCATCAAACTACTATACTGAAATAAAAAACTAAAAAATATTTACAAAATGTATAAAACTATCTCAAAATAATTTTCATTTAAGTAAAAATTAATTCAAAATTATTATACAATCCCTCATCTAACACTGGGTAGATTCAAGAAAGAGATCATAACAAGATTCATTTAAAACATCCAATGTGTCCAAAACTCGCCAGTGATACTAAACATGTCAAGATACAAGGTGGGAGTAACGCGATATGTGACTTTCACTTATTGTCTTAAATACATTATTATGTACACGTTTGTGCTCACTCCGGAATTTCACTTAACATTCATGTTCCCACAATACATCCTCACAATCGTCTGATGGACATTTATTTATTTGCGTAACGCGTATACAACACACGACCACAAACCGTCAATACAATTAAGTGTTAATCTTCGTATTTCTACTGGTTAATGTCTAAGTCAGTTATGTACTTCTATAATTATGCTAAAACATTTAAGAAAAAGCCGTGCGGCTCTATAAAGCGACCAAAAATAATGCGTCCTTTTTCATAATCACTTTCACTATTCAAAATCGATACGTTCACATTATTCTGAGATGGTTAACCACAAATCGAAGTATGCGTTGATCGTACATACAATCATAATTGACACAATCATGTAAGTCACTCACTCAAATACTGTACTGGACAAACATTAATTGAGATACTTGCGGCACTTCTTGGCGCCGCAAGTGCATGGAATCTTCACCTCCTCGAACGGGAATTTGTAGTCGTACGTCAACTCCTCGCCAACTGTGATGCGACGCAACGCGAAGATCAGTATGTGTTTGTGTCCATGGATGTCCACTACGCGAGAATAGCAGTTGGGCTGCAACAATATAAATATTTTTATTAACACATTTCTTCTATAAAAAATATTTATAATACAATATTTCTAGATAGATAACATTATTTAAACCTTGGTAAGTTTCTCAAAATTCAATTGACTAATTAAAATTATATGACGATTTATAAAATTCTATTCCAGCAATTTGGTTCTGTTAATTTCAAATATGATTTCTAGTAAAGAAAATATAAATAAATGACTCACGTCACACGAGTGGTTGATGAACCTGGCGGCGTTTCCCTTGAGCGTGGCGTCGACGACCAGGTTGTCGTCGATGCGGAACATGTAGCAGCCGCCCACGCCGCGCCGCCCGCTCATCGCCTCGTAGCGCTTCTCGCGCTGGTCCGCCAGCACCGCCCGGATCACCTCGCCCGCGTATTCTATCACCATGTCGCCTACAACAAAACACTTACTGTATTCTCTATTTACATATAATGGTATACAAGAAGTGCAGTCTATTTATTTACTCAGTCTACCAACACCAAGTCTACCAACACTTCTAAAATTTTGACTTAGTTGTGAAAAATGATATAATATTAGCAGCTTTGCGATGTCTCAAATATTTACCTTCTTCTATATCTCGTTTGCAGAATAAGCCTCGTCCGTGTATGTGGGATCTGTACACGCCCACTGATGCTTTAGATGTTTCCTTTAACTGTCTAAATCGCATCGCTGGCGGCAAAGTCGCTAATCGCCTGAAAAAGAAGGAAGTTTTATTAACGTGTTAAAATATAGTTAAAACTATTCTCACGGTATTTGAGATGCATTACCTAGAAATAGAGCTGTCTCCTTCCTGCCCACCGAATGGAGGCGGCTCCTCTCTGAATGGCGACGCCATCCAACTGAACATGTCGTGGTTTTGCTTTCTAGCCACAGGCCCTGTTCGAGCACTGCCCCAAGGACTCTCTTTAAAACCTTCACTTAGGTCCAAATCATTGTCCCAACTGCTTAATTGACGGTCTTGACGAACTTTATATTTTATGCACCGACTCGCCTGCAAATGAAAAGCGATTAATAATATGTTACCTAGTCATTACGCGTATTTATAGACCAAATAGAGTGTAACTTACGCCAGGCAATTGTTCCACAAGGTATCTCAAAGCGTTGTTGTTCAATCCGAGTAGATGAGCTCCAGACAAAGTTGATGGTAAATTGTACTGGATCAAAGGTAATCCGGACGCCTTTCTGGCATTCTGCACGGTCTCGATCACCTTAGCCCAAAGATCGGTTAAAGAAGACGAAGAGTATTTAAACCCGTCTTCTGAAGTCACTTCATATATAAGCTTAGGTCCATCATCTTTTGGTGGGTCTTGTGTGGGTTTCATTGACAATGATGATTTGTTTTCTTTCGCAAGCTTACTAAGCTTTTTAGTTGCTAAAGTGTCATTTTCAGACTTCTTATCACCAAGAGGCCGTTTCATTACCTTTGTTGGAGCAGCTGATGATTTGACTGCGACGGGCACTCTATTAGTATCTTTTTCAGCCAACACTTTAGGTCCCTCACTTCCAATTATTTCTGAATCTAATGTTGGTAAAGAACTCATTTTAGTGGTAATTTCTGCTGGTTCACTGATTCTCATAGTTTCTTCTTCGGCAGATGCAATACTTGTGTTAGGTCTGTGCTCTTCGGAAGATAGTTGAAGAGCTTGAACTGCATCCCTTTCTTCTTTTTCCCTTTTTGCCCTTTCCAACTCCATCATCCGTTTTGATTCTTCAATAGCCTTTTCCAAATCACTGTCGATAGTTTCGTCTTTGATATTAAGATCTGGCATATCATGACTAGTAGGTCTTTGCTTTGGCACAGCCACTGTCTTAGATGTTGAAGACGTCTTTGAAGATTTGCTCTGGCCATCTCTGTGCAATGGAAGTACTCTATTCATAGGTCTCATAGACATAGGATTGACCACGTTAGTTGGAATGCCAGACTGCTGAGTCGGTGGAGCTTTTGGCAATGAAATGCTCGTACTATTTTGAGTTGGTAAATTAATAGAATTGTTAGGCACGGGTAAACAAATCATATTGCTATTAGCATTGTTTTGACTTTGTAATAAATTTGTGTTTCCTTGAAGAGGAAAGTTTATATCAGCAGCAGCTTTGGAGGCTATCTTAGGATCCACAAGATTATTTTGGACAGTTATATTAACGGTGTTGTTGCTTGAATTCACATTAATATTCATAGGGGCGCTGTTAGGTATCGCTTGGAATGGCACATTTATAGTAGTACCAGCATTTTCAGTTTTTTGTTGGAATGTCAATGGGTCAGCTGTTAGCCCAGTCACATTGTTGCTGTTATTATTAGTAACTACACGGATGCTGTGTTGTTGTTGGACATGCTGATTTTCTATATTGGTATTATTTATCCTACTCCTTTCTGGGAGATTTATAACTCTGTTATTCTGAGAATTCATCTGCATGAATCCAATTTGGTTGGTCACAGATATATTGTGGTTTTGCTTGTCAACATTCACATTATTTACTTTCGCGCAATCGTTACTGGGTACGTTTGATATAGACATATTACTATTTGTAGGAGGGCCAATAATATTTTTTCCCCTCATAGGGTCCGGTGTAAATTTCGGAGGTTCATTCAGCGACATGTTATTCCTATTTATCTGGCTTTCCATATTTGGTATAATATGATTTTGCGGAGCATTGTTAGCATTCATGCTACAACTGCTTATATTGATTTGAGTATTGTTAGAAACCTGGTTATTTAGAATCTGATTTTGATTGTTTGTAGCGTGAGTTTGCGAATTAATCATCATATGATTAGAGCTTCCAGTCATAAGGTTGTTAACACCATGATCTGAAGAGTTGGAGCAATTCATTAACATTTCATGTCCCGTTATGTTATTTTGAGAGGGACCTCCATACATCGCGTTGTTATTTACGTTATTTATCATCATATTATTAGATATGTTAGAATTATTGACATTCATTCCATGCATCATGTTCCCGGAGCCCATAGTCATATTATTTTGGCACATCTCTAATGTGTTTTGATTATTTTGAAACTGATTATTGTTGGTATTAGCACAGCTTCCACTGCATGAATTTTGTATTTCATTCTTGATGTCTGGAATATTCGGCCCATGTAATAAAGAACTATTCATGGACTGATGATTATTGTTTCCCATTTGCATAGCATTATTCATATTGTTGTGTATATTCATGTTATTTATCTGATGTTGCATTAGCGAAGCATGTTCCATTGAACTTCTATTGTTTTGAATTTGGTTCATAACATTCATATTTTGCATGGAAATGGAATTGTTATCATATCTATTATTGTGAATATTTGGCATTGAGCCAGAGTTCTCCATTTGTGTATTTAAACTCATAGTTGAGCTACTTCCTGACATGTGATGCATATGCATGCCGTTATCCATCTGTTGCCTGCTATGCATTTGGTTCTGTACATGATGCATACTCATCATATTGTTATCTGAATGTTGGCGATTATTTTGAATTTGCATAACATTAGACATTTGATGTTGATGATGGAGTCCAACATGATCCATTTGTCTATTTTGTTGGAGAGACATTTGTTGATTCACATGAATATTGTTTTCTATAAGAGGTCGACTGTTGTTATTCATGTGATGATTTATCTGCTGCATGTTGTGCAATTGCGTACTATGCATGTTGTCTATCGATCTATTTGAATGCATAGTATGGCTCATAGAATTCATATTGTGTGATTGCATATTATCCATCATCATTCGATTGCTCTGCATGTTCATATTAGACATAGATTGTTGTATTTGCATATGATTCAAATCATTCATGTCTGATCGATTATGGTTATTGTTTCCCAAACTATGCATGTTCATAGACGAATTCATAAGATTGTTATTGTCAGGAGTGCTTCGATTATTAAGCATATTGGGAGCATTGTGGTTCTGTTGTGATGGTATCATATTATCGTGGAAAGATCTCCCAGAGGTTCCTTGATTCATCTGTTGTAATGAGTTGCTGTTATCAACTTGACGATTTTGAATTTGACCATTCATAATATGTATTTGATTATTTCCCGGTAGTGGATTGTTATCGTGGGACATCACTTGCATGTTACAATGCGGCATGTTAGGTGTGTTTATAGAACTGTTAGACATCTCATGCTGGTTCAGCTGCATGCTGTTGTCAGTAGCTGCCATTCTGTTGTTGGATGACGATTCTTGACACGATAAGTTCACATTTTGCATAGAATTGTTACCAGAGTTTAATAATTGGACTTGACCGTGAGACGAATTATTTGTCATGGAGCACATTTGGTTTTGATTATTTGGAACAGACAATGTATTTTGGTGGTTTTGAGATTGCGATCGCATTACATTATGAGGTATGATGCTAATGGAGGGTTGGTTATTCATATTACCGGCCATTTGACAGCTGTTCAGTTTGTGGATGTTCATTTGGTTCGGAACATTTTCGTTAGTATGCTTGTTATCATTACTTGGTCCCAAGTTCTGGAATGTTTTGTCAGTGTTAGAATGTTGTTGTGTATGTGAAGCCATGATTTCTTGCGAAAAGTTTAAGTGACCACCCTCTGTTTTTGATAGTGCATTTATTTTGCTCAGTTTTAGTGATGTATCTGAATCAAAATTACTATTCATCATTGATGCCGGCGGGTATATATTTCCAGCCGTAATTTGTATCACGTTGTTTGATGTGGAATGGGATGGATGGTGGCTCACACTTATGTTAGAATCAAACTGATGTGAGTGCAAATTCATGCTAGACATAGAATTTCCATTATTAGGTATAGACATCATACAATTTTGGTTTAATTTCTCAGAATCACCAAGAAGATGGCTTCTCCCAGCCATATTGCTTTGTATGGTCATTGAATTAATATTTTGTTTCGGTACATTTTGTAGCTCCAATTTGCTCTCCGTATTTGCAGCATTATTTGCTGTGCTTAGCTGTCTCCAAGGTGTTGGCGATTTCATACTCTGAGTAACACTTATAGTAGGCAAATTAGACGCCATTGAATGATCTTGCAAATTGCCACTTATTTCAATCACATGCGAGTTCTCTATTTTAATATTTTTATTTGTTGAAGGCGCAATTGAACTCGAAACAATAGGTTGTGATAGCGGTATCGACTGCATTGAGAACGACGGCGCAGAATTAGGCATTGACTGAGATATTGCCATTACGGGCTGGCCAATTGAGGAGACAAGTGTTACAGATGGAGACATCGAGACATTATTGTGTTTTGAAATATTTCCTCTTTGTAAACTTTGAGAAGTACTGGACAATGTCATGCTATGTATTTGTGATGTTATCGGATTAATGCTCTGTCGGCCAATGATTGTATTGGGACCCACTTGTGATCCTACTGACATTGGTGTTTGACTCATTTGTATAACTTTCGGAGTTTGGCGGTTATGATTATGGTTAGATTTATCCGGCAGTGGCTGCAAAGTTAGATTGGGTATCGTCGTCTTCACTTTTATTGACGGCGGAGATGACTGCACAGGTTGCGCTGTAACGACATTAGGTGTTGATGCTGTAGTTACACCGTCGCCCACATTATTTACTACCACATAGCCTGTTGGTACCTCTACAATCGGCTCTATTTTACTCGCTTGGAATACTTGTGTGGTCGTCGCTGAGAAACTGCTGTTTTGAGCAAGCACTCCTTGCATCGCAGTGGATACAAACTGTTGAGATGACATCACTGTATTTTGCACTATTGTTTCCAAGCCATAATATACCGGCTGTGTTGTTGTCAAGTACATACATCCAGATGGATCTGTGACCATTTCTAAAGTAGGAGTAGAGCCAAGAAAAACTTGATCATTAGAGAATTGAGGCAAAAGCGTTCCCTGAGGCAAAATTGTAGTTCCCGGTGCCGATGATATCAATGTATTACCTTGAGATTGTAATGCAGCATTCGGGATTATTGTGGTCTGACCATTGCCGATTCCACTTTGGGGCACAACGGTGGCTCCTGCGGTTTGAAGAGTGTTGTTAGGCAAAAGTGTCGCTGTTTGAGATGTTATGTTTCCGGGCGCCAATCCTTGTATAGTTCCTTGAGGAATAAGTGTGGTTCCATTTTGCGTATGTATAGCTTGAGGTAGAATGGTTGGCCCATTAGGTCCCTGCGAAATGATTCCTTGAGCCTGTATTGTACCTTGTGGTAGAATTGTAGTGCCCTGTTGAATAGCCTGTGGCAGTATACCAACGTTCCCTTGGGGTAATAATACCGGAATTCCGCCACTCGGCACCGCTACCAGTCCTCCTGATTCCGTTTGTTGTATTTGGAATGTCTGAGGAACAAGCCCACTCTGAGATATAAATTGGGTTGGGCCCGTTTTGAAGTCCCCTTGTGGTGAAATAGTCGCTATGTATTGCATATTTTGATTTTGTTGTTGAGACAACGCTTCTACATATGCGGACATTATATTTTGATTCGCGACCGGTTGCACTATTATTGATGGTTGACCATTTTGATTATTTGTCTGTAGCTGTATGACTGTGTTTCCAGGTCCAATAGGTGAGTGGTTAATGGTAGCAAATGTCTTCTCCACTTTAGTAGGTCTCTTCATTGTAGTAGGTTTTGGGATCGGTCGTCCCCTGCCTCTATTTGTTGACTGGAAAATAGGTTTAGGGTGCACTGGTTGTGGTTGTTTCTTAGGTGATTTTTGAGGTGCGCCAGGTAATATCAATTGTTGCTTTTGGGAATTGGGTGACGTCAGTCTTTGAGCCGTCATTGCAGGTACTACTATTGTAGGATTTGTTGGTCGAATCATAGGTTGTATATTTTGGATTATCGATGCATTGGGCATCCCTTGGATAGAATTTACAGGTAAGGCGATCGAAGAAGCGCTTGCCATATTCGGGAAGTTAGCCACTTGATTCTTGCCTTGTATCATAGACGTTATATTTGCCTGCTGATTAGAAGGTATGGTCAGCACTTGATTCGAATTTGAGGAAATAACTTGAATTCCTCCAGAGCCAGATAATAGCTGGGTCATATCTGTACCACTTTGTATTTGTTGTATATTAGCAGCGCCATTTCCAGGCTTTACACAAATACTATAAGGTATAATTCCTGGTTGCGTTATTATTTGGGGTCCCATTAATTTTTGTCCACCGGCTACACTCGTTTTAGGTGGTAATATCATCTGTGGCGTCACGACAATTTGAGGAGAGGAAAATACTTGTTGGTTTGCGGACACCTGGACATTTGTAGCTTTACTTTGATCGAAAATCACAGTGCCAGATTTCATTTGTTCAGTAATGGTCATAGTCATTTCATTGGACGGCCCTGGAGAAGGAGTTTCGACAATCGTCCCATTTATTGTAATCTGCCTCGTGTTGATGGAGGTTCTTCTGGCAGAGATGCCTTCTGCTTTCACTGTGTTTTCAGTGCCGCTCACTACTCCAGCATGAATTATCATAGGTTGGGCAAATGCTCCTTGGAAAGCACTTTGCAAAGTTGTTAAGGTCCTATTTTCTGGTGATTTCGGATTTTCGCTCTCACTTTCGCTGGTGGACATCATATCACACGAAGGAACGTGTCGATCATAAGATTCTTTGTTTCGATAAGTACATTGACATCTATCACATCTAACTGGTTGCTCCATTTGGCTTGATGTTCCTGATGGGTCGTCTAAGGGTCTCATTACTAGTTCTGGTTGTCGGCTTATAGAATTCTCAGAAAATGTAACTGTGTAGCTCTCTGTTCCACTTGCTCTATACATGAACTGATTGGTTTGTACCCTGGTCGCATCACCACAAGGATGATTATCTTCCGCGCCATCTAGCTGTTGTATGGGAGTAAAATCGTTATCAGTATCCCGTGGGCTGCTTGGTCGCGAACTACAAGTACTTTCCGATCCAGACCAGTCAGCAGCGCCATCTAATTGAGATATTGGACTACATTGGATCTTAGTATAGAAGTCAATGACATCTGTAAAATATCCCTCAGTTTTATCTGTCTTTTCATTACGGGTCTCCTCTTTTTCCTTTGGTGATGCTGTACGGAAATTAATACCTGATGAATGAGGGGTTTCTTCACATAATGCGCTGTTAGTGCAAGCTTCTGGTTTTAATTTTTTGTCTGTACTTTGTGACTCATTTGGCTCCTTTATTGGCTCTAGTGGATTATCTGGTAATGACACACGTTGTACTGGACTCATCTTACCAGTTACAGTAGATGTTTTGCCCATTTTACATCTTTTAATAGTTGATGACAATAAAGTAGTGTCAAATTTATTATTCCAACTACTAGATCTTTGTTGGCCTCGACCAGTTGTTAAAGATTTCAGACTGTGGCTTTGAAGAAGCATTTCTGATTTGCTTCGCTTCAACTCCTTACTTCCTGATTCAAATCGCGCATTGAGCAATTCGTCTATGATGTCAGTTGACCGTAAATCGGATTTGTCATTACTTTTGTCATCCGATTGGCTCATTGCACAATAAAATTCATTCTTCAAGTCTTGGAATATATCTTGCATGGAGATTCCATCAAGGAGGTCATGATTCAAATCTTCAAATATAGCATCTTTAACCTCAGGTGGCAACAGGTCAGCAGTGTTTTGTGGCTCTTCTTCATCTTGTTGTTCTTGCTTGCACACATTGTCTAGTAAGTACTCAACAACATGTTTCACTGCCAGATCTTCTAAAGTGACTGTAGTTCCGAATTTTATCGGCGATTTGTCATTTTTTAACATAAGCGCTGTTTTACTAGATCCAGTCTCCAGACTTTCATGCCAAGCGCCAATCTCAGCCATAACTCTATCAACTACCTGGACATCTAGACTGTGATCGACCGTTATGTTGACCCCAAAATCGAATCCTGGGACAGGTTCCGCCAATATCAATTTGGTCTTTATTGTGTACTTCACGATCTTAGTAGGCTTTTTGCATGACCAAAACAATCGTGTGCAAGAAAAATCTACAGGCATTAGAAATTCCTCATAGTCTGAAACAGATGGTACAATCTTTCCAAGACTATGAACAATTAGAGAACCTAAGATATATTGAACTTTACTGATTTCACTGTATCGCTTTTTCTTCTTATCTAGTTCAACATAGACTGGTCTTGTTAGCTCAAAATCTGCATCTTTCTGTAAACTTTTCTTTGGAACATCCTTGCCGTGAGTAGGACAAAATACCCTTTTATCATCCATAAATGCACAGCTTTCCTTTCTGGCACATGCATAATGGTAAGTTTCACTACAATTTTTTGCGCAACACCCAACACTTGCACCCTTTACTTCACAAGATGCACATTTTATCATTTTGCCTCTTGATATTGCAGAATGTACATTTTGAAGAGACCCATCTATTTCTTCAAATACTTCAGCAGACCATAAGGCGCAATTTGCATGGATCCAATCATTTTGTCCACAATAGAGTAAACGTCCTTCCATTGAAGGTGAACCATCACCTACCTCTTTGCACAGTACACAGGTTCTTGAATCTACAACTGGATAAAATTCTTGTAATTCTTCCTCTAGTTTGCTGTCAATATTTTCCAGCTTTGGTACAATTTGATCCATAGGTTTTTCCACTGATTGTACTGTTGTTTTAACACCCTTATTGTTTGACATATCAACGTCTTTCAATGAATCTGTATCATCATGTTCACCTTCCACCTCCAAGTTTGGTTGAAGACAGTTATTTTCGCAATCGAACCATGGAAATGTTTCAGTAAATAAATCTTTGTATATGTACTTAAGATCGTCACTAATTGTTCGATCAATGACGTCTTTCATATCGTGATTGAAATCTTTAAGAGAAACATATTCATCACTGTTTACTCTCTTCTTGATGTCCAACAATGATGGAGACATAACTCGATTGCAATCATCGTTAATATTATTAGTTGATCTTACTAAAGCCGGACTTAAATCCTGTTCACTGCGAGCTTGCGGGAAATTCTTCATAGGTTCGTCATCATCCGATATCGATTCGTATTTGTCATCGTGTACTGTAGTAGGCAACATAGTTGTTGCCTTTTCTGTTTTATTTTGGGGTGGATAGTTCTCATGGACTTCAACACAAGGTGTATCAAATTCCGTTTTAGTGCCATAAAGACCAGTAGAGAAACATATCTCCTTGTTCTGCATTAACGGCTCTTGCAAGTTAACCACTTTGTGTGTAGTATGAGGAATATCTTGCTTTTCCATATCTACATCGGATATCAAAGACGAACAACGCCACACTTGTGATGCATTCAAATCTTCAAATTTATTTTGTGGAAAACTATTGTTCCGTCGTCCCCTTGCCGTATTTCTGTAGACTTTAGTCTCATTCGTGCTCTTCAGAGAATCATCTACAACATCAAAATGAAGCTTCCTTATCGCCTGTGGCGACAATAAACGGTATTGTTTATTTGGGACTGGCGTATTCTTGTGTGGCGTCAATTTCAGTAGAGCGCAGGCCTTCTTATTTTTGGCTAGCAGTTTGAGAAGATGTAATAACCTTACTTTGAGATGTTCAGTGAGCATTTTCCTCCAAGGAGGATCATGCGGCATGCACTTGCAGCAAATATATTCGATGGACGGCGGTAGCGCCGATAGTAATTGATAGTCCTCTCCAGACAGACCTTCGCAACTAGCGTGCACCCATCTAGCGCACCAACCGCATTCCATCATCTGTAAGTCAAAAATATTCTGTAAGAAAATATTTATACTATAATATCGGAAAACCTACTGAAATCTTACAGCGTAATAATATCTTCAGAGAATGATGCTAATTTAAAATAGTGTTAACAAATATATTACCTTGCTATCAAAGTCATTGTCTCTGTAACAAGCTTGACACAGCGGACAGTAATTTCCCTTTTGGCGTAACTTAAAACACGGTCCGCAGAACGGTAAGCTGCCTACAAACTTGCTCACACGAGTGCTGTCACAACTCTTACACTTTAGACACGCACTACAGATCTGAAAAATCATGGTTAACAAATGAATATTCATAAAAAGTATATTTCCACTCATTAATTTTAGTATACGATATTATACAGGGTATATCAAGACTGCGACCGAAAACGAAGCCGGGTGGTAGTTTTAGTGGTTACAGACACATGCAAATAAAAATTTCGCAAAATAAGCGACCGATTTATTTTTGCAATTTTTTGAAAATCATTGTTTTTGGGTAGTATATACCTGGTTATTGCGAAAATAGTAATTTAAACCCTACGTACCATTGCGTCTTAAAAAATAAAAAGGTGTACATCATTATTTAAGGAAAACTATGTATTTATCACCCAAATACGACGATAAGTAAAAAATTACCAAAAAAAAAAGCTGACGATTTTTTTTGCGAAATTTTTCATTACATTGTGTCTGAAGTCACTAATACTACCACCTGGCTTCGTTTTCGGTCGCGGTCTTGATATACCCTGTATAACTAAACAATATTACTCAATCAATGTAAAAACTAGTGCTGTCATAACAATTTTTACATAAATTTTTAACATTGAATTTAGTATAATTGCGAAATAAGTTGTTTTTTTAGGTTATATTTAAGAAAAACCTAATTTGTAACTATTGTAACAGTTTCAATATTTTTACCTGTATTGTGTAAAATAAATAAAATAAAAATGAAATACATGAAGCATGGTCGCGTTACCTGTGGCCAGTCGGCGCGTCGTTGCGGCGGCGCGGGCATGCAGGCGGCGTGGTAGGGGCCGGCGCACACGCGGCAGCGCAGGCGAGCCGCGCCGCGCCCGCACGCCGCGCACGCCGCGCAGCGCGCGCAGCGCCACCCGCGCCCGCCCGCCGACTCCTCCGCGCACCAGCGGTGGTACCACTCGCAGCAGCTGCCGCACACCAACATCTGCCCGCCAACAACACACTCTTAACTACTATTGGCTCATGAAAAATTGCCGGATATTACTGCAGGTGAAATTCGAAATTTGATTTTTTTTTAAAGTACGGGGTGAATCGAAACTCAGGGACAAATAGAATTAGTTTGTTGGTCTTGTTGTGAATCAATTAGATTAACTTTTTGTGGTCTTTTGATCCCTACCGTGAACTTGGACTTTACAGTACGGATGTTTACATTATTACCATTTACAAGCTACAGTAAAGCTCAGTAATAGATTTTTTTCATTATTTTTCTATTTTGAAGTTTATCCGCAAAATATAAGATTTCGGGAAACCAGATAGGCGAACTGCGCATGAACCCGGAAACCAGTGGAGCGATAGGTAAAAATAAGTTTTACTGCATAGCGGTACATATACATCACTTTTTGTTATACCACATTTACAATTCATTTTAAAGAATAACATTAATCGTTAATCCTTTTAAAAAATATATACATTGGATCTAAATAGTGCGTGGTGGCCTGTTAGTAGTGGACCAGACGCGGCTGCCCCCATGTTCACGGTGGTCGCAGGTTTAAATCCCACGTACTATAACAATGAAGGAAACATCGTGAAGGATCCTACGTATTTGTAAAAAAAAATATATTATGATACCTAAAAAACCTGTAAACCGTGATGCACTATATAGCCTAACCCCTCTCAATCGTACTTTCGTATGCAGGGAAGGCCCGTGTCTTGCATGGGGTCGTATATAGTTTGGAATGATACAGAATGGATGCAAATTCAAATCACATACTTCAAGCCAATACTAAAAAGGGCGTACAACCTGATCTTAGGAATTGGTACAGTTGATTAAATTCCTCTGAAGACTTCAAATTATATTTGTATAAACTTTCAAACAGAACACAAGAAATTTCAATCTTATAGTTATAACAAATATCATTAGAAATATACATACATACATACATACATACATACATACATACATAAACTCACGCCTTTATCCCCGAGGGGGTAGGCAGAGGCGCCACCAGGACACCTACATTTCGCCTTGTATGTTCCGTCCCACGATGTGATAGGGGGCGAGCCTATCGCCATATCGGGCACAAATTCCTGACTCCGGGCTGATAATGAATAGAAAAATCCAATATCACTTTGCCCGACCCGGGACTCGAACCCGAGACCTCAGCTTTGTAACCGTACCGTAATACAACTACGCCACCGAGGCATTAGAAAATTATGTAAATATAAGTGAGGAAAAACTAACCTTTTCCTTTCCGGCACTACCGCATAAAAAGCATAATCTTGCGACCGTAAAAGGCGAAGTGCCAATGAGTCCAAACCCTGAATTGCACACCTCATCAGGATCATAGCTCTCCCAAAAATCTACACATATTAATTCGGGCCGATTTTGTCCACACTTTTGTGATCGCCCTCGTATCTGAATAACAAAAATATTGAAAATATTAGTTATTACTTATTATAATACAAAAATGATATCAAACAAGAATACATTTTAAATCTAAATTGCATTTTAATATAAAATTGGTTTTTGAGTATTCAGGCATATATTACTTATAGTTTTATTGAGAAATTGTAGAATGTTCATTACATATTTCCTTCATATGTTTTATATATTTACAATAAGCCAATAAATATAATAATTAAAATAGCTGTGGGCTGCGCAGACATACAATAACCTAGTAATAGAAATTGTACTCTGTGGAAATATCAAGAAACAAAACATGTAATGAATATTGAGCTTACATTTGTAATGTTGGACAATGGTTTCATTATTGTCTTTTTGGGGACAAGATCCATAATAGACTCATCTTCACTGGACTCCACTTTATTTAATTTAGCAGGTAAGGGCTCAACCTTTCTCTTCTTGGATTCCACTGGAGTTTCATCTGCCTCTTTAGTTACTGCAGCCTCTGGCACAATCTGTGGTTCTTTGTTCTCTAATGTATTATCTGATTCACTGTTTGATAACTCAGGTATCTCAGCATCATTCTCAATAGCTAGTGGAGCATTACTATCATTATCAAACAATGTTTTATCTTGCTTATCCTTCTCCTCTTGTGTGGGGAATGTTGCAATAGGTTGTCCTAAAACAATTGATGCACTTCGGCACACATGTTTGACTCTAGGACCTTTGAGTTCCACTTTCTGCCTCTTCGGATCTTCGGTTTGTTTAGATTCAGATTTATCTTTTTTCCTAACCTTTACCCTAGTCAATTGTCGCTTTCTGTTAGTACTGGGATCTTCATTTATTTCGTCTGCCGATGCACGGTCTTTAGTTGCTTTAGGCTAAATAAAAGAAAATAAATTTAGATATATATATCCGAGCACTTTAAACATTAAACATATAAAACATTTCATACCTCCAGTTTTTCAGGTTCATCAACAGGCTTTTTGGCTGATTTTAATATTCCAAAGATTTTATTTTCATTGTCATTGTTAGACAAACCAAATACTGCAGGAGTGGTAGTTCCAGTGCTTGATGGTACCCGCAATGGATTTGCTGGTGATAATGAACCAGCAGGTTTGACTCCTGATCTCATGTAAGGTGGCAACATGGCTGTGAGACTGGTCCTGATATTGGGAGGTACCTGAAAAGCTTTTAGGCACATTTTAAGCCAGCAAGCTGGACACCTTGCCTTATTGGTACATCTCAATAATTTCCATTGCTGTGACCGAACTATTGGTGGTACATGACAATTCCCTGAAAATGACACAGCAGTTAATCAAGTGTAATGGTGCATGGTTATATAGTCAATTTTTATTAGGGTTTTAAAATTACAAGTATACAATAGCGTACCTTCGCCTTTTAGACATTGCATTACAACAGGTCCTGTTCTTTGGGACAACTTCTCCTTCTTTAATAATTTAGAAATAAATTTGCGGCAAGACTCGCAGGAATATATTCCGAATTTACGTGCTTGTTTGACAAATCTGTAGAAACGAACTGCACCACAAACACCACACGTAACCGTAGTAGGTGGATTGTTTGCTGAAAAAAAAAACACCTTTGTAACATAACAATGAGCAATTTTTTATTTGACCGGCATTCATTTTGCTTTATAACTAAAATATTGAATATTTGATTTCTGATCACTTTACACTTTAAACATATACTCACAGGATGGTGATGTTAGTGTAGAAAATGGGCCATCTAGTCCTGAAGAAGACTGTGTGGGTGGATTTAGCTGCAGTCTAGCTTCTCTAATGATAACCTTTCCTCGGAGAAGTTGTGATGCTGCAGATTTATCTTTTTCTGGGCTGCATGGTGTTTGCCTTTCTCCTTCTTCACAACTTCCAGGTGGGCTGTCACTGTCCCAACTTTCTTCAGATTCAGAACCACTACTTGTGCTACTTGAACTACTGGCGTCAGATATATCCATAAGTTTTCGCATAGCATGTCCCGACCTATCCTCTTTAGGTGTTTCAATGGATTTCAGCTTATCCAAAGTTTCCACATTGGAATTTTCGTCCTGTGAATAGTCAGGTTCTTTCTCATAACTAAAAAGATCATGCATTGGTTTTCTTGATGTGTTGCTGAGTGAGGAAAATGAATTAGTAGTTTTATCTTTAAACAGATTTGAGGATTTAAGCATTTGCTTTTCTCTGTTTTTCTCATTGTCAATTATTTTATCTAATTCTTCTTCATCTGGGGTATCATCATCATCATCAGGCAAGTTATTGAAAACTAATCTCTTGAGCTTTGGCTTTTTGAGAACTTTTCCTGTAGTTATACCACTAGAAGTGTTGTTTTGCTCTTCACCATCTATAAACCTCTTGTTAGGTTTTATTACCCTTGAAGAATGTGCACTCCTTATTGGCAACACAAACTTTGCAGTTGTTCCAGTATCCTTATCGACAGGTGAAGAATTGCGTGGAGGAGGTGATATGCACCTATTCTCACTGAATTGTGAGAATTTGTTCATAGGCTTTGAGAGAGGATTCAAATTCTTTCTCAGGTATCCTTCTTGATGTTCTGATGTTGATTTTGAACTTAAATCAGTTAATTTTGCCGGTTTGAGAATACTACTGAAGGTTGAGTACTCTGTCTGTTTGAGAGATGATTTTTTCTTAATAATAGGTATTAATGGGGCATGTGGCTTAAGAGATATTTTTTTCAACGGAAAGAAAACATCTTCACAACTCTCAACAGTACCAAAAGTTACAGTTTTCTTTGTAGGTTTGGGCTTCTCGTTCTTAACGGGCTCCATTTTGTTCTGTGATCTTGTACGAACTGGGGATTTTGATGTATCACTGGAGCTTTTCTCTTGAATCTCTGAGTTATTGTTCTGTGTTGCACTATCTGTTACTTCATTTTCACTGGTTTTGGTAACCTCATTTTTATTACTATTTTCTTTCTTTTCTTCCTCCTGTAACAAAAAGTTTAAAAAATATTATTATTAGTGATTATTATTTAGTGATGGTAAATCTATCAAGATGGGAAAATAAGAACTACTAGATTACAATTATCAATTACATTTGTGCCACTAAAATCCTCTAGCTGTGTCTTTCCCCCATTATTGTGACAAGTACTAAATTTGTTATATTACAAATCACATTTTTGAGGCTAGAAAATACTAGCATTATATTATTACAAATTCCTTCTAAGACCACATGTATCATTAAGCAAACAATCGCATAATTATACACTATGCAAAGAAAAAAAACCTTAATTTCCTAAATGTCTACATATTGTTTCATAATTATGAGTACATATTTTAATTATTTTGAGGTGCGAACTGAAAATCAGTTTGTGAACATCATATATCGAGAAAATTAAGATATGAATACTTCACATTAGAGCCATATGGATTTTATTAGTTTGTAACTCTATTACAACACAAGATTTGACCATAATGGTTTATATACTTTCTTACAGGTCTGTATTTTATTCAAATACAGTTACTACCATATCATACAATGTTTGTATGAAGTACCGAGCCCCAGCATATGGAAGCAAATTAAGACTCATTCACTCAAATATTGAATTGCATCATTTAAGGATTTTATTTGTTTACAAACAATAAACAATAGTATATTTCCTTATATTTCAACATATCTATCTATTATTTATATAATTTCCTCTGGTGTAATTTTTCCCATATTTATTATTAGACTAGGTCTTTAATAAGTTTAAAAACATAATAAAACTTTTACATCCTTCATAATATTTGTGGGTCATAGCTTGTAAAATACATTGGTTCTGAATCTATGAATAAAATTGTACAAAAGGTTATGTAAAATGAAAATGTATGGTTATTGTTTATCTACATAGTAACAACATCTTTGATAATTATACCCAAATATAATAAGCTAAACATAACATAATCTAACGCAAAAGTCACTAGCCACAAGCTTTAGTAATTTATTTGTGTTGACATCGGATAGAACAGTGAAATGTCAAAGTAGGTAAGTATCAGTAAGTATGTATGTGATGCTGTACATAAAACGCACGGTTTGAACACATCGTAACATACTTATTACGTAAACACAATATTTCGATGTACCTAGACGACAATTATAGAGTAGCGCTGCTAGGAATGCTTATATTTGTAACAAATAAAACAAGTACCTCTTGCTCCCCAACAAAATCATTAGCAGCAGCGCCGCGGGCGGGCGGGTGACTCTCTCCAGCAGTTTCATGGTAAACAGTCCCGGATAATACACTAACACGCTTTCTATTTTGGAATTTGAGTGGTTTCCCCGGGAATCTCGACCTTCCCATTTTGATATGAACGTAAACGATGGACACTCAGTGCGTTCCTGGCGATTGCGAAGAAACTGGCGCGCATGCTCGGGCCCGCGCGCTCCGCAACGCCATTTCACTCATTTATGCAATGTGTATCACGAATTACGACGCAGTTCTCATCACAAACGTGCTCAAACATAAACACTGACAGCATCCTTCACATTATTCACTAAAAGCGTCACATTGCACTGTTTTTGCAAAAGGCGACATCATCCATCATTTTAATGGTCGACTGGTTGTTAACGCCGTCGTATAAATGCTTCCATTCAGCGAAGCGTCGGCTACTAGTGAAACAAAAGAGAACGTAACGATGCACTCGATTCCACCACGCTACGCGTCGATCGCGCTGCGTTTTGTTCCATTACTTTATCACACACAAAACAAACTGAATTATTAAAATTGACTCGTTGTAATTTGACAAAGATGGCTGTTCACCGCGCTTTAACAATAGCGAACACGAGTGATTAACGAGACGAGGCGCGAGGCCGCGGTGTGAACGACACCTGGCTCTCGGAGGCCAGTTATGGATTTTGAACCAATAGCGACGTTAATTCGGACCGGTATGAAAACAAACATGTCGCTTACACAGTACACTAAACCTGGCTCTTCGCGCATTATACAGTAGATAGGTTTCACTCACTTTGCGTCAATAAAAATGTTATATTGCTATGATCTATTATTATTCTTATCTGCGCAGACATACAAAACTGTGATCTCAGTTTCTTACAGATTGTAAGTATGAGACATTTTGGGTTGTATTTGATTGGTTTTATTATTTCATTTGACTGGTTGACGGGTGATACTTTTTATGAATACCTACGTTATCGATTACTTAAATGACTGTATGTTTATAATATATTGATTTCTCGAATGTATTGACAATAATTAATGCTTAAGTATATTGAGCGACGAGGGTATTTAGGTAAGTTTAACATAAACATCTTTGAACAATATTTAGATTTGAAATAAAGATAAATGACATTTTAAAAATTGCAGTAATCAGGCGGCTGATTACGTAGCATTTTGTTGATTCAAAATTCTAAAAAAATGTTGTTTTTTATACGTAAAATTATCATTATACCTATATTATTGTAATTACATAAATAGTATTTCGCGTGAATAGATAGGTGAGTACGTACCTAGTTTTAGTGTTCGTTCGACTTTATTTACGATCGGAATCGGACGCAATATTTACAGTTAAATAAAATAAAAAAGGCTATAGGGTTTTGTGTATTAATAATATTAAAAAGTACGTAATAATTATATTTTTGTAAACTTTATCGTTTATTTTTTTTCACATAATTATGTATGTAGCTACCTAATGTGACAAATTCTATAGATTTTATTAAACTTGAATATTATGATAGGTTACCTACTTAAGATTTTCATACAATCATTTAACATATAATTAAGCACGGTGCAATTTTATCAACAGAAATATTTAATTGTGACACTGAATATTTCTGCTTTTAAATATTGCATTACGTTAATTGATTTAAAAACTATGAAAATAAACTATTTATTTATTAAACTACTCTAAGACAATGATTAAGTTAGAAATTTATGGTGGTTATTAGCTTTGTAGGTTATGTGTATTGTGTAGTGTGTACATCATTGTTCAATTAGTAACGACTACCGCGTCTTCCATATTAGTTAAAGTAAGGTCTGCCTATAAAGTAGGTAGGTAGTAAACAAATTGTAAATATTTACAGAACATATTTTTCTACTGTAGTTTTATGTTGTTTGTATTATACACATATTTTATACATATAAACTGTTTAATGATTATAAAAAAACAATAATAATACATTGTAATGTAAAATGTCATGTAAAAAGAATTGTAGGGAACTAATAAATATCTGAAATTGTATAAAAATATATTAATAAGTTTACCGTAAGATTGGTATTTTATTATTTCTGCTTTTATCTAATTTCACATTAGTAAACTTATGCTATAAGTATAGATAGACAAAATGTAGTTATCTTTTTAGGGCGGTAAGTATAAAATCATTAATAAGTACTTCTGAATATTACATTGTTAACTTTGATACATATTGGGTGAGCGTGTATGTATAATATACCCGTAGTACTCGCACCCTACCCTATACAATCAACCCTAAAACTCTACCGGTCGATCATGCGTAAAGGGCGGAGAAGGGATGATAAAGAGGGAAGAGCGGCGTTTGAATTTCTGCCTATATTTATGCATCAACTTGTATACATACACTTAGCAATTATATTTCTTCAACTAAAACTATCTGTTTTTCAACGATATAAAGAATACTGACCTCTAGCGTAAGTTATGAGAACAAAAAGTTCCTTTCCGTAATGCTTCCTGAAATAGGTACATTTAGAATGGGTGGCATTTCCTTAGTCTTGGATCGAAGCGGAACAATTCACAGTCACTTTAAGTCATTTTCACTGATAACGCACTCAAATTCGCCAAATAACGCTCACTTCACTAGTACTCGTTGTTGATGTTATGAAAATAACAATCCGCGTGTAAATATTGTGGTAGGAGTAATATTTACATCACTTTCATTGCGCTGGTGTACGTGCGTGAAACTGTAGTAGCGAGACTGGCAGAGAGACGACGCGCATGTCGCGAGGGACACGATGTAAATATAAAAATGGATAAACTCCCCTTCTTTAAGGGTTCACGCGAATGAATCACGGAGATCTTAGCCACGATACTGTATACGTTATGTTTTGTTCCTTTCCATTAATGTAGCTCAACTTGTCCTTTTAAATTTAAACTGCTCCAAGAATAATTCAAATTCGAGTGGTATCGAATTATAATGCAAGCTTCCTTATGGCTCGTGACAAAATATTGATCGAGCCGGCTCCCTCGTCGCGTCCGCGTGTCGGTTTACGACATTTTCCAATGGGCTGTTTTTGGTAAGAGATAATCGCTATAGATCACTAACTCCCTATCCTTAGCGTTTCAAAAACGGAGGCCTCACTCACAGCAGGTAGAAGTTTTTTGTTGTGTTGTATGGACCGCAAATGACGAATATAATGTACGGGTGAATAAAAAATGAGTCATACTTAGCTACCTGCTAAGCTGTAAGTTTTAAATCGCTATTTTTGTACTTACTTTATTTTGCCTGTTTACATATTAATTGGGTTTGTATTTTATTAATTAATCATTTATTACTGATTTTAAACTAATATACGTACAATGGGTACCATTATTTTAAAATTCATATTAAGTCTGTATTTCATAATTACTTACATATCTATTCTAAAAATGCAATAACCCGATACTTATTTACTAAGGTATATTAAGTTGTATTTATTTTATTACTGGAAAAAACTGAAATATTAAAAACGATTAGAATGAAATCTGCATAATCAATTAGTGTTATAATCATTGATTTAAAAAAAAAAATTTACGTCAATGGCTATAATCCAGATTTTTTGTATCGAGGTATCGAATAGGTACGTGTGGACTGTGTGTCATATGTAATGGAATCAGATAGCTTCCTGCTATAAATATGTATGTATATTCATAATCGTACCTAATTAGTAATAAATTGTACTTGGTATAAAAACAAAGAACTAGACTAGTTTATATGCAAAAGCTAAACAACAATTCAAAAATTAGGCTATAAGAAATATTGTTTGGTAAACGGGAGTAATTGCTAAGCGTGTATACTCACACTACGCAAATGAGATTTTTTTAATCCTTATCCAAAATTACTAGTAAGACGAACATATTAATATAAATATTATGGCATGGCTTCGTCTGGATGCATTTTATTTTCGCTTCTTTCCGATGACAGATCTCTTTCACTCTATTATAATTAATATAGCTAGTTAATTGTTTTATATAAATCACACTTCTCTCCTTAGGTCTGGTCTGCCTATAAAAAAAAAACGAGTTTAGGCGTAGAAAACTCATAGACACACAGAGTTTTTTACTTGGTATAATTAGTCTGGATAAAGCAGCATAGCTAGTAACTGAGTAGTACGTATAATTCTGAACGATATTTTATTGTACATGAATATCTACAAATTATTTATTACTTCGTAGATTAATGTTTTTGCCGACACTACTAAGATGTCATGTAGTCAAAAGTACTTTCCAGATTCCTAACTTATAAAAAGCAAACAAAACTTGTTATATTTTTTCGGTCAAACTGAGCAAAAGGTCGCTGTGGAAGGTTTCCTCGCGACGTTTGAGCGTGTGTTAAATTAATTTAAACACACATATGACTCCGAAAAGTATAAGTTATGTCTCAGGATTCGAACCACCGACAACCGTCACGCGTCCGATACGATATCTATTTTCGATCTGTGGCTTAATAGAAGAAAGAAATACATTTTATTGAAGGCGCAAACATACATAGGTAGGTAATAAAATAACAAAATATACATAAAATAAAAACATGACAAAAATACTATTATGCAACAATATTATGTGACTGCACTATTGCGCCGACAATAGGCCTCCCATTCAGCTTTATGCTGCAGTATGGGAAAAGCAAACTGCAGCGCTGATTTTCAACGGGGAGCCCTGGTGAGACACGAATATCCAGTCGGTAGGCTGACAAAACATTATCATAAATATATGTTAATAATTACATTCTTTTTAGTGGGTACGCATGGTTTTTTTTTGTGAAGGTGCGGCTGGAATGCGCAACACTGAAAGGCTCAACGAACTCCATCACTATTATCGTGCACATAGCATAAAGCATATCGCGTACGTTGCTCGAGTTTAGTCATTTAAATGTAAAAGTAATAACAAACAAATACAAAACATACATAACATGCAAACCCCTCCATAACTGATCATGTTTCCAGAGGATTTACAAATTAAAAGGATAGAAGTTGTCAATTAAAAGAATCAGAATTATCATTTAGTAACACAGTCGGACAGATAATTATCAAACGAGGCCCTTAAAACTTTTGATTATAAAATACTTAACCTAAGCGATACACTTCAAAATTCATAAAATAATTAATTTAAACTTTCGCCATATCATACTGTCGCTAGCATACTTGTTCTGAGCGCACACTGCAATGCAGCGGCTAAGGTGCCGTCATAGTGTCCAGTGATCCACGTACATAAGTGTGTCTTATTTCGGATTCCCCAGTGTATTACAATAAAACCAACGTAATTTTTTCGACTGGCGAGAGATAGATACTTTATCAAGGCAGTACTTTGCCTACATCAGGAGCATTTTATAACTTTTTCGTTCTATTTTAAATAAAAAAAAAATAAGTACGAGAAATTTTAAGGATTTTGGCATTATTAAATTACTTATATTATTTGGCCCTTTTTTGCGAAACTCCATGCAAACTGTTGATAAACCTACCGGAAAGGATCGACTGAAACTGAAACTAATCAAAATTGTAAACCATATAAATCGTCACTCATTCTCAAGGTTTTGGTATTGTAGAATTTTAGTTACAAGTTAGTTCCTACATAATATTATTAGATGTGCGTTATATTGCATAAAACTCCTTTGCGGAGATTGCTTAAACAAAAATACGACAGTGTTTGTTTCAATAAAGTACAGTAAGTAGTGCTGGTGTTACATAATTTATTTATATATTTTAAATTAAAAATAATAAAGTGCGTGACGTCGTAATTTACAATCCAGATAGGCTGGAAAACATATATTTTGCACAAAATACATCGTGGAGTAAGTGCGTGGTGGCCTGTTGGTAATGGACCAGACGCGGCTGCCTGCCTGTTCACGGTGGTTGCGGGTTCAAATCCCAGGGCACAGCTCTGACTTTTCGGAGTTATGTGTGTATTGATAGTCAATCACCACGCACTTTAACGGTGAAGGAAAACATCGTGAGAAAACCTGTATACCGTAGCGATTTTAAAGAATTTCTACGGTATGTAAGTCTGCCAACCCGCACTAGGCCAGCGTGGTGGACTATATGGCCTAACCACTCTCTATCGATTCTCTCGATTGTAGAGTAGGCCCGTGCCCAGCAGTGAGACGTATATAGGCTGATACGACATCGTGGAGTTGACCATCTTTTGGAATAATAAATACATCTAAAAATTACACACTTTTAAGACAACTCCCCGCCACCTATGATGGGCGAGAAGTGAGTAGAGCTAGATCCTAAAACGAGTTAGTACGAAGTAGGTGTGTTGTTTTAATATTCTTTTTCTCTGGATAAAATAGAGTATGTGAATGCAATGGGATATTACTCGCACTAGTATAGCGTGTTCCCACCTTAAAGGCCGGCAATGCATCTCCATACCCTATGATGTTGCAGATGTTCATGGACGGTATTTTAACTTATTGTAAATCGCATGTTAAAAGAATGAGGTCACGTGGCCGCCTCTCCCTGTGCATATTTAAATCCGCAGTAAATTTAATATAAAACTCATTGTTAATACATTTTTATTATTTCACCTGATAACACTTTCAGCTAGAAATAAAAAAGAATCTACATACATTAACCATGATGACATTAATTGAAAATACTATAAATAATCAATTGAAATATTAGTGTGAGCGTGTGGAATCGAAACATAAATGATGTTTCGAATTAAATTAATTAATAATTATTATTGGAAACTGCCTCAGTAGCGTAGTTGTGCTACGGTACGATTACAAAGCTGAGGTCTCGGGTTCGAATCCCGGGTCGGTTAAAGTGATATCGGATTTTTCTATTCATTATCAGCTCGGGGTCAGGAATTTTATTTATTTAATTTATAAGTATTGCATTTTTGAAGCAAAACTTCTTTACGCATGCTTGACTTGGGGTGTAAGCTGATGAATGCGTGATGAGAGCGTTACGCAAAGTGTGATTGGCTGAGGTGAACGGAAGTTGATAGGGAGATATAAGTTAGTGAAGATAGAAAGAGAGAGGGAAAGTTACGTTAAGTATATTTCTTCCGAAAATATGTTTTCAATCGCACATAAATATTTTTGTCCGATTGGTTTTAAATTCGATATCTGGGAAATCTTTCTTCCCATATCCTAAATTGATAGAATTGAAAATTTTGGCCGCCATTTTGAACTTTTTAGCCATCGTTCGGTATAGTCTCAAATTCAATATCTGAGGAACTCTTTGCCCCGATAATTTAAATTGTTGGTCAGTATTGAGAATTGTGGCCCCGATTTTGATTTTTTAGATTTTGTATAACAATGTATAACATACTATTGTTTTATTACATTGGCAGCCTCCGTGGCACAGCATAATTAAATAATATAGTATAATCGCGCACCCGATAAATGGTGTCAAAGTAAAATGAAGTAATAACTGATATTGTGGAATTAATATAAATACAAGACTATAACATTGTAGGGAAACAAAATTGTTATAGACTATTTTTATCGACAACATACTACTGATCGAAACATTCAATCAATCCCTAGTAAATATTGGCTGAAATTATTACAAATTCGTGTATTTGGCATTATTTTTTAATTGGCAATGGATGCTTTGCGCGCATATAAATAATAAATTTCTTCATTCTTTTTTACAGTTATATGGGCTTGTCTTGTAATTTAACAATATTAGTACTAAACAGTATTGAAAAAAAAATGCGCCACTTAAAGGAAAACTGTAATTATTCGGGATTTACACTTGGATGAAACCAATGAGATGAAACACAACCAAGCACTACACAACTTACCATACAAAAGTTTAATAAAAATACATTACAAACGTCAGTATGTATAGGCTGTATGGCTTGGGACTTAGACCTTTGCCTTTCCGTTAGTATAAATTGAAAAAACAACAAACGTCACCCGTCACGATTTTGGCGCCAATCCTCGCTATTGTTGATTGTTCAGAAGCTATAAATTCTTTGGTTTTTACTCCTTAGTCTGTGCTTTGGTTGAAACTTGAAACATCTGGCTTTTAATATCTACTATCTTTTCATGATCTAAGTGATATTGAACTTAAATACTGAATACAATTATTCGTCGTTTATCACTAACGAATTTCAAAATTTTACGTTATTTACAGAAAATAAGTAAATTATATAAAATGGCTATTGAACCGTCTACAATTTTGAAGTTCACACGTTTAAGCGAACATGCTTTTGAACCGGTTAGAGGTTCTGAAAAAGCCGCCGGGCTAGATCTTAAGAGGTAGGTTATAACTTATTCCTAGTTATAATAATAATTTGTGTCAATGTGTATGGGTTGTAAATGTTGCTTTTGATTACAGCGCTTATGACTACGTCGTGCCGGCCCGTGGCAAGGAGCTGGTGAAAACAGACTTGCAAGTGGAGCTGCCTCCTGGTTGCTATGGCAGAGTGGCCCCCCGTTCAGGTCTAGCAGTTAAGAACTTTATCGATGTTGGTGGTAAGTGTTATCTTATTACTTTCCTTATTATCTTTTCTTTGATGGATTAGAGGGAGGGTTAGTAAAAATTATTGTGAGAACTGATATGTGGATTTATGTCTTGATCTTGCTTAGTTCGATATACAATGCTAAACCTGTGAAAATTAATAACTGATGATAATTTTTTCAATTACATTTGGGAGACTTGTAAATCCTTGTTGGTTTTTGTTGAAATCATCACTAGATTTTTTCATAAATATGTTGAAATAAAAGTACTAAATTATATATTAAATCAACTTATTGTAATGGATTTGTCTTAATGGTTATAACAATAATTATTACCTTTTTGTCTAAAAGTATCTGTCATAATACAAATAAGCATTTTCAAATTCGTAACTCTCCACTGGAGATGCACTAAAGCCCTGCCCGCACCACTTTGGAACACTTTACATCCTCTTTGCCTTGCCCATATATTTATATATGTCAATTATTAAGATCCATAAATATTAAATCTGTCCGTAACTGGTACAAAAAGGCAGATGTTTTCTATTGTTATAATCATAAAAAATTAAAATGTATTAAATGTGTCATAAGGTGTTAGTGAAGTTAGTTCTATCACAATTTTTGAGAAGAATAACTATTTTATAATAAACTATCGCATGTCTATGGCTTTCCATACACTTTGTGTTAAATTCCAAGTAATAACAAAATCACATGTTAACTTGTTAAATGCATACATTTAGTTTATTGTACTTGCTCTGTATTACATGTTTTATTTTGTTGTTATAGCTGGAGTGATTGATGAAGATTACAGAGGGAATGTTGGTGTGGTGCTGTTCAATCATTCAGATACAGACTTTGTTGTGAAGAAAGGTGATAGGATTGCCCAACTCATTTGTGAAAAAATTTACCATCCTGTTGTAGTTGAAGTAACTAATTTGACAAACACATCTAGAGCAGATGGGGGATTTGGTTCAACAGGAACAAAGTGAAATTAGTCATGTGTATAAAATTAACTTTTAAGCATGTAATCTAAGCATTCTTTGATTAATCAGTAAGTTTTGTTATGCATAATTTTTGTTAGACTATTATACATTGTAGTAATCAGTTTAGCAAGAACAGTAGTGCTCATCATGTTATTCCTACACTACATTATTCACATAGGATATCTTTCATTCTAGCATTATTAAAGAATCAATTAGTTTTGATTACCCATATTTTTAAAAATTAGCATATCTGCAGCATTAAAACTACAAACTATACACAAGTGCAGCTTGGGCATAATATGTAAGCACAGTAACCATTTTAAAAGAATTATGAACCAACTGGGAATGGAAATAGCTAGTTTTTATTACTTGTCCAATGACAGGAGGTAAATTACTGGTATTACATTTATATTGTTCATAGGTTAAGTGTGCACTAAAATTACCCAGAAGTAAGGATATGTATGCATTACCTGAGCATTGTTTATATGCTGTGTGGCAGATTCCTCCTTGCCTTATAAAGAAAGTATAGGTCATTTTGTATCATTGCATAAAACTCAACATATATATATTATGTAGCAATTGATTTTTACTACATGCTACCAAAAAATACTTTTAAAAGAAGAATTATTCAGCTCCTATTGATATGACTATTGGGATATGAAACAATTAGGTATTAAGGAAAGGTAACTTTGCATAGGAAAAAATATCCCTTACATATTATAAAGAGTTGCAATGAGATGCAATTTGTTGTATCTGGTTGAAGACATGCTTATGTTCTAAAATAAGAAAAACACATTAAAATCATACCTTAATATTTATTATAATATATACATACAATACATTTCTAAACAAACTCTTTTCTATGAATATTTTGCTGCACTGATTGTAATCTTAGTGATTGTTAATAATTAAACATAAGGGTTTGTCAGTAATAAACATTTTGTTTATAATATTCATGTATTATTTCCTTTATCACATGTTTGCTAAGGCACATACAATTTCAATAAATCTTTTTGAATGCAGGAAGCAGTAGTAATATTCTTGTATATCACCTATAATGCATTGGTATTATCAAAATTGTCCATAACACTATCTAATTTAACTTTATCCAGAGGTGTGATTGTGTTATTCAGTGTATTAGCATCTTTGGTCTTTTTAAGGAATGGTTTCAAAAAACTTTTGAACTTGTTATCAGTGCTTACACCAAAATCCAATTCTGCTTTGTCCACTTGTTTTTCAATCAGATCCACATTTGTTTGAAGTTTTAATATAATAGTACTTAATACAGCAATTTTTTTTGATAGTGTAGTGATCTCTGCACGATATTTACTGATGTCTTCTGATACAGCTTTATTGCAATCACTGTTTTTTAATTTGATCATTTGCAGTACACTTGTTAATTCTTCCAATCTAGTTAACATGTTGTCCACCACATCTTGTACGGTTTGAAATTCATTTATTACATCCAGTTTAAAGTATGAAGAATAATCATTAACCACATCTTCTAACATGTTGCAATCACTCTGCTCCAAAATCTGGGTACAAACATTCAAATACACTGACAAGTCTATCTATTAAATCTGTTATAAGCTTTGATAGTTCCCTGAACGATAATGGAAAAATATGTAAACTTTTTATAAACAATTCCATAATTTGCTGGTAAAGTTAGAAGCTTTAGTAACTACTTTATAATCTGGTACCTTCATTACCTTAGAAATTGGTATTGTGAAATTGCAATAGCCTTGTCGATTTACAACACAGATTTACAAACACTTCTACATAGTACATTCACAAAATGTCAAACGAAATGACATCTGTCAACTGTCGACAGCTGTTGTACTTTGTCTCGAAACCAATGATCTCGAAACCTAAAAAGTAAACGTTCTAGCCATTTAGGCTAGAACGTAAAAAAATTGTTCGATTTCGCCTGTATACCAGTTTAAAATAATAGCAAAAAAATTAAATTACTGACAACCTTCTCGAATCTGGATACAAAATGCAAACTAAACGTTAATTTCTGGTCTATATTTAATCGTCATCATCATGTTTAAACGGTTGAACAATCAAGAATACTTTTGTGGTGTCAACCACAAAGAGAATGTCAATTCTCTTTAAGCTTAGTGAATTTAACGTATCTGATTTCAGTACACATGTACTTCTAGTATTAAGCAATAAATTAATAATATTTATATATAACAGGTAAAAATGTAATACATTTCTATTTAATTTTATTTTTATTCTTTATTGTACACAATAAATATAACAATAGGTTTCTAATTATTAATGAAATTGTATTTAATTTTTATTCGATGAGAATTGGCTATTTGACTAATTTCTGAAAAGTGTTTTAAAGTCTAGATATAATCACTCTATACCTCTTCAAACTATTAATTTATTTTTAAAGAGTTGTTTATAACGAATAAACATATTTTTCAGTTTTATCATCATATATGTCACCAAAACGGTAGGTCACGTGACTTTGAAAAAGTTACGTCACGCTTTATAAATGGTGAATGATCTTAGTGGCAGAGATGAATGAAAATTGTAAATCGTGACATCACACGCTGCACAATGACAGTTTGTCGTGTTTTGTTACATTTAATCAACAGATAAAAAATGGCAAACTTATTTTAGAAAATTTAAATATTTATAATTTAGATAAATGTAAATAAAAATACCTATAATTATTGTTTACCAAAAAGCTATCATATGCAACACATTTTATAATTTATTGCCACAACAGTCAAATACCCAATTATCTTTGTCTTGTCTCAATATTGCATAGGCTGAATGGTATAGCTTTATTAGCTTAATTTCTGAAAAAACCAACTGAATCAAAACGTTAGATGTATTGGGATTTGCTTAACAGGACTTATCTTTTGTAGTTACTTTTTTGTGTTGAAAATGCTTCCTTCGACTGGTTATTTTAAAGGATATAGTTGTCCTTTCAACGAGAGTGGTTTGTGTGAAAGACCGTATTGTCATTTTCGTCATGTAAAGAGAGATTTGCAAAGTGCCAGTGATGGTATTGAAAGTGGAGCGATCTTACAGAAATTAGTTTCAGCTGAAGTAAAAAAAATATTGCAACTAACAGAAGCTTCAGGATCAACAACCGAGTCTCCTGGAACCAATGTAGAAGACAAATGCGCCACGAGTAACACCCCAAGTAACGCAAAGGTCATATACAATCCCACACCTATATCAGAATTAAATAAAATCAACAGTCAAGATTCTGATAGCAACGAAGATGTTGACCAAAGAAGGCGGCATATACCGGTGCCATACACACCAAGAAAACCAGTGGGTATGCCCTTGCGAAGGCCTGTTGAGACAAATGGGTCGACTAAACCATTTATTTATAATCCTCCACCCATTAAGTATACTCCTGGAAGTGTTGAAAATGTACAATGTGATGCTTACTCTCCAGCAGGGGCTACAGAGTCAACTGAAAAATACATTCCAGGCTCTGAGAAAGAATTGCAGGAGTATACACCTAATGAAACAAATGACAATTCAGCTACAAAGAGAAATTATATTCCATCAGATAAAAATGAGACTAAGAAAAAAATATTGGAATATAAACCAACAAAAGTGACAACAGCCAATAAATTACCTAGTGTTACTTACCAACCTACCCCAAGATCTTTGGCTCCATGTTTCTCTAGTGATGAGGATGAACCTGATACCAAGAAAAGAAAGTTGTCTAGTGATCTCAATGGACTGGATGATTTGGGACCAGAATTCGATATTTTGGATCAAATATTAGATGAAGAGAAGCCAGAAAATGATAGTAAGAGTAAGGATAAAACCAATAAGGGGAAACATAAAACATCGAAAATTAGCAAAGAGCATAAAAAATCTTCAGAACACAAAGTAGAAAGTAAGAACCACAGTAGTAAGGATACAAATAAAAACTCTAAGGCTGATAAAAAGTATAGCAGTAAGGATGAGAAAAAAAAGTCGCACAAGTCCGACAAATCTACCTCGAAGGATAGAGAAAAAGAAGAAAAATCTAAACATTCTGAAAAAAAATCAAGTCATAAAAGTTCTCATAAGGACAGAGATAAAGACAGAAGCAAACACAAAGATAAAAACGAAAAAGATAGGCATTCGGATAAGAGTAAATCTAGTTCACGAAGCTCAGATAAACATTCTAAAGATATTTCTTCTAAAGAGTCTCAAAGTTCCAAAAGTAGCAGTAAAAATAACCACAGAAAGAGCCATAAAAGTTCCAAAGATTCCAAAGAAAAGCACAAAAGCAAAAGTAAGAATGCTAGCTCTGATAATGATACGGCAGCTGATAGTATGTGTGACATGGAGGATGAAACATATATGTCAGAGTCTGATGAAGAAACAATAGCTTTGCAGTGTAAAAAAATATTTGAAGAGTATGTTCCTACTGAAAAACCTAAAGCTATTGAAGATGCTTCTCAAGTTGAGGATCAACCAGAAGAAGAACATTTACCAGGTAAGAAAAGAATAGCAAGGGCATCAGATAAGAAAATACAACGTAATCCACCACCAAGACTAAGCCACAAAATAAGTGCAGCTCAAGTTATGACTGAGAGACTAGCAAAGGTTAGGCAATATCACAATACCAAACTTTTATTAGCTCCTCCCAATAGTGATCCTGCTCAAAAGGTAGATGCAGTCAAATGCCCTTTTAATGTCCCAAGTTCTGGCAATTCTAAAATTCGTATTGCCCATGTGCCATATGCGTCCACATTGCTGAATGCAAAAAAATCAATTCCAAATCAGAATTCGCCAAGAAGCGAACCATCAACTAGTTCATCTGTCAGTTGTACAGTGACACAAACAGTTAAAAAAGGTTCACAGCGAATTGCTCACAATCCTAGTGAAAAGTTTATAGACAGACCAGGGGTTTTAGAACCATTGTCTTCAAAGATTCCATCCAACATCAGATCAACATATTTAAATATGATGATAGATGAATGTTTAAAAATATATGTCTCTGCAACTGATGCTTATGCCAGAGCCCAGCATGAAGAACTAGCAACAAATAAAAAATGTTGCACGGTGCAAATATATAAGAATTCAGCTGTATTAACTGTAAGTAGGCTGAGAAAAGAATTACTAGAATGTAATGGTGTTAAGAAATCTGGTTCTGATTGTTTGACTTTACAAAGAGCTTCAACAGGAAATTTGAAGGAATGTGGTTCATGGAGTATAGAGAGTAAAAATAGAAAGGCTATTGATAAGCAAGACTTTATAGGCCCAAAGTTTTATAAGAATATTGAGAAATGGATTTTATCAGAAGAGGAATTAAAACAAAATGGATTTCCAAGATCTCATCCAAATGGAGAAAAAGGAAGAGCTATTATATATGGGCAAAATAAGCAGCAACCTCCTAAGGGTTTCCTAAGAACTTGTTGTAGATGTAAAAAAGAGTATACTGTGGATAAGAAAGGTTTTCCAGCATTGAAAGAAGAATGTATCTACCATCCCAATAACAAGTATAGAGTGCGTGGTGAAGCTCGATACCAGTGTTGCAGTCAAGATGGAACATCTGATGGATGTTGCATTGCTCCGAGCCATGTTTATGAATATGTAGATTATGAGAATCTAAGAGGTTATGTTAAAACTTTACCTCCAGATACCCCTAAAGATGATTATGGTGTTTACTCCTTAGATTGTGAAATGTGTTATACAACACATGGGTTAGACTTAACTAGACTAACAGTCATTGATTCTGCATGTAGAGTAGTCTATGAGACCTTCATAAAGCCTTTACATCCCATTATTGACTACAATACGAGATTTTCAGGTATAACTGAGGAACAAATGGCAGAAGTAAAAACTACATTGTTAGAAGTTCAGGCCACACTTCTAGCTATGTTTAGTAGTAAGACAATATTAATAGGTCACAGCTTAGAATCTGATTTTAAAGCCCTTAAATTAATTCATAATACCATTATTGATACTAGTGTGCTATTTCCACATAAAATGGGCCCTCCATTTAAAAGAGCGTTGAGAAACTTATCATCAGAATATTTGAAAAAGATAATTCAGAATTCAGTCGAAGGTCACAACAGCGCTGAAGATGCCACAGTGTGTATGGAATTACTTCATTACAAATTAAAAGAAGATTTGAAAACCAGATAATGCATATAACAGGGGCTGATTATAGTTTTTGTTGGTCTATAGATCAATGAGACTTTTGTATCGTGTATTATTTTTTTTAAATGGCTTACCTCATTTCTTCATGCATATTTATTTTTGTTGCAAAATAACATTCGAGATTGTATTTACAAAATTGTATAAATGTAACTTCTATGGAGGTTGTAAGGTTTATCTTGGAATTTAATAGCAATATGGTTATAAAGGTGTATTATTATTATTCTTGTATAAGAATGCACATTTCGATAAAATATTTTTCTAATTTATTTTGTTTTTCATTTAGCTTTGCGCATTCTCCTATAAACTGTTCTAGTGTAACATTGTATGCGGCAAGTTCACTGCTAAGCACAGACTTTCACGAGAACCTGAATAGCGCCTTTTTGGAAATGACCTGCATTTAACAACTTCCTGTAACCTGTATTAGGTCCTCTGTGGGTGGATGATGAATTTTGCTTATCTGTATCAGCCCACATGCGTCCCACTGCAGGGGCACGGGCCACATCTATAATTGAGGGGTTCGCTCACCACGCTGGCCTCATGCGGTTTAAGGTAATGTCCGTCACAGTACATACCATACAAATTCTTACAAATCGCTATGGCATGCAGGTTTTCTCACGATGTTTTGCTTCACCTTTACAGAGCGTTGTGGTTGACCATGAATACACACATGACTCCGAAAAGTAATAGATGTGCCCTGGGATTTGAACCCGCGACCACGGTGAACATGTAGGCGGCCGCGCCTGGCCAGTTACTAACAAACCACCACACATTAGATCTGCTTATATCTAAATATTATTATGTGTATGTATATTGTAGTACCTATCTATTGTTTTAATTGATTTAGTGAATACGGGGTTGAACTGCGGATTCGCGGGTTCGTTTCCAAAATCATCCTTTACTTTAAAACTATCGTGTTCTCACACAAAAGTATAAGTAAAGCTGTTGCATCACGAGTAAAGCCGAATGTAAAATCAGTTGTTCCTTGTGCAACGTAATATATTATGAACCTACACATTGCGAGGCGACGGAAGAGGATATGGTTCGTGATTTTAGTAAAAGACCACAATAAAACCGAAAATAATATTTTACTAGAAGACAAAATATTACACATACGTAATGTCCTTAGAACATGTAAGACATCTCAAACTTCCAGCATTATTAGGAAAAAAAAGCTGCTACACAATTTTTTCAATAACCCATTGGGACACCTTACTCATTTTCCTGAGACTCATATTTAATTTTGTGCAGCAGTATTGACGGAAAATTATTTCTATACATAAAATATAGATTTTCGAAACAAAAACTTGTACTATTATAGGTAAACATTGGTGATTATACTTGTTAAAAACAAATAATGCACTTTATCGCAAATAACATTTTTATATAAGTATTTGTTAAATTGTAACTATTTCCCATGGTCAGTTAATGACTTTATTTTGCTACAACCAATCTTTAATATCAATACCTAATGTTCATCAAGAAATACAAATGCTCATTTTGTTGTACAAATTCAATGGATAGCTAAACAATCAAAAGCGTAGGCACATTAATTTTACAACGTGCATTATATAAAACCACATTTTGTCAACTAGGTATTTAAAAAAACCACAGGTATGATCAATTGATGATGTATGTACATTCAAAAAAATATGTATGTATTGCAAATTATTATATATAAATACTACTGTACTGGTAAATACCTAATTAACAATAATGAGGATTTTCAATTGGTTATGAAATTAGTAATTCACACATTGCGTGAAACAATTCTGGGATAGTAGACAAAAAATTGACTCTATACTTGTTAGTGTTAAAAAAAAATCATATTGGCCATGAAACGATATTTACTATATTTAAAAATAACTCCCGTAAAATTTTGGCGTTCTTAATAATAATAAAATTAGTTCACCGAAACCCTTACAATAATCAGCTACATTTAAGACTGGTTGCATCGATGTGGTGCATTTGCAGGTAATAGTCATTACAAATTACACATTCGTCCCAATGAATGAACAAGGATGTGTCGGCCGAAGTGTTCGGCGGCGCGGCTGGCGCATACATCTCTGCTGCGTCTGTCCCCTGCTAGTCAATAAATGATTGTTCTACACATGCTTTCACCCGTTTTTCGTACTCTCGTCGGTTTTCCTTGTAAAGTTGCGCTGCCATCGAGTTTGCGGGAGAGTTGGGGTTGGGATCACTTAATAATGACTGAAAACACAAGTTGGTCTTCATTTATTCACATTGTACTAGATAACACAACAGAAAAAAAAACAAAAGTCTAATAAAAGAAAGTCATAATCTTGAAACTGTTTCACTTGGTTTCATTTGAAAATTATAATACAAATCAATACAAGTACCAGCACTCGTAATAAACAGTCTCAAAATAGATGCCAATGATGTTTTAATATTGGCACAATATATTTGTTCTATTTAATGCTGCTGGCTACAACTTACATTTACTAAATAAAATCTGATATATTGCAAAAATGCGCAATTTTATGATCAAAATTTATTTAGGTATGCCAACAATATGTATCATTAATTAACATTTGATTTGTATGTTAAATTGGGTCATAAAGATAACAAGATAAATGTTTAATTCGTATGTACTATAATTTATATATTTTATGGAGAAATTACAGCCTGATGGAAGCCTAGTGTAGTAGTCTAGCAGGGAAATCCTGACAATACTATAATACATATTATACATAATGTAGTGCAGGTTTCTGTATTTGTGTTGATATTGGTTACCTACTTTATTAATGTATCTTATTTAAAAGTTGGTATTTAACTAATGATTTGTGGTACTAACTTTTATACCTTTTTTTTGCTGGTATGACAAAGTAGCTTAAAAGTACATTATGAGCAGTATAGTCTAGATAGCATATATAAACTGTGATATAGTATGTTTTACCTATACCATTAATGCCACATTGGGACCTAGGAATGTTTATTAATGTGCTTTGAAATTTTAATTATTATAATATTATGGTTGTCTAATTTTATTTCAAGGGTTTTTTAAATTTTAATCTAAAAGCTTATCCAAATGTTACAGACACAACATTATTCCAAAATACATTATTCTTAAGTAACCAGTTTGGCTAAAAATAATGCCATTATTACTTATGTTATTCTCCCTGTAAACTGTAAAGCCCCATATAAGGTGTCATGTTAAGCATTTGAGTTGCAACACTGATTTGCATATCAAATAATCCCAAAATATGTAGACTTCAATCATAATAATCTAAAGGAAAGTCAATTGGAATTTAATCGGAATATAATTTATAAAATATTATTTCTGTATTATGTGACATACAAGTTCAAATTTTACCTTTGATAATTATTATATGTTCTTATTAAACAACCATATAATTACTGATAATATAGCTACATCTGGAAAAACTACAATTCAAATGATTGTGAACTTTGTGTGAACATTAGAGTAATTAATGAGTAAAAATAGAGCTTAAGAACTTGTGAAGTATATATTGATAATAATTTTAAACTATCTTGACATTTCCTAGTTGCAAAATATTTGAAATGTTTCATGTTATTTTAGATTGGATTATTCATTACTTGATGCATTACTAATATAAATTAACATTATTGGAATTGTTACCTGTATAGAAGTTAAAATAGCTGAGACATCATAAGTTGGACTCCATCTGTTCTGCAAGATGTCTAAGCAAATGCCACCATCAGCATACACATTCGGATGAAACATTTTTGATACAAATCTCACTGTGGGAGGTTTATTGGGATATTCCTCTGTGAATTCTATTGTGAGTTTAAAAGTTCCATCTTCAAATGGAGTATCATGAGGTCCAAATATCACAGCATTCCAGATCATGATGTTATTGTCAGTAGGGGCACCTGAGACACCAGTGGGTGGGTCTTCTTGTAAACTGTAACAAAGGAATCAACCATCACAAACATGTTTATTTCACAGCATTAAGTAAAATAATAAGTTTTATACTAAAAAAAGTTTCTCCAACAAAATCTACATAAAGCATTTTTTATGAGTTCACAAGGTCATATGGATGGTCATTTTAATATTTAACACAAATGCTTTCTAACTGGCGGAAACAATATCGCGAATGATTCATTACGGTGTTTACGGTAATGGTTAACGCAATGTATAAAGTCGTAAAAGGAAGTGTATTTGAATAACCTAGTTATTTATATCAAAAATAGTTGTGTTGATGGTGACATAGTTAGCATTTGCATATGATTTGTTTTTGCAGTAATGTTGTGCAGAATAAATAAGAATTTTGTTTTGTTGTAATTTCGTTTGTTTACCCGTTTAGGGAAGTATAGAACAGAATAGAAATCGATTATAATGACTGTGATGTAATTTGATGAATCAGCACTACATTGTCACGAATACAGAATCACATTTCGATGCACAATCGAAGAACAATTTAACTATTTGAATATTAATGCACGTAATTAAATTAATATTTCGATACAAACCGTTTGAAATCTCTCATCAGGCGTCTTCTCGCAGGAGTTGACATTTTGATTTCACGCACCTAGGACACTAATGAGCTATTGTTATAATAAGGCTGATTAATCTTGACTATACTTTTCACCTGATAAAACGTTAACTGTTATTTGTTTTGCATGAACACAAAATAGAGATTATTTCTTTGTCGTTGTGTAAAAATTCTATCGTCACGGCCAGTGAGATGGTTTGTCAGATGACCATGAAATTAGCAATATATAACCCTGCTGCGATTCAGTTCGCCAACACACCGAGGTCAACTTTTTTTAATTGGTGCTTCATGAAGTGTGACTAACTTCACTATAATGCTCAAAGCTGACATTCCGTGCAGCTCCACTGATAAAGTTTAACACACTGTATGGCGTACTGGATCACAAGTCACAACCAAAAACGTTTTTATAATATTTTAACTAAATCCACATCATGTTCACATCACTACTCACTAGTTGCTCATAAAATCGAGACGACCTTGTTATATTCTGTGGTAACGAATGTCAAATGTAGATTTTCTCGCTGGTCTGTGCTGGTCTGTGATTGTCAAAACTTCGATTTTTTCCAAGCAGTTTTTAATATTACAAAATACATAATTTATCTATAATACATTTATTATTATGACAAAATGAATGATCAACCTACAAAGAAAATACTATTTAATAAATCTACGGTATGTATTTTTTAAATATACTTATATTTTCTATTGTACAGGTATAATAGTTTGTTTATTGTTTTAGTTGTTGAGTTTGAAGGCAGAGTTGCTAAAAAAACAAGAAGAAGTATATGAAAAGAAACAACTTCCTCAACATAAGTTGGAAAACTTTAAGCCATGCCCAGCAAAAGGCAATGATGACGAAAAAGTTAATAAAGAGCGCAAGAAATCCTTTAAGGATAGTCTCAAAGCAGTGGATACTGATGAGCTGGAAGCTTGCAGAAAGTCCAAGTTGGTATTTTATTTAATAGTTGTAACTTAATACAAACATATATTATTACACCATTATTATGTTATCCTAATCCTAACATAAATAATATATTAGAGTGCTTGTTTACTAATTAAATCTCCTAATTGTCGTATTATAAAAAACAAGCAATAACGTTAGGTAGAGTTGCTTAAACAGAAGACCTATTGAAATAAAACTATTTTTACGGATTTTATCGCGATTTGGTTTAATTTTTACATTTTTTAACTTCCCGACGTTTCGATTACTCAAACCAAATCGCGATAAAATCCGTAAAAATAGTTTTATTTCAATGTGTAACATTCGCGTAAATCTAAGAAACCATTACAGAAGACCTATGTTACAAACATAATTTACAAAGACTATTTAGAATTAGATAAATCTAGATTATTTTGATTTGTACCTAAGGACCAATAGTTACATTGAAAAGTGGTTTTAATTTTTAAACTTTATATTCATAATTTTCAGGTTGGCCTTAGAAAAAAAAACAGAATTGTATGAACACTTGTCGGACCAGGCAGGAAACTCCCAACTTGCTGGAAGGTTTCTTGTAGATTTCAATACAAAGAAGAGGAATGATACAATAGTATTAGAACCAGAAGTTGAGAGTAAGGAAAAAGAAGAGGAAATTGATATCCATGCAAATAACATCAATGAAAATGAGTGGTATGTCCTTTTATCACTGTTTTATGCATCATCATACATGCAGTAAAATAGGTTCCAGAACAATTATGGTGTGATAACTTATTTATATCTCATAATGATTCCCAATATTGCTTAATCTAGTCCAATAAACTTACTATTGCAAACATACATTGTTAAACTACACCATCATAATCTTTAGTCACAGGAAGTCAATTGCTAAATATTGGCTACACTGATGATACATTAAACTACATATTTTATTATTGATTATATTTTCAAGACCATTAGTAATGCGACATACTATTTGTATTACACAATTATTTTCATACATCCATCATCATATCCCTGAATTCATCCACTGTTGGACATAGGCCTCTTCTCTATCACACCATTTTTCTCTGTCCTTTGCTTGTCTCATCCACAATTTGCCTTGAAACTTTGTGATGTCATCCATTCATTGAGCGGGTAGTCTGCCTTGCCTTGGTTTATACATGCATATTGCATTCTTCTTTACTGATAATAAGAGCATCTATTTGGTTTACATTACATAATGTGTTAGTATTTTAGAAGAATTTATCTTACATTTACATATACTTACATAAAAATTGTGATAAAAAATCACCATATTTAAGAATACCCTAAATGGTAAATCGACTTCTACAATATTTGTATTATTTTGTTACAGGGTTGAATTCACAGATTGCTTGGGTCGTACAAGAAAATGTCACAAATCTGACCTAGACCTGTATGTGAAGAGGGACAAAGAACTTATGAAAGCAATTAACAAAAGCAATGATGATGGACATCAGAACAATGATCATGAACTTGAGGTACTTAATATTGTTAATTTAGTTTATATGAAAATATACAAAACTTTGTGGTGTCAGGAAAGTGTATTTCAAAAGATTGTTTATTATATTTTCTGTTAGGGTGAAATGGTGGAAATATTTCTGAATGCAGTTTTTAATATATATAACATATTTTTTTATTTACTCTAAGTTGAGATAGAGAGTAGACAAGGGTATATTTTTATACAACATAGAAATAAAATAATAATTATTCAGTTAAATTTCTTTATTTTCAGAATACAACTAAAGAGCCAGAAAAACCATTCTTAGTGCAGAAAACTAATGACTATCTACAATCATTGCGCAAAAAGTGGGAAGAAAAAGAACAGGAACTACTTGCAAAGGATAAAGACATACATTATCAGGATTTACTCTTTGATGGTACACAGTATAACCTATTTATTAAATACATTTTATTGATATAAATAATACTTTGTGTTGTGTTTATTCTTATTGATTTTGTTCTAAAATCTCAAAGTAATCATAAGTCAGTGTTCAATTTAAACTTGACTAAAAAATTACGTGCAAACTTTATTCCCTTTAAATGTTTTCTATAACATTTTACAGAGGCGAGAATTCACGGCGTAGGCTACTATTCGTTCAGTACCGATGAAAATCAGCGTCATGCACAAATGGAAGAGTTGAAGAAGCGTCGGGAGGAAACGCTACGTATGCAGAAGGAGGCAGAAGAAGTAAGGAAGCAACGAGATGAGCTGATGGCAGCCCGAGTAGCCGCCGCTAGGGCCAGGCAGAGGGCGCGAGCTGGCTTACCACCTGAAGAACCAAAAGGTATGCAATAATGATCGTCATATTGATAGGAAACAATGATTTACTTAAACATTATTTTGTGTATCAAAAGATTACCTATTATGATTTAATTACTAATAAGTATTAAATTAGTTATTTTGTTCTCAGTAGCCGAAGAATTATACCAATCTTTAATTATTTTTTTATCTTAAATCAAATTGTTTTAGAACCACAAAAGGATTTCACCACGTGCTTGTTAGAGTTTCTAACGCAACAAAGAAATGATGCAGATGCCAAGGCTAATGAGGCCGAGATCAAGCGCAAGGAAGAACAAGAGAAAGAAAGACAGAAGCTACGTGAGGCGTATGTTCGTGAATGGGATATAGGCAAGGATGGAGTTGAAGGTAATATTAAGAAGTTCCGAGAAATGACTCAAGAGGAATACGTGGACCAACAAAGGGATAAGAGAATAGATGAGTTTGCTCCACCGCAAGCGACATCTAGTAGGAGTAAAGACACGAGTGCCGCATTTGACGGTAAAGGCCGAAAGATATCAGATGCACCTACTGTTCCCGCCAAGACATGGTCTGATGTAAGGCCGGTTACCGAAATCCCTCCGCCTCCACATATAGGCGATATCTCAGACGTACCTGAGACAAGAGGACTCTATTTTTCAACAGCAAAAAGAGATGTCAAATACAGAAACTTTGTTAAATCATCGGAACCTACACCTATAGTTAATGAAGTTAGTGATAATGAAGAAGAAAGTAACGAAAGAAGTGGAACTAAGCGAAAGTTGGAAACAAAGGGCGCCGAAATAGAACCTCCACCGACATATGAGTATTATGGACCAATGCCAAAACAAACGAAAACAGAAAATCCATTTAAAGCAAATGTTTCAGAAGCATATGCTCAGGGAGCTAAGAGCTTAGAAGCTAAATCTAGTAATATAAAGCTGCCACAACACTACGACTTTACATTTAATTGATTAATAAAACCATTATCGTTTATTTGTGTTTAATTAATGTGCCAATTTCAAGCTTAAGTAGAGTTTAATGTACTAAGCTAGTATCACAAATTTGAACACTACTAACCCTATTCCTACATAAAGCATTAATAATATAGAGATCATTTTGTATGTAATTTTGTTGCTAATTATAGTGCAGTATTAAAAAATTACAGGAAATGCTGTAAAATAATCCCAAGAACGGAAGTGAATACTTGGTTGTAAATGATTGGTGCAGTGTTGTTTTTGTTGGGTTCTTCTGTAGACATGATGTCTGTTGGGTTGCCTTGTGTTGTTACGGTGGCTTGTAGAGTTGTTGTTGTTGTCATAACCTCAGTCGATACTTTTTCAGGAGTGACACTTTGTTGTAAAGCCTCAGCTGTCAGCACATCCTTGCTTGATTTAACGTTATTAACAACGGTCGATTCCTCCATATGTGTAACTTCATCTTTAACAGTAGTCATTGCCATCATTTTAGTTTCCATGTTATGTTGCGTCGTTTCGATCTCGTTCTGACCATTGTCTTTTGTCACATCGTTGAGTGGCTTTGTTGCTCCATTAGATTCAGGCATTTTAGTCATTCCGTCGGAAAAACCCGTACTTAAAACATCATTAACTGTCATCTTCTTATCTGGCTGATTAGATTGCATTTGTTCTTCGCTGGTGATTGGATCTACGATATTATTTATTGTGCTGGTTTCAGCGGCAGTTATATTTTCAACTTTAGGTCTTCTAGCACTGATAAAGTTAGACGACGTAACGACGGCCCTCTTTGTTCGCACTTTCAATGTGTTGTAAACGCTTCTTTTTGACTTTTGAAATAGTGTGTTAAAAGCTTGAGTTTCGCGTTCGGTGGCGGCTCCATTGCAGAGTTCACCGCGGCAAGGACACACAACGCGCCAGTGACGGCTTGAATTGCAGTACACAGAGTAGCACTCATCCTGGTACACCTTTACGCAGACTCGGGATTCCGTTAACGCTGAAAATAGATAATATGTAATTATAAATAAAATAGTATAAATAAGTAAAAAAAAAATCATATTGCATTTACATCAACGAAAGTTACACTGTTACTGTTTCCAGTATGGCAACTAAAGCATTCACAATTTGCCAGCACAACCTTCCATTGATGTGACGTGGTTTTTTCCCTAGACCGTAAATTCAATACATGGGCGATGCATGTTACTCTTATTAATTCAATAACTCAGAATCAATCGCTTAACTAGGGGCTGGAGCGGAGTATTTCAGGGCTAATGCTATTAGATCAAGAAAGATATTCTTTGCAAAACTACGTACTTATTGCATTTTTTGAAAAATTGTGATATAGGCGTAAGTCTAAACCAGAGGCCGCCATTATTTTTTAGTCGTAGATCCCGTTTAATGTATCTTGTGGTAAGACCATGCTTACCTGGTATAGAATTTTAGCGAATTCATCTACTTTGGACGTGTTTTCGACGGCAATTTCAATAATAGGTAGGTATCTACTTGTTAAAAGACTGATGTGTAATCGGCATGGCATATAAAAATATAAAAGATATTAAAATGACAGTTGTATTAATCAAATTAAGCAACCATAGTGAACTCGAATGTATTCCCTAATCACATGAACCCTTGTCGTTGCCACTTGAGCGTTGAAATAGACCACTTTGGGCAACAGTGATCTAACTTTACACCACTAAAGGTTCACGACATGTAATGTTTGTTCAACGGTGGTACTCACGATGCGCAGTGGCGATGATGGCGCAGTAGTCGTACCCGGGGTCACAGGTGGTGTGTTCGTAGCTGGATGCGTTGCAGGGCTGCGAGCGGCGGCTGCGGTGCACCTGGTCGGCTAGCGGCCCGCACCAGTAGCATTTGTGCTCTTCGACAGTTGACGCTAAACCTACGAATGTAAATATATTATGCCATAGAACTGCTGTGCTCATATAGGTATGTGTGTTAATAGATATCCTTTTCATTACGTTCTGTCCTTACCCCGTATATGAGATCGGTGTACCTAAGATGAAGATAAATGTTAGAGAATTATTTGAATACTGGCCGCCTGCTTGATGTAAATTTTTTCAGGTTATTTACTTCGTAAGTTAATTATAAATAAAATTATAAACTCTTTATCACTCTTGGAACTTAGGATCGCCCGATATATGACTCGAACCTCGGACCTATAATGCTTCTAGCTAGGCTGCACCTCTACACTAGACACGTAACTGTTAATAGAAAATACATACTTTATTGTTTTTAATATTTATGTATCCATGCAACTTAAAACCTTCTACCGGTTCTACGAAGCTAAAATATCTAAATAAAAGATTAATGACTTAACTTTCGTCAAAATTAAAACTTGTGAATATTCTTTTTCTGTCTTGTACTAGGTAAAGTACAGAGCAACCTGCACTTGTTTAAAAAAAATTTGAAATGTGTCGGAGCTGGAATCAATTGCCCCATATTACCCTACTTTGCCCCCGTTTGGCTATGACGTGTAACTTCAGTGTATACTTTTGGCAAAGTATTCCGCCTAACCTGCATGCACCTAGGAACGCGGGCAAATATGATTCCACGTTGTATATCCAAAAGCACTCGTTACTAATTCAATGAGCAATGAACGGTGTGGCTAGCGTATAATCATTTATTCACACATCCTAGCCGACCGGCGCGCCGCCCGTCGCCGCAGTGCGTCGGCTCACGGCTCTTGATTACTATACTACGTGTGCTGAGTACTCGTGTACGAACAACGTAAATATTTGCACATTCCTATTTGCCCTTGTGCGTCTCCGCCTGACTTCCTGCATTCATGATTGAGGATACACAACTTCACGAGTTTGAATGTTGGTTAATCGCGTGAAGAGGTTCCTATTTGTACACGTATCTCAAATCCCTTTGAGGAGTAAATGAAATCATAAAAATATTCAAATAAATTCCAAATATTTTTTCGTATAGGATATTACGCGACTTTTTGGGCCTGAATCATCTAAACCACTAACAAATGCTTTTGGAGCTTACATAAACATTTTTGTTCGTGTCAGTGTTCTAGTGGCCGCTTTTAATTGAGAACCCTTAATATCAGGGTTCGAATCCCACGTCGGGCAATGTATCGCTCTGAGATTAGCGAGCGTAAGAATTCAGCCATGGTAGCCCCTGCCCATCGTAAGTGAATAACTAAAGTGTTCATCGGGGCACACTGCAAGAGCGGTGCATCTTCACCGTTAGCGACATTGAAATAGAGCACGTGGTCGCGCATATGTCGTAAACAAATTCATAAAGGCGGGTATCTCTTCTTCCCGACCAGAAGGACCACTACTGGTACTTCGCCAGGCGGCCACGTGGAAGAAAAACGGGGCTCTTCTCGCTCTGGGATATATGTGTATGTGACAGCCACCAAGGGGTTTGAGTTGGTTTGTTGATGTAGAAACGGGAAAGGC